>SNSD01000022.1:600000-915455 GCA_004522665.1 Venturia nashicola
ATCTTGCAGACTTTTCTGACGAACAATGTGGAAGTGAACCTTGCACTGACAGAAGCTATCATCACGATTGTATCATGCCCGCAGGTACATCTTGAGGGATGGGCGGCGGTAGAGCCCGCGCACTACGACTTCTCGGAATGCGAAGAAGACGACTCTCCCACCCCGGAAGCTTTACGATCGCTGAAAGCAGCGCGACGTCAACCATCGTGGTCAGCACAGCATAGCCCACGAATACTTGCTAAACTTCAAGATGTGCAAAAGGATTTGCGAGCTTTGCGTGAGCGTATATCGGACCTGGACCAGTTGATCGCCACAAGGAAGCAAGCATTCAAGCTGCACGAAGAGATACTACGAGAGATGCAAACCGCTGCTAATCGTCCCGGTCGTCCTTCAATAGACCCTCTCACCCCCATCAACGCCGGGACACCGCAACAGAAGCTGGCCGCGATACCACAGCGGTTGTACAATGGGACAACTCCTAACACTCCATCGCGCTCTCAATCTCCGCGCGGGCGGACCCAACAATCTGATCGGAGGACGGCACCTACATCTTCGCCTGCGCCGTCAATACTGGGTCAGTATGCACCAGGATTGACAAGCCCTGGGAGCGCTTCGCCTTCACGGTCCAGGCCCTCTGGACATACACGGCGCGTTTCAAATGGAGACCATCGGAGTGCTGAGGTGGCGCCTGAAGATTTATTACGAGATATTGTAGAGACGGCCAATTCAGCTGCGCTTGCTAAGCGGATCAAGTTCCCACTCGAACCATTGGTTGAGAGCAAAAAAGCAGATGGACAGCGTTCTGACCATGATACTGAAGGTGGCAATGAAAGTTTCGATGACCCAAATGGACAAACAGAAGAGAAGGAAGCGAGTCTAGGTCACATTATAACAAATGCCGTGCTTTTGCAGGAGTTTATACTGGAGCTTGTGGCTATCATGCAAGTCAGGGCTAGCATGTTTGGAGAAGTCAGATTTGCTTGAGATTTGTTTTCTTATAATACCCCCAACTAGCTACTATGTATAGATCTGGAAAGATTCCTCAATCTGCTGCTCACTTTGACCGAAGTTGAAGTTGCAATTACACGCCTAAGAAAAGGCTGTAAAATGTCCTGTGATTTGATTGGTCCGTGCCCATTTGCATCTCCTCTTTGAGCAGAGTCGCGTCTCGCCATTTCCTCGAAACATCATTCTACTCATCATAAAATGCGATGCGAAGAGTCGTCGTGACTGGTCTCGGCGCAGTAACCCCACTGGGCATAGGTATCTTATCACTGCCTCTTTTTCTGTCCGCCTCTAAAGCTGATCTCGCGGAGGTGTTCGGCGCTCATGGAATCGCCTCATCGAAGGCCATGGCGGTATCCGTTCATTAGGAAATGATGGGAGGTTCGATGATTTGCCCAGTCGGGTAGCAGCTACTGTTCCATCTGGGAGGAAAGAAGATGGGGGCTGGACTGCCAAAGAGTGGTTGATGCCAGGGGAGGAGAGGAAGATGGCGCTTTTTAGTCAGTATGCTATGGCTGCTGCTGGGGAAGCGCTTGAGGATGCGGGATGGAAGCCTAGCAAGGAGGAGGATCTTGAGGCTACGGTAAAAAGTTACGTCCAATGTTGGGTGACACCGAGGCTAATCTGGGTCTCAGGGAGTATATATCGGATCTGGAATTGGCAACCTGGATGACATTGTCAAGACAGCTGTAGACTATGATAAAGGAGGATATAAGAAGGTCTCGCCACTGTTTGTCCCACGCCTGCTCATCAATTTGGCTGCAGGGCATATCTCCATGAGATATGGATTCAAGGTAAAGCTGGAAAAGTGTGATAAATGACCGCTATTGATACTCCCACAGGGTCCAAACCATGCGGTGACAACTGCTTGTACGACTGGAGCTCATGCCTTGGGAGATTCTGCACGAATGATAGCATTTGGAGATGCAGATGTGATGGTAGCTGGTGGCTCCGAAGCGTGCATCCATCCTCTAGCTATTGCTGGATTTGCAAGAGCGAGAAGCCTAGCAACGGAATGGAATGATGAGCCTGGGCATGCATCAAGACCCTTCGACAAAGATCGAGCCGGGTTCGTTATTGGCGAAGGAGCTGGAGTTGTTGTCCTCGAGGTATGATCTTGCTCAATCAGAAGCCTGTTCGGCTCACTGACCATATATAGGAACTCGAACACGCAAGGGCGCGAAGAGCTCATATATATGCAGAGCTCAGCGGATATGGTATCTCATCCGATGCACATCATATGACAGCTCCACGAGAGGATGGCCACGGCCCAATGCTAGCAATGAAGCATGCTTTGAGAAATGCCGGAATAGCCCCAGCTTTTGTTGACTATATCAACGCCCACGCAACGTCAACTCCTCTGGGTGACACAGCAGAAAACAGAGCGGTCAAGTCGCTTTTTCTCGGTTACGATGGGAAATCGAAAGCGAGCGACGTCAACATGAGTAGCACGAAAGGAGCTATCGCGCATCTTCTTGGAGCTGCCGGAGCTGTCGAGGCGATCTTTACGATCATGGCGGTTCAGAATGTGAGTTCAAGTATAAATATCTAGCTTCTATATACATGACTGATCAGATGCAGAATATTCTACCACCAACTTTGAATTTGGACAATCCAGGAGATCCGCCTGAGGAGTTTGATTGCAATTATGTAGCCAACGTCGCCCAACAACGACAAGTGGACGTCGCACTTTCGAATAGCTTTGGATTCGGAGGGACAAACGCGACCCTCTGCTTCACAAAATACAATAGAAGCAGTTAAAAATGACTGTGCACAATGGTAATCTCAGCCTTGGCTTGACTTATCTATCGATAGATCGCCGGGCACAAACGGCAATCACTTTTGGGAGAGAGCGGACAATCACTATTGAGATTTTCGTCTTCCAATCTGCTTACAATGGTTTGATCTTGTCACTCGACTTCAGCTCTCACGATAGTACCATGCTTGTGGTGAAGACTGAGCGTCAAATCAATACCCCGCTATCGGTGCAGTAGTCTCGGACCCACTCACCATTCGTACCCAACTTCCTGAAATTCAGTTCCGCCCATTTCTCACTACTCAAGTCTACTGTGCTCTCTCATCCTGCTGGAATTTCTGTTCGATTGGTCATTTCCTAGTCAGCTTTGATCCCAATGGATACCAACGAGAATCCGAAGTCGTGGACCCAGAGTCTCCGCAAAAAAGCTTCGAGGGCACATTCGAGAGTCCCGTATGTCAACAAATTGCCTTTCTCGGCTGTAGCCATTATTATTGTCATGATTTTGATCAATATCGCTGCGTGGATTGTCGCGATCATTGCATTAGTAGGGGTTTTCAAAGCTCGTTATAGATCTCTAGTACTGATATAAAAGCAGAGAAATCACCCGTATGTCTAAGCTCACATCGAAAATGATGAGGCCACTCGTTAATGTACTGGGGAACAGAGGGTTGATGTCTACGGCTACGCTTGCATATATCCTAGGGTTAAGACATGCACTTGATGCGGATCATATTTCTGTTCGTATGTCCTTGCAATGAAATAGTCCAGATCTTAACAAGATAGGCAATCGATCTGATGACGAGGAGACTGCTGGCTTCTGGACAGAAACCCGTGACTGTAGGAACATTCTTCTCGCTGGGTCATTCAACGTAAGATCTCCGCATCCAGCTGGAAGATGGGGGTTTCTCTAATCTTGATTTTAGCATCGTGATCGTAACTTCAATCGTCGTAGCAGCCACAGCAGCTGCGGTCTCGAAAAACTTCGACAACTTCTCCCATATCGGCGGCATCATCGGCTCTTCGGTCTCTGCCGCCTTCCTCCTTATTCTCGGCATAATGAACATCTACATCCTCGTCAAACTAATCCAGCAACTTCGACTCCTCATTCGGACCCCACCAGGACAAGAAATCGCTTTCAAAATCGAAGGTGGAGGCGTCCTTTTCAGCCTCTTCAAAAAAATGTTCATACTCATCGACAGACCATGGAAAATGTATCCGCTCGGTGTACTGTTTGGACTGGGGTTTGACACGTCTTCTGAGATTGCTCTCTTGGGAATCTCTTCAATTCAATCCGCCAAGGGGACAAGTCTGTGGCTTATCCTGTTTTTCCCGCTATTGTTTACCGCGGGCATGTGTATGCTTGATACGACTGATGGGGCGTTGATGATGAGTCTCTATTCCAGCGCCACGTTGGCTAGAGATCAAATTGCTGTCTGTTACTACTCCGTCTGCTTGACGGCAATTACGGTTGTTGTTGCTTTGTTCATTGGAGTTGTGCAGCTTTTGATTTTGGGATCGAATCTTATCAGTGAGAAAGAGGGAGAGAAGGGATTTTGGAAGGGTGTTGACACATTGGGGGAGAGGTATGATATTGTTGGTAAGTACCTCTCTTCATTCTTGGTGCGTATGACACTGATTTTGGTTAGGTGGGTCGATTTGTGGTGCGTTTCTTTTCTTCGGAGTCCTCAGCGTGCTGCTTTACCGACCGTGGAGACGACAGGTTGATCGTCGAAGGGCGCATTTGGTTGAGATAGATGAGTCGCCAGCAACAGCTGTGGCGGGACCAGATATCATCGCAGGGACGAACTCTGGGGCAATTGAAGAGGTTGAAGTCATCACAGTGCCGGTGGATGGGAAGAAGTAGTCTAGGCACAATCATAGTTTCTTTTCGCAGTAGAACAGTGATAGATTCATAATCAAATTTCTCGTGAGGTCTAACCTCTGAAGCCTGAAATGGTTCCGGTGAATAGGCCGTAGGGCTGAGACACAAACCACCTAAATTTAGATGGAGGCGGCTCTCACTTCAACACAAACTCAACCGGCTTTTCCTACTGCACATCAACTGCTCGACCTGCTCATTAACCTATCAATGGGACAATTTGCTTCAAATCAAGACTCGCTCTTATCAGGGTCTACGCTTCTCCCCAGGTTCAGCCAGATGACGGCCCTTGCTCATCATCCTGCTGCGCCGGGCAACATGCTGTGAATGGTCGATAGCTGAGTATCAAATCGAAATTCCCCCTCGCCTCACTCTATATTGATTCCTATGCGCTTCTAATTCGTCTTGCTGAGCGATAATCTAGTATTTCATGCGTACGTTTTCTGCCCTCAATCATTACCTCGGTAGAAAGAACAAGAACCTTCGAGCAGGTCGTCTCCCGCCATATCGTCAGGCCCTTTGAGTACTTGGAACAGAGCTACCTATCATCTTCATCAGAATCCTTTGACTATTCTGTCTATTACTCGTCCACGTTGCAAGACGGTATGACAAGATCCATATCACGTCGTGGGCTTTTCATGGTTACCCAACCACGCTTCAGCCTCCCATTCAGCTACCTTATAAGCACGTTTCCATTTCCTCTCCATTCGAGCTGAGATTCTACTCGTTGTACCCTTCAGCTTGTTGTCCTACATGATGGTGTTATGCAGCTGCCCTCGTACTCCCTTCTTCCACTCCAGCCAGTCTCGGTTATCGCCGAGGGGCTGTGTATACAGCGCCATCAAATTCAGAATGAACATCCGAGCTGATGGCAAATATTCATCATCATTCTCATCTTTCACTGAGAAGACTCTCGGAATCCTTGATTATTATTTGTGTTGCTGGTTGGAAATCAAGATTTTCTCGCCAGACGCAGTCGGATCGACGTCGCGCAGGAAGCTTCCCGAAAGCGGCAACGGACCCCTTTTAACACTGCGCAATTTTACGTGGAGAGGAATTATCTTGCTAATAACATTGGATAGGTTGTTCTCCACGAAAGTCTGTGAGACATATCCTAATCTAAAACCTCCCATCAGCGCGAGATTTGCCAGTCAGCCGCAAGAAGGCCGATCCAGCTGTTCAACGCCGTCATGATAGTCAACGCCACAGCCGAAAGTCCACGTACTCCCACACATCAATGGCAAAGACCTCTTTGCGTTGTCCCACAGAAGAACATCTAGTGCCTTGGCCCCTTTATCTCATCGGCTGAGCCTCTCTGTGGTAAGAATTGTGGTGATGAGCTGATGGCGGTGTGGATACGGCGCGCGCAAGAACCCCCTTGCTCCCAGAGGGAACACTCACCACATGATGTGCACTTTGTGAGAGTCATATCCTCGACCGTCTTATTGGATACGACGTTAATGGGTTTCTCCAATCGCTCCTGGGGCTATGACCACTGCATCCACGCCACGACTCACCGTAACTTACTCAAAAGGTCATCCCATCTATTGCAGGAAGGCATCCTGGCTTTCTCCGGCTTTCAATCAGAGGCGAAACAAGACCACATGAGCGGTGTTCGCCTCAGCTAGGCAGACGACTGTTGTCGACCAGTCTTTGACGACTTCGCCGTCCTCTTGCTACGAGAGGCCCATGCTGAACCAGTAATCTCGCGAGATCATCGGAGATATGTCTACAACGATTGACTCTGCATGCAAGCGCTTTCTTCTGGCGGCCTCTCGTGTCATTCATGTTGCTTCTTGCATGCGGGCGCACTTGCGCGTCCCTTTGTCCCATCGGCTGTCGATAGCAAGGGATCCTCGATGATACAGAATTTTGGTTCTTTTCGAATACCTTACATTACGGTTTCGTGACAGAAATAAAGGATCTTGTCTGGGTCTAGTTGTGCCTTGAGAAGGCAACTGCTTTGTTGCATAACTAGAGGATCATATGCCTGAGGCTTGAAGTTCTCTATGGGAGTGGTGGGTAGCCATGGGGCAAACTTGCTTCTTGTACTCCTTGTTTCAGCTTCTTGAAGCATGAGATCTAATCCTAGTCTTGTTTGAATCACTTCTGTCGACGCTAACAGTGCGTTCAGAAAGATATCCTGCGATTTTCTGGTCGCCACGGTGGTCGGGCGTAGTTGGACACGACTACCAGTCTCTCTATCTTTGATACCTTGACCCGGCGTGGGGCAGAACAGTTCGTAGGGGACATATGTTGACTCACTATAGCGCCTGAGCTTGTGGAAACTCGTATCCCTACCATTCTTTCTGATCGAATAAGGCTCTCGTGCCTCTTCTGAGCCCATGATACTACTTTCGGGTACATGAACAACATTCATTATACTTTAGGGTGAATTGATGGACGTCAACAACAGCATAACTTGTACAAAGATTTGGACTTGAATGCACCGAATGGAGTCAGAGAACCTTGTACTGGGCGAAGAAGAAATACAGATACATAGTGGCGTAATCGAAGACGAGATCGTTCTACTACAAGCATCCACGAGGTGTGGGACCCACATGTGTATACCTCTCCCCGCTTCAACGCAAGACAATTTTCCAAAAATGACGGTTAGATGCCATCGTTGCACAAGACGAGATGAAAATAGATGTATTATCCTCAAACCGACCTCCCCCCTTCCGCCTCAATAAACATAAACTCCCTCCTCCCTCACCCAAATCTAAAACCTCAAAGGGGGATGACTCGGATTCTGAGGACGCAGACCAGGCGACGCCGCCGGTGGCAAATGCGGCCCACCATAAGACGTATCCTGATTCAGCAACAGACCCTGCGATACAGGCGACGGACTCGGTTTCCGATCCATGTATCCCATCGGCGTAGCGCCGGAATGTAAATTCTTGTTGTCCTCGTCGATGCCCCAGTCTCTGTCGTCGTCGATGCCTATGTAGGCCGTTCTTTGTTTTCGTTTTCGGCAGAAGAAGAATACGAGGGCGCCGATGAGGAGGGCGATCTGCGGGTTCGTTTGTTAGGTATTTGGTTGGGGATAGGGATGGGGATGGGACTTACTAAAAGAACGACTCCGACGACTACACCGGCTGCGATTTTGACGACTTTCTTTGCGTCATCTTTGGTGGCATCTTTGCCCGTCACAATCCTCTTCGCCTCCCCAGAAGTTTGTGGTTGCGAACCCGATGTGACTAATTTCGCGCCCTTCTTGAACGCCGTCCCGTTGAAACTCCCGCTAATACTCCACTTTGTAACCACATCCGTAAAGGCCCAGGTCAAATTCGCAACACCCTCCGTCACCCTCCCACTCATCGTTGCATTATTCTGCGCCGTCAACGCATAGATCTGGAAATGGTCGGGACACTCATCCGCAGTGTTGAGCGAGTTGGCAGTCAAATAGTTAAAGTAATTGTTATAGCTCGCCACCGTCGTTGACACCTTGCCAGAGATATCGAAGCCATCCTCATTCTTCTTCACGTCCAGTGTCCAAGCCTGATTGGTATCGAGTTGCGAATTACTGGATTCGAAACTTGAAAAGAGTTTTTTGGGAGTTAGACCACAGGCGTAGTCTTCTTGGACGCCGCGGCCGAAACGGAAGTAATATTGGTTTTTATCGTAGTCTTTTCGACTGTACTTTCCCCCTGAGCGGGACATTTGGCCGATGCGGAAGTACATGTCTGGGATGATGGGGCTGACCACATTTTGGCAGACGGAGGAGTTTGTGCCCTCGGGGGCTTGGAGGGTGATGGAGAAGGTACCGTTGTAGTATGCGTCGTAAATATCGTAGTACCAATTCGTGTGCTCGTATTTATCGTTCAGATTGTTTTGGCCGGGGTTGGAGTTTGCTGTGGAAAAAGGAATTAGTATCAGGCTGAGATGGGTACACGTGACGTGCGTTGGCATGCAGCTTTGGGAAACTTACAATTGAAATCCACATCTGTTTGGTTTATTTGTATCCAGTCCTTCGATCCTTTTTCTTGTGTGAATGGGTTGAGGTTTGAATCGTAGCACTCTGCGCGATTGTAACCCTGTACGCCAGCCGCGTCGGCATGGGGTGGCGTCAATGTTTTGCCAACGTTACTCGACGTATTCTTTGTTGCTGCTTTTCGCTTCACAGGAGTTTCCGGGTTTGCAGCAGAGAGTGTCAGCAAGCTGAGCAGAGCTGCGCGCGACAGTGGTCCCCTCATGATTCTAGGTAGACTCCCGCTGTTGGGTGTATAGATTGTCGAAAACGCGCGGGAAAAGGTGAAAGTGTTGCGATTTCAAAGGCCAGCTGGGAGAGAGGGGTCGGAGGAGATAAAGGGATAGTAGATGTCAGCGATTTGATGTCCTCACGGAGGTTTATGGTCGCTCGGGCGTCGACCGAATAATGAGCTTATGGCTTAGCTCGCGCCCGTGCCGTAAGTTGTCTGAGGAGAGCCGATGCGATGGGAGACTGCTGGGGAGGAGACTGCTGGGGAGGAGACTGCTGGGGAGGAGACTGCTGGGGAGGAGACTGCTGGGGAGGATACTGCTGGGGAGGAGACTGCTGGGGAGGAGACTGCTGGGGAGGAGACTGCTGGGGAGGAGACTGCTGGGGAGGATACTGCTGGGGAGGATACTGCTGGGGAGGAGACTGCTGGGGAGGAGACTGCTGGGGAGGAGACTGCTGGGGAGGAGACTGCTGGGGAGGAGACTGCTGGGGAGGAGACTGCTGGGTGGGATACTGTGGATGGAATCAAGTTATCAGACAGCTTTGGAGAGCAGGCGTAAGACAAAGGAACTGTAAGATCAAAGACTAGTAGGGCCAGCCGTGCTGATACGCAGTGCTTATGTTCAAAACCATAGGTGAAAAGGAGAATCCCTGATGAAGCTCAAGATCAAGTCTATTTTGAGGCTGACTCGGTATGCACCTAACGTTTTAGACTCAGGTTCCCGCACCTGGTGGTGGCTGGGCCGACTTGAAGATTTGACATTTGCCATGGCAGTCGAGGTTGGTTGATGAGGGGCTGACAGTCAGTGGTCAAGACGCATGGGAGTTGAACCTCAGTTTTCTGCTTTGGGATCATCGATATCAAGCTCGAATTTGCGTTGAAGTTGTAGAGGGTAAGATCACCAAATCCCAGCCTTCGCTTCCGAATCATGGCTGAAACCCACTAACAAGGCGCCCAAGGCCGCCCCCTTGTGCTGACCCTGACTACCCCCAGCTCAGCGCCACATCGTCCGACTCCCTACCTCCATCTCAGGCTCAGCAAAGCACCAGTCAGATCCGGCTGATCGGCTGTCAGAATTGATTCATTCTTCGAATCCAGAGCATTTTGGGACTTCTCTCAATCTTCCACCTCATGATCTCATACATACTTTCTTTCAGATCTGCCTTCGCAAGATTACGAAACACACAAACGTCGTGATTCGTCTATTTGGTGAGGAGTCGTAGCTGAAATGAATCGGCTGTCAAGGCTGTCTTTTCGTGTATAGTTTCCTTGTCTGATCTGTGAGGTGTTTTGAGGCAAAACCTTGCACCGAGCTTGAAAAACATGTCTTGTTTTCGATTGATGGATAGACATCATAGACTATGTTTAACGGCCTCTGTGATACGGCAGTTCTAACGTACTCCTAAAAGAATATGCCTCGACGATATAGGGTTTCATAACGATTTCCTCGGAGTAGATAAGATAAACGCATTGTAGAGGATCCAGCCGATAATACACTTGCAGACCAATTCGTCCTGTAGCTCTCATTCACCTTCGTTGTGTACTATAAATAGGATAGCCTGAATATGATATACAATCTAGGATATTCTCTTCCCTTTATTAGCTCCAAGTACTCTTATCACTTACGATCTATTCTTATACTCCTCAATCATGAAACTCACTTCAGCTCTGACGATGGCCTTTCCCGTGTTTTAGGCAACTGCGCAAACCAAACATGTGCAAAGGTCCGTGACAGTGCTTGCTTAGCTCTTCCCTACCCCCTCTGTGCCATAGTGTCGGGTTGTGAATAAGGCTGGGAATGGATCAAGCAATGCCTCATTCTTTCGTGTAGAATTCCGAATCAAGAGTCTGACGACAATTGTTTTACCAAGACGTGATTCATCGGATTCAAGTGATTCCGTCCTGCCGATGATATTTAGACGAGCAATACGAAGACTGTTTTGTGTGACTGGTGGTGAAAGAGCAGGTCGCAATATACTTTGGTCATTTCAAGATAGTGCTGATAATGATGACCATAATCTGCAGTTCTCGTTGTTCGACATTGTGTCGTCTGACCACGCTTGCTGCCCAAGGATATTCGGAGAAGGTATTCCACGGTGGAGTCCACATGTTCTTCCTCACAGGATTGTGTTTCCAAGGCTAAAAGTCCTGAAATAGGCATTGCCAATTCTGTTCGACGCCCAGAATACGATGGAGGATTTATTGCCAAGGAAGCCGCCGTATACGCATGCAAGCCTGAGAGGTCGTAGGAAGTTCGCCCAGGCCGATAGCTGGAGGCTGGAGCGCTGTCGTCGAGATACCGGATCGTGAGCGGTAAAATAGCGGGAGGGAGGATTTGACTACCTAACGTGGAACCATGTGGTATCTCCTTGGAGATGCCGATATAGGCTTGCGGCCTCATATGGATTCCCGCCGATATGCTGCAAGGCTTTCGGCCTCATATGCATGCCCCCCCCGCAAGGAAGCATAAGAACTTTATCCGACGGGACGAATATCCTTGGTCTCACAGCAGTTGCACTTGTCCCTGTATAGACTTTCCATGTAGCACTGTGGGGATACAAGGGGCACACAACGGCAACCCAAGCCTCCCCTTCCATGCTCATCACTGACATATCACAACAAAACGGAATCTTGCAGGTGCTACAGGTTTCAGGTTCAAACGCGCTGTGTGAAATGGATCCGACATCGAATAGCATCGATAACGGTTCGATTGTTGTTATCTTCGCGCATCATCTCAATAACTGGTTGCCTCGTTCTTTCTGCGCCGTCTGCAGCATACACTACGGAGAATGGGCAGGTAATTACTACGCCGCCTGCAGCATACACGACAGAGAATGGGCAGACAATGACTACGCCGCCTGCAGCATACCCAATCCATACCCCACCTCTGTGTTCTTTGGTGAGCAAATTCGCCCGGGGCAACATCCTCAAGTGCATGATTCGCAGTAGCGGTACAACATACTCACTCAAATGACGTGCCACAACATCCAATAGATCCATCCACACGTAAACCCGGAACCAAGCCCAGCGTCGTGGATCTGGGGTTGGCGGCCTCCATCAGATGAATTGGCAGAGGAAGTCGAGACGATGTTGTGTTTTTGGGGAATTTATTCCCGAGGATGCTGGAGATGCAGGTACCGGGTAGGAATGCATAGTGAGGATGGAAGGTTGGGCATCAATGCGGTTTCTCAGCCTTATGCCTTTTCCTGTGACAGCAATTTAGAAGCCGAGATGGTTGATGTATTGGCGGGGTATTTTGCACTAGATAGTAGGTTTGAAGATCGTGTTCTGGGATGCAGGGCTGGCGACTTGACTGAGCTGTACATGCTTGATAGGAGCGAGAGGTTTACTGGGTCGGGAAAGGCGCTTAGCGAAACTTGTAAGGGCTGCTGTAAGAAGTGTAACTATTCATGATATGATACTGTAATAATCTTCCACTTCAGGATTGTTTGTAGGATTGGATACTTGCTCCTAGTAGACGACTCGCCTAGCATATTGTCGGCATAGTCCTGTCCGAAGACACGTGGGACGTGGGCGGTGGGAAATGTTGGAACTTGGAACAGAAATAGGATTGAGGGGGACCGTTGATTGAGGGTGTCCTGGATGAATGTGCGGCCTCTCGCCTGACCTGGTGGCAGACGGGTCCACTTTCTCTTGTTCAACCCTGAGGTCTCCTTTTGTTGCCCTGCAGATAGATGGTTCCCGCGACTAATTTAACCGTTGTTTGTTTTGTCAGTCACACCAAAAAGCCTTGTGATTTTTATCGGCTGGTGGAACGAGAGATTCGTGCGCAGGCAGGTCATCTCAACCGAAATAGTGCTCAGTCGGGTGACTCCTCGCAAGACAAGAGGTCGAAACGTTGGACACAAAGGCAACCGGCTTCAATGAGACCAGACGTCGTAAGGATGACCGCGGAGACTTGCACGAGAGCTGCAAGTCTGCGACAAGAAGACAAAGTCGCCCGGCTGTGGAGAGGTTGTTGCTATGTAATCTGGATCTACTGCGAGGCTGAACCTCATCCACGGGTAAAGACGGATGGAAATTGAAGTGAGCGAGGCTGAACCTCATCCACAGGTAAAGACGGATGGAAATTGAAGTGAGCGAGGCTGAACCTCATCCACAGGTAAAGACGGATGGAAATTCAAGTGAGCATAATCTCAAATGCAAAGGCTGGGATGGAATGGAAATTGAGGCTGGGGGCCGGGGGCCATGAATGACATGCAAATCCGCGGCACCTGTGCAGAGATGTACAGGACGGAACACAGTCACGGTAATATTATGGTAAGATATTCTATCAAGAACGACTGAAAACATGGGCTGTATCTTATCTTACATGGGGGCCGGTCAACTACAGGGGGACTACCAAGGGCCCATTCCAATATTGGGAAGAGGCTCAATAGGCGCGCCGTGCGTCTCCTAACGTTTGCCTGCGAACTTCCTGGCGTTCTCAGCCTTACGACTCCATCTCTTATAGTCAGTCTTGACGGCCTCTTACTCTGTCTTCAAACTCAAGCTCGTCTTCTTTGCACAAACTCCGGAGCTCAATTGCTTGTTTTGATATACACACAGCCTGATTGGTCACCCTCTGGAACTCCCTTTTTCCATTGTTCCATCAAAGCACGCAAAGTCTAGCATTTCTGGTGTCGTGGTATCTGGCACTGCCGACGTATGTAGTCGTTGCTGTGTTAGTGAGGAGCCCCTTATTATCCATCTCGAAATCCGAGAGAACCGCTGAGCAAAGTGAGCCATTGAACTTGTCTGCCCGAGGCAGGAAGTGGCAGTGGCAGTGGCGGTGGCGGTGCAGGTGGCGGTGCAGTTTGCTGACGTACTCTAGCCAAGACCAGGGCTACGCCAAGCAATTACCTAATCACATTTCACGAAAGAGGCCGCCATCCTCCTATGCAACACCGTCTCCACCACCGTCTCGCCTTATCAACAACAACATCTGTCCACTCACCATGTCAAACGAAGCGCGCTATGTTGCTCAACTGCAGCGAAGAGCAGAAACTGTCAGTCCATCAAATCAACAAGCATCGTGTCCATCTTGCTGTCAACGTCTTCAGCCCGGCGATTCCGATGCCTTTTCCTTACACCTGACTGAAAGTCACAGCGACGAGATAAATCGCCATGAACGGGACTCAAATTGGAGTTTCGAAGACTGGAAACGAAGCCTTGAATTCCGTGCCGGCATTTCAGCGTTAGTTCCATGTCTGCTTCTCCCACATGCTTAATCACTGACCAAGACCAGCACTTCTGTTAACTCGAGGAACGCTCCACAATCACAATCAAATGTCCACCACTCTGTTCAGACTGCCTCAAGGTGGAGTCCAGCGCGAGACTTATCAAATTTGAAACTCAATCAAACGAACTCACCCGCGCCTGCAAATCAATCGCCTAGTTTCCCACCTGATGTTGATCCTGGGGGAAACGCCAGGAGGCAATCAGGATCTGCGGGCGACGAATCCCAGACTCAACTGTCTGCAAAAAGTTGTGGCCAAGAAGATCAATCAAACCCGCAGTTTCGAGGCCATCACTTCAACGACCAAGGGCAGTTGGTATCTCGCCAATTATTCAACCCAGTCAGCGAGGCATCGACAAGCCAAGCGACCTTCACCACGCACACCTTTTCAAGCACCCCCGGAGCTCAACTCACTTCATCAAACAGCAATGTCAGCAGACCGCCAAGTGACCGAACTGGTCGCAGTATTTCACATGACATCGCGTCACAGTCCACTCGGCAGTTGGGCGGTATCTCGATGCCCATCGATCCTCGCTTCCCAAATATGCTGATGCAACCGGACGCCCGTCCCATCTCCCAGGAGCAGCTAGCTGCTGAAGTGAAGTCTATTTACGCTGGCTTGACGATGGTTGAATCAAAATGTATCCACGTCGATCGGGCTCAGGCATCGGCGATGCGGAACGCAGACAGCGGTCAGACGCCCAAACTAGCTGACGATCATTGGCAAGCACTCATCGCACTTCATCGTACGTTGCTTCATGAACATCACGACTTTTTCTTAGCGTCACAACATCCTTCCGCCTCGCCTGCTCTGAGGCGATTAGCTGCCAAGTATTCGATGCCGAGCCGCATGTGGAAACACGGTATTCATTCCTTTCTCGAGTTGTTGAGATTTCGCCTACCAGATTCGCTGGAGTTTATGATCTATTTTATCTACACAGCTTATCAGATGATGTCTTTGCTGTACGAGACTGTGCCGGCTTTCGAAGACACCTGGATCGAATGCCTTGGAGATCTTGGTCGCTACCGTATGGCCGTCGAGGACGAAGACATCAGAGACCGTGAGACATGGGCTGGGGTCTCTCGCTTCTGGTACTCCAAGGCCGCTGATCGATCGCCTGACGTTGGAAGATTGTACCACCACCTCGCCATTCTCGCTCGTCCCAATGCTCTGCAACAGCTTTACTTTTACTCCCGGTCACTGATCTCAGTTCAGCCATTCCATAGCGCGAGAGATTCCATCCTTACTCTTTTCAATCCGATCATGGCCCGGCAGGAGACTTTGTCTTCGCAAATCACGTCGATCGACACTAATTTCATCAAGATACATGCTATTCTTTTCGCAAAAGACAATCTTGGACAATACGAGGCGCTTCGGGAATCCTTCCTCGATGCATTAGATGCCCACATTGGGCGTATCACCGCAAAATGGCGTGAGCAAGGTGCTTATGTCATGATTGCAAATCTCGGTGCTTTATACGATTATGGAACAGAGTCGCCACTGCGACGCTTTTTCGAGCTTGGCTTTGCCAAATTTGCCCCACCCAACACCACTTCCGCTCCTTTCGTTACTCCCGATGTTTCCTCGCGGGCCGCCTATGGTTTTGCCCTTAACTTGACAGTCACTACTGCGTCTCTAGTATTCCAAAGAGCCGGAGACAACAACGTCCTTCCCTTTGCTCATGTACTCCTTTCTTTCTTGCTATCTCTTGCTTCCCTACAGTCGTTTGACTTCCAGGTCGAGGGCAAATACGTCGCAGGCTCACTACTGAGTGATGTACCATGGAAGGACATATGTGCCTTCCTCAATACCTTGGGTCGCTCCACGCAACCGCTCCCGCACTTCGAGAGCATGCATTTCATACTCCCCCAGAAAGGCGATGCTCGACCATTGCCTGAAGACCACTTAATCCGTGGACAAGTTTGGAGTCAAGAATACTTTCCCAAAGATTGGTTCAAAGAGAGCGAGGTTGATGATGAGGAGCGCTCGATCGAGCGCGCTTCGACAGTGCATGTTAGAGCTGGGCGTGTTCTTTGGATCGCGTACCGACTGGCCTCTGTGAGTTATTTCTCTTGTTCTCAGTTCTTATGCTTACAAAATTTAGTTCAAGTCATGGATAGCCTTTGATGAGGTGAAAAAATCTTGGTCTGTCGTTGCCCCGCCATCGTTGGGACTCCCAGAGTCGACGGACGTTTTGATGGCAGATATTGATCCTGGGAACGTCTCTGACGAAGACTCCACCGAAATGAAGGTTTTTGAGAAAGAGTTGTGTCTCAGCCCCCCGAATGATGTCGACTCCACAATGCTGCACCCGCAGTCTCAAAATCCTTCCCAAGCTGCTGAGACGATGCTGCAAAAAAACTATACAGCAAGTCCCAACACATGCGCCCACACTGTGTTCTTATTGACATAAACGATTAGGTATTGGTTTGCGACAAGAAGTTGTTCCTGAAAGATCACGACGTTTTCGCATCCCTCATCGAACACGAATGGAAGGTTGTTGTTCCGCATCAAGGTTCGTTGTTTCTTGCCATATCTATCCACATATTCTGACATTCCTTCTAGTTTTTTCGGATCTATCCGTTCTGTCTAAGTCGCTTGATACAGACTCGGTTGCTGCTCGGCAGGCACTGAAAAGTGTGAAAAAGGCTTATGTTGGTCATAGCGACATCCGCATCCTCACTGTGAAAGGCGAGGACATCACAAGGCAACATCTTGCCTCTGGGAAACCTACCTCGTCAGGTTGTAGCAGTCCGCTAGAAGCCTTTGATAACCCAGAAGAGAAGACAGAAGACTTGATTGGAGTCACACGCCGTGCATCGGACCTCAACAGTTTTGCCAAACCCAAAGAGGCCACAGATCAAATACGTCCTGCCATCTTGCTAACCGAAGACAGATCGACCAGAGTCCGGGCAAGGTCGGACAAGGTTGCTTCATTGGCACCAAGTGTCCTTCGGAGAATTCTTTCCACAGCATCAAGAGTGAGATCGAGGGCTCTATCTGGGGCTACCAAATCACCGGACCACTTTGGAGGAGGAAAACTGGATGCCAATACAATGGATATGACCTGAAAAATCTTGTAGTTGGCCTTTTGGTTTTCCTTCATTCATGCTCCTGCTTGACATTGTGCCTCCTTGTTCTTTGATTCCATGCCATTTTGCTTCTCATGTGGTGCTCTCGGTCTTTGATTTCCACTCCGGCGATCCCTGCAAAACAGGAGCGTAGCCACGGAGGATCTTGTCCTGGCATTTCTCAGACACAATTTGAAGCTCAAAAACTATGATTTGGATGAACCACACCACGCTTGGGGAATGGGACATTGGATGAACGAGCATGATAGGTTATGAAATTCTCTCTTCTTGTACATCCTTCCGATGGTTTGGAACTTTTCGGTTTACTTTGGCCCTTGGTTTCTTCGTTCTTTTGCTAAGCTGTGGTCGGCGTTGGGGTTTGCCGTTGGGAGTTGCGGCTCTGGAAATATTTTCTTTCATCGTTCAAGGCAGTCGATTATCAAAATGCGTTGTGGAATATAGAGGACCCCTGAGATCATCACTTCCAAGTGGGCGTCTCGGAGCGACCCAAAACATATCTGTATCTATACTGATTTATATGTCAGCTTTCGGGCTTTGTTGTACGAAAATGACGGTCTTGTTACTCCTGAACTCATGCTCTTTGCTAAATCAGATGTGTTGATTCAAGCCAAATTCCTCCCGGACTATTTACATGTTTTTTTCCGCAGCACCTTGCACTTGCAACGCCACAGCAATTGGATATGTGGATGGCGATTCTACTTTTCTGTCATTGCCACTATCTCATATGACAAGCGAATGCTAAAAACTGCCGCTACTGTGGTCTTGGACCGTTGCTATAATTGCGAAGAGAAAGAGCTCATTAAAACGACAACTCTTTTAAAAACCGTGGAGGGAGAAACCCTCATTCGTCGATAGAAAGTGTGAGTGGCAACAAGATGCGTGTCTTGACAGAGTTCAGGTCCATACTCTGAAAGATCCATGGTTGTAGAAACCTGACCACTCCCAAATAAAGCCTCATGTATGAATTTTTTTTTTCATACTAACTAAGCGGAGTGTACTTCTTGAGCCTCATGGGACAGGGACCAATACTATTGGTTGCCTTTGGTTGTCTGCGAACTTGATGAGAATAACTGCGAACGACCCAAGTTCGCTCACTTCATGCACTTTAAAAGCAGCCCAATGCCCGCAAGATGATTGTGAAATAATGACAATAACTCCTTCCTGAATTGACCATTGGAATCAGCCTTCTCACCCTTGCCGTTACCTATGCCACATATCGACTTCAGCAGTACCTTCAACGACGCCGTAGACGGCCAAGTCATCCGATCTACGAACTTGAAGCTTTTCCAGTCCATGCAAGACCATTGAACTAGAATCTTCCCAACTTCAGATACAGACAGAAAAAGGAGCGCGGGGAACTCAGGTATGCATGCCACCAGCACTTCTTCCAAGTTGTGCAAGGCTGCACCACAAGCGAAAGGCCCACTCAATCGACGATGCAAATTCTTTCCCCAATCATTTGACTCAAACCCACAGCGATGCGGTGGAAGAGCTCAAAGGATATACGGAGATTGAGACTAGAAGAGCGGGGTTTCTCGTGGAAAGGCAGAATGTCGCAGCATCGACGATCGAAGAACATGAGAGCAAAGCGTGAAGAGTCGAAGAAAGCTTTCGGCTGGGGGAAGAATTGTGAGTAGAAGGGAGAAAGACGCGATGTTCAAGTGCAAGTGGCTCAGGGTGGAAGAGGAGAAGAGGTGCGAAGAGCATGGTGCTTGACTCGTGGAGTCCGTGGGCTGCAACGAACTTGAAGGCGCACCATACGCCGGATGAACAGAATTAAGGTGTTCTTTTGTGCTCCCTATTCAAACAGTAAGATACAGGTCAAGGACAAATACTTATTTACTCAGTCGGCGCATCAGTAATGCACCCTCTGCTGGCATCCACCACGTTTCTCGCGTATTTGAACAATGTACCCTTGGAGTATTTCAACGGAGGCGCCGTCCAGTTGGCCCTTCTCTTTTCTAATTCTTCAGAGCTGACCTCAAGATTGAGCTCTCTGGTCTCCGCATCGATCGTGATCGTGTCACCATCTTCGACCAAGCCGATTGGCCCTCCCTCCTGTGCTTCTGGCACAATGTGTCCGATGAGGAAGCCGTGAGATCCACCGGAGAAACGACCGTCAGTGATAAGAGCGACATCGTTTCCGAGACCAGCGCCCATGATAGCAGAGCTGGGCTTCAGCATTTCTGGCATTCCTGGTCCACCCTTAGGGCCTTCGTAGCGAATGACAACAACGGTCTTCTCGCCCTGCTTGAGATCTCCCCGCTCAAGTGCTTCAATGAAGAGGTCTTCCTCGTCGTAGACCTTGGCTTTCCCGGTGAATCGCAGTCCTTCCTTGCCAGTGATTTTACCAACAGAGCCACCTGGTGCAAGGGATCCACGAAGAATCTGGATGTGGCCAGTCTCTTTGATAGGATTACTGAATGGTCGAATAATCTTCTGGTCGGATGGGAAATCTGGCGCGTTTTCCAAATTCTCTGCCATGGTCTTCCCAGTCACAGTGATGCCAGATCCGTCAATGAGTCCCTCTTTCAGGAGGAATTTGAGCAAAGCAGGTGTACCGCCCATGGTAAAAACATCGGCCATGACATATTTGCCAGACGGCTTGAGATCTGCGAGGAAGGGTGTGCGGTCGGAGACTTTTTGGAAATCATCGATGTCTAATTTGACACCAACGCTGTCTGCGATGGCAAGGAAATGAAGGACCGCGTTGGTCGAACCGCCCAATATCATGGTTACAATCATTGCGTTCTCGAATGCCGCCCTTGTCAAAATATCTGATGGTCGAATGTCCTCCTTCAAAAGATTCCTCATTGCTCCACCAGCAGCCAGACATTCAAGCTTCTTTGCCTTTGACTCTGCTGGATTCGAGGAAGAGCCTGGCAGTGTAAGACCCATGGTCTCGATAGCCGTAGCCATTGTGTTTGCCGTATACATGCCACCGCAGGCTCCACTTCCTGGGCAAGCATGTCGGATCACATCGAAGCGTTGCTCTTCTGTGATCTCGCCTGTGATGAATTGTCCGTATGCCTGGAAAGCAGACACGATGTCAATGCTCTCGTTTTCCTTCGTTTTTGCACATCCAGGTTGAATTGTACCTCCATAGACCATGATCGAAGGTCGGTTATGTCTTCCCATTGCCATTACAACACCGGGCATGTTCTTGTCACAGCCGGGAATGGAGATGTTTCCATCGTACCATTGACCGCCCATGACAGTCTCAATGCTGTCGGCGATGAGATCTCTTGATTGCAGCGAGTATCGCATACCCTTTGTGCCCATGGAGATTCCATCCGAGACTCCAATGGTGTTGAATTGCATAGGAATAAGGCCTGCCCTTTGTACACCCTCTTTGACAACGTTGTTCAAGCCCATCAAGTGCATGTTGCATGGATTCCCCGAGTACCACACACTCGAGATGCCGACCTGAGCCTTGTTCATATCCTCTTCCGTGAGACCTGTTGCGTAAAGCATGGCCTGCGACGCGCCCTGTGACTTGGGTTGAGTGATGTGGCGAGAGACATTGTTGAGGGTGGGTTCATCTTTTCGCAGATGTCTTGAGGTACTGAAGCTGGATCTCCTATAAGACTGTCAGCATGGTACTGACCGCCGGCTCTCGTCCAACGCCTACCAGCAGATGTTTCGCGAGGTGTATGAAGCGGCCCTCAGGCGTGGTAGAAGGACCATTGTTATGTGTATGGATGATTTGACTGGTTACCGAGTCATCGCCCTTGGGTTTATGACTTCGCGACTCCAATTGCGGTGTGGGATCACAGGGACTACGAGGCGCGCTGTGAGATGGCAAGCACCATAAAATTTCTGGGGAAGCGATGTCGGAGGCCTGGGAAGAGATGAGTCTCGCACTCCAATCATTCTCTTCCTGTTTCTAACCTTCATCAACAACAATATCAGTATCAATATACACACCAACATCGCCATTCATCTCACAACATTCGAGATAGTCAAATTGCCAGGAATAGCGAATACCTTGAACACACATGAAAGCAGAATGAGTCTTGTTGAATCAACTAAGCGCTCACCACTTTCCTGTTGATTACACTGCATGTGCCTGTAGGCAGGCTTTGCAGTCAAAAGACTGAGATATGTCTTCCATTTGGCTTCTATTCTATTGACATCTTTTCTGCATTCATCATTTTTGTCTCTCTCAGCTGATCTACATTCATTGGCAGTATGCGACTCCTCAACTGTCTTGATCTTTCTTTTAGGGAGTTCCTTACCACCACAAATCGTCCAGCTTACGCCATATTGTCTCACACTTGGGGTGATGAAGAGATTACATTCGAAGATGTAATGCGTGGGAAAAATCATTTCGCAAATAAGAAAGGATGCCCCAAACTTGAAGCTTGCTGTAAAAAGGCTCGCGAGGATGGTTACAAATGGGTAGGTGGGGATCGTTGTGTTTGTCCCACCTACTGGCCGAGGTTTACGCATCCAATTGCCGCTCCTTCCCGGGCTTGATAAGCCCAGAGGTGACGAGGTCGAATCTACGCATATGGCAGTACTCAATGTTAAGCATAGATTAACGGGAGCAAGAGCTTTCATCCGCCTGGCAAAAGACCGCGGAATACCCAATTATCGCCTGATGGATGACAATTTCAATTTTTTGCATGTCAAACATTTCGCCTCGGTGCCGCTCTCCACGATTTACGTCAACCATGCGATTGCAGACTCTCGCGCTCACGCCTTGCCGTCCGTAGCTATGGCAAGCCAAATCTTGGTTGCGGTCAACTCTGATTGTGTGCTACTGATAGACAGCCTCATTTATAACAACGGAAGACTTGTGGTAGACGAATACGGCATCAAGTTTCCGAGGCCACATCATCTCGGCAAAAGGAAATGGTCTCTTTCAATCTTGGTGGCACCTGTCGTTAAACAACCCTCGCCTACTATGGGCACTTCCATCATGCTACTGTTTTCTGTCAAAGACAGCAAAGGAAGAAACTTGGGCTTTTTCTCTATATTTGTTGGTTTTGATAAAACTCAACTTCCATGGTGCTATGTTTGTACAGAACCGGCAATGGAAAGCTTTCCGAGAGGTCAGTGAAGGATCACGATCTATGGGAATCTAGAATGTTTCGATCACTAACCTTAAACTATCAGGGCTGGGCTTGACAAGATACGGCAACTTGAGCGCGGAAAGCCCTTCTGGCACTAGTCTGACGACTAAGGGCTACGTTGATCGCTTGGAGACAGGCTTATCGACTGGCCATGACTTACTGGCAGTAGTGAGACGGAGGGCCCCTCTTCCTGATGATCCCACGATCACAATGTCTCAAGCTATGACAGAATCCGGTCGTCAAGTCTATGCATACACTCTCAATCTTACATTTCAGGAGCCCTCGGAACAGGTACTAGACTCACTACAGGCCATTGCAGGAGCCAGTCCCTTGCTCTCTTCCGACTGTTCAGATCTATAACAGACGACCTTATAGGAATAGGATCTTTTTGAGAGCACAGGGGCTTGATCGGAAAGAGACCTTGATACAGCAATCAAAAAAGCTACGATTTTTGGACGAATGCATGGTTCTACTTACTACTTGAGCAGTACCCGCGATTTGCATCAGTCTTTTTCCACTACTTTCAACTGACAAGGCTACCCTTGATGAGCACTTTTCCCATATAGCCGAAGAGGAGGAAAAAGACAGGTACGACAGTGATCTTCACGATGGGGAGGATAGCGAAGATGATTCCGACCGTGATATAAAGCCAACGCAAAAGGGAAAGCGAAAGCATTTTTGGGGTGAGGATGTACACCCCCACAAGAAGGACGTTAAGAACTCAGATGGTGATGGAACCCATATCCATTTGATCTGTGAACTCGAGGTGGCGCGGATCGATGATAATGACAGCATATGGGTTCCATTGGAAGCAACGTGCTGTTCACAGACATGGAGATCTCGAAAAATCCGTGTAGACGAGTATCAGGCCATGACATCTGGAGTGAGTATTCTGAGGCTGGACATGAGCGTGAGCGCATTGGTCGTTGGGGTTAGAATTCAAATGGGCTTGTTGTTTTTGGAATATTCTGTACCTCTGACTATTTTGCTGAGTCTTATTTGAAGACATCTTGAACATTCCTACTATCAATCCCGACGAATAGAAACCTTTCAGTTCCCATCAACCCAATTCCAGCGATCCGTTGTGATAGTCTCAGCCTCGTCACGTGGAACCAATCCGGGGAAATGGTTACGTCATTGAGCAGGTAAACAGTCCAAGCTTCGGAAAGAACAGTCGAAGTAAGTTCTCCATCCATTGTTGAACAACCCCCACACTTCTCTCCACGCTGGCTCCCCACCTGATTAGACCAGGCTCTTTTCGCTCCATCACGAACTGCGTTCTTCAAGAGTCGATAAGAATCCAGCTCAACTCTGCAGTAACAACACGATCCTTCTCCAAAATGTCGTGGATGGACTCGTGGTCCCGTCCTTCAAAGTCTCAAGCAGTTCCGCCACCGCTGTATCTCACCCAGCCAGAGACCAAATATTGTCATACGTGTGGGCGCACAATATCGCCTCGAAAGAACCACAAGACTGAATCAACAACGCCAGCAAAGTATTGTTCTTCCAGGTGTCGAAGCTCGAAACCTGGTGTTCTAGATCGCAGAATTGAGAGTGCTTTTGTTGCATTACTTGAGGGCAGCAAGAAGTTCGAGGACAAAGATATTGGGGAAGAGATTTTAGAAGCCGTGAAGGAACGGGGGAAGGGTAAGGGCCGAGGAAAAGGTGAACATCGAATCATCATTCCTTGCTCTGCAGCCGAGGCTCTCATCTTCGGTTCCCGAAGCGATGAGACCAAAGTGTTTGGAAGGAAGAAAAATCGTGCGTCTCGGGCTTTAGGGGGCGTTGAGAAAGAATGGAGAAGTGTCGATATGGAGAGTGACGACGAAGAAGAGGCTCTGCGAAACAGTGATGGAGAGTTGATTCGATTCACCACTTCCGGCTTCGCGGGAAAAGTAAGACCGCCGCAAGAAAAGACGGATATCAATGCCAGTGTAGGAGGGGAGAAGGGTTGGGCAGAGCGGACAGAGGAGACGAGCGAAGCAGCGGAAAAGAGGAGGGAAGGCCAGAGAGTAGCTGATGAGAAGGAAATGGTTAAGAGAGCTGCTAGACGTGGGTGTGTGTTTGGATTCGATGGAGCTAACAACGCAGAGCAGGGCAAGAAGGGAAAGATGGAGAGCTCTGAAGATGGGAAGAGAGTGTGTGAAGCTGTTATGAATGGAGTCGTGGTGGAGCCAAGCTTTGCGAAGGGCGATTGGGGCATCCGCTGGAGAGAGTAGACTGTGTAAAACGCGGCAGGCTTTTATTCTGAGAGCGAGGCCTGTCATCGACTCTTTCACGATGATTTAACACTTTCGTCAATTTGAAATTGGTCATGGTGAGCGCAATGCATTGAGATGATGCTACTCCTGAAGCCAACACAACGTGGGGCCAGTAAGTAGCAGCACCTGCCACGATCTTCTCTTCTTAATCTTGACACATCCCTTTATCTGGCTTCAAAAAACAATTATTGGACAGTCTCTGACCTGGGCCAGCGGAAGGTGAGTCAACTGCGCAACTCTTCGCAACTTTTTCTCCCAGCATCCATTCATCCATCCAGCTTCCCTCAAACTCAATACGCACATCGATGAATCCCTAAAAGTCCAAAGAAGACGCCAAAGCCCTATCAGCAAAAACGCTATATAGCCTAAATGTATCAGCATTTCACCTCGTCAACCAAATACTCACTTATCATAAAGGTAAAGAACAGTTTCAATTAAATTCAATTCCCTATATTCACAACTCCATCGTCTTTTCATAAGATTCTGATTTCCAGCTTTAGCAATTGATGATATGATAGAGGGGTATCGGCCATTCCACTCAGGCCATTAAATCCAGTCTCATTGCCGAAAAGCCTTCTCTGTCTTTCAGATCCATGTGACCTAGTGGATGCTTAGCAAATGTCCACTTAAGCCTTAATTATCTCTGATAATACCGTATTGAATCAATTTCGGTTCTCAAAAGTCGTGAAGGTCAGCCTCAAGAGCAAAGATGACTCATATCCTCCAAGCCCCGATCAAGTCAAGCAGTGACTCCGTACCAGCCTTCCAGCCTATTCAACTGCAACCAGACCCAGTCCAATCCAAACCAATCCAAATCCGTCCATAGAGTATTCGTCTCTGCCCAAAGACCTCAAGTATAATCAAGACAAGTCTCGAACCACTCATCGTCGTAAGCTGCCACTAACACCTAGTCAGCCGATTCGAATTCTTCAACTCGTTCCACTCCTTCATAGTCTGGTACATCAATCTCTCTTTTCTTCTTTTCCTCTTCATTCTCACTCTCACTCTCACTCCCCACATCACTGAAACTCTCACAATAACTACTCCTAATCCTCTAACTCTCCCCACTAACACGCTCACCGTCATCAACAAAAAAGCGACTTACCTCTCTTCTTATGCTCAAGCTTCTTTCTCTCCTTCTCCTTCGCTTTCTCAGCCTTAACCCTCCCCTCCTTCGCCTTCCGCTCAGCCAATTCCTGTCTTCGCTTTGCCCTTTCCCGTGGATTCCGTTTCATAGCTATCCTCGCGAGAGCGGCGCCGGAGGCGGCACCGACAGCGATGCCGGCGGGTCCGGCTATTGCTCCAATAAGACCGCAAGTCGCTGTGATACTTGCATAGGCGAGAGCTTTGTGGAAGCCGTAGGGCATGGTGATTTGCTGGGGGTTTTTGAGGGTGCCTTGGAGGCGGGTTTAGACGGGGCCACCTTGGATGGTGGCTTGGATGGTGCCGCTGTGGGGGCTTTGGCGGTTGATGCTTTGGCGGTTGGTGCTTTGGCAGTGGGTGCGTTGGACGGCGCTTTGGACGGGGCCTTAGACGGCGATTTAGACTCCGCTTTGGTCGCAGCGTTGGATGGTGGTTTAGATGGTGTCTTAGCCGCAGCGCTGGATGGTGCCTTGGCTGGCGCTTTGGATGGAGCTTTAGATGACGCTTTGGATGGAGCTTTAGATGACGCTTTGGAAGGCGCTTTGGAAGGCGCTTTGGAAGGCGCTTTGGAAGGTTTCTTAGACGGTGTCTCAGATGGTGGTTCAGATGGCCCTTTGGACGGCGCTTTACTTGGTGCTTCTGATGGTGCTTTTGCTTCTGTCGGCGCCTTCGAAACTGGCTTCTCTGGTTTGGATTCCTCGGGCTCAGGCTTAGGCTTGGAGATATAGCGAGTACGGATGAGTGAGAGATGGAGGTTTCGAGGTCCTGGTGGAGTGGAGAACTTCTGGTTGACGTGCAAGTGAAGGGTTTGGGTCAACGGTGACGGCATGGAGATTGGCGTGTTGTATTTGTGAATGTTTGTAAAGGATGGTGAGGTTTTGTCGTCCTCATCAGGCTATATCAGTGGAGCTTGCTGTGTTGGTAATGGCAATCACGGGGGACTTTCCGGGTCATAGGACCAATTGTAACCCGCTATACCCGCAGTCAGATGACAAGTGACGATGGGAAGGAGCTGACGGCCGTCTTTGTGTCATTGAGTTCAATAAAGTAGGGGGAAAACCCCCGTCGTCTCTAACTGAAGATTAATCTCTTCCAATTCCTGGCGCTTTACCTTGAAACTGCCAAACAGCGTTGAATATTGATTTTGAGTTGAGAGGCTTCTGAACCAGCGGAGCTGACCTGGTTCGACAGCCTCGTTCTCTCGTGACTGGGAATCAGATGAAACGCATATCTGTAGACTAGCTTGGTTACCATCAGGTTTGAATTAAACATTATTGGGGTATCTTCGCAGAATCGAGCAGCCATCTCCAATCTTACATAAAGCGAACGCAATTTCAAAGGTCCAGCAACAAGAGCGAGGGAAATGCTCCAAACAGTCTTCTCAAGTCCGTTCCGCTCGCTGGACCAGTTCCGTCCTACTACTCCGGCCGTAAATAGCATACCTTGTGTGTGCCTATCTCCATCCATCTATACATCTTGACCAAGATGCCAACTGGGCTGTCTCATGTGGTACCGAGTTACGGGAATTTCTGACGCTTGATTTTGATATCTCTTTGGCGATCGATAGGGTCCATCATAGGCATTGCAGAAATCAGGCCAATTGGTAAAAATATGAACGACAATTTCGCAAGAGGGTAGTTCAAGATTTGGCTTCATGAGGCGAAAATCCGGCGTGTTGTCAGTATCATCCGCCTCTTTCATCTGCTGAAATAACACGTCGTCAAGGACGCCACTCACAACCCGAGAATGACCGTCGTCAGGGCGTACAGGGACGCGTTCACGTTTCACTGTCCATTTCTCGCATCCGTCAAGGGTACCGTGGTAGTGTAACGAGTTGAAGTTCCGGGCAAGACGTCTGACCTTGTCTGCATCGCTGGGGAAGAATTTGTCGAACATGTCGGCATAGCGACAACGGCCTTCGTGTAATCCAACATCAACAATGTAAACTATTCGGATGGAATGCATGATTGACAAGGCAAATCTAAGATCTTTGAGCGCGTTTGCAAAACGAACTTCACGAGTAGCACTGCTGACACCAGAAACACCTCCTGATATCTGGGAGCCTTTGGAGTCGGTGCAGAATATCAGCGTTGCCGGGCGAAATTCTGAGGCGCAGAGCTTCTTGGTAACACATTTGTGAATTCCTTTCCTCCAGTCGTGGTAACGAATCCAAGAATCTCCCATCCATGACTCGGGAAGAATCATGGCTTTCATGAGCCTTAATCGTTCAGGGCCCAGTTGTTGGAAAAAACGGATTCGCATGGTATGCAGGCCATAGACCAAAACATTCGAGTCGATCATCTCGTGCACTTCGTGATACATCTGACGACATGTCAGAGCCAGAGAGAAGCATGCGGGAAGAAGATGGGAGTCTGGTAATCGGTCTGCAGAGAAAGAAGTGTTGAATGCAAACTTGTAGATGAGGTTCCTAACTTCTCCCGGAAGACTGATCAAAGGGCCGGTGTTTGCGCATACAGGCACACGGATTCCAGCCAACTCCAAATCGGTGTCGTTCTGATCTGAAGCCAGGTGGAAGCCATGATCCTCGATGCGTGTTGTTGCTGTGGAGTAAGGGGCTTGGATCGTCGGCTTGAGGGCGGACCGGGCCTTCCGCCAGCGTGCAGCTGTACGCGTCATGAAGCCCATTGTAGCTCTCGAGGGGTGAATCTTGGGATGAGGAGGAGGCTTGATCCCATGATGTTTAAGAAAATATGGACCATGTTGGTGGACTTCGTGCCGAAAGATGAGCTTTACGATAGGTCTCGGCTCCGAGCCACTATAGAACTACCGAGACATATGTACTACTATTCATGGTTTGTGTTCAGCCTCAATAGTATGCAAGTAGTCTTCTCTCAACAACAGCTTCATTCTCCTGCAGAGGAACACGGATGCGCCGATTCACCACCATGTCAGACAAAAACGAGTATTCCTTTGGCCATTCTGCTGCCGCCACAGCAACTCACGCAGCGCGAACAGTCCATTCTGACGCCGCCTTCTTACTTGCATATCTCAAACCAACCGACAAGATTCTCGATGTCGGCTGTGGACCAGGAACCATCACTTACGGTTTCGCTGAATATGTTCCCCATGGCAGCGTGATAGGAACAGACTATGCACCAGTCATCGTCGAGAAGGCTCAAGCATATGCACTGTCCAAGATCCACGAAGATGATGGCAAATCACGTGGAAATGTTGAGTTTGTAGTCGGAAATGTTCTTGAGGAACTGCCATTCGACGATGAGATATTCGATGTTGTTTTCTCCTCTCATGTTCTTACGCATCTTGGCAGCCAATGTAGTCAGGCGTTGAAAGAGATGCGGCGAGTCCTAAAGACTGGCGGGATCCTCTCTTCTCGCGATGGTTGCACCATGCTTTACCAACCTCTTCAACAGGAGCTCGGTGTACAGTTCTTGGGAAATATGTGGAAGGCTGCAGGCATAGATGGTTTCGTAGGACCGAGAATGGCTGCCTTGTACAGGGGCGTGGGCTTTGATGTTGATGGTGGAAAGATCAAAGTAGGGGGAGGAAACAATATCGTGTTTGGCAGAGACGCGACAAGGGAACATGCTAGGAGTATGGCTGATAGGCTGAACAAAGGTGAGACTTTCAGGGCCAATTGGGAAAAGGCTGGTATTAGTGAAGAGGAAATTGATTTTTGTCAAAAGGCGATGCTGCAGTGGGGCGAGACAGAGGACGCATGGTATGGGATCTTGCAGACTGAGATTGTGGCATGGAAGTGAGAAGGTTCAGTTTCGATGGTGGAAGACTCAATCGTCTTAGGCGGTCCGTATTTACTGCTCAAACATTTTACCCCAATGACTAGCAGAGCCCATATCGACCTGAAGTATGTTACACATATCCCAGACAACAGTTGCTACTGAGTCAAAAATTGGAACACCGAATTCCTTCTCCCATTTACCGACCAAATGGGCTGCATTCCAGTTCGTGCAAAAGGTAGTGACAGCATCAGCTCCTGCATCTACAACAGCTTTTATCATCTGGTGGATTTCTGCTTCGTCAACTGCGGCGATTTTGATGTTATCTGCTATTGACAAATGTCGCTCGCGTTCTTTGGTGATTGGGTAGCCAAAATCAGTATAATTCTTGATAATGACGTCTTGCACGTCCGCAGAGTATGGTGTTACAAGGCCTAGTTTCTCGAATCTGCCCATACATGCCAGAAGTTTATTGAGGCCGAGCGTGGAGGTTGTCATGGGGATGCCGAGTCGGTTTTCAACATGGTTGCAAAGATTGCGATCATTCTCAAATCCTAACCAACCACCACTTGTCCCTGACCATCCAATAACTTGAACCTTTTAACATCGTTAGCCAGCTTTCGATACAAAGTTGTAGCCGAATTCTTTCATTTCATGATTCTTCAGGAAGCATACCTTGGCATCGGCTAGAAGCTGAGCCGCTGCAAGAAGAGCTTCTGGCGTAAACTGAGATTTACTCCCGGGGGACAGGTTCAGTGTTGTCACAGATATTCTCGTGAAATGGACAGTGATTGATCTGTCTTCAGTGGATATAGAGGATACGATTGCCTGAGAAAGAGGCTCAGCCGATGTATTTGACGATGGAACGATGATCCCCAAACGAATAGGGCCTCGCATTGTATTGGGTATAGATGGGAATGATGATATTGACGGACTTCCCCTTCAAGATATCGATAAGCTTCGGACACGCTGTCACGCTTTTTCGCGCTTGCCAATCAATCAGCTTCTCCCGCGACTAAAACTACAACAACAACAACAACAACAACAACAGCAAGCTCTATATGGTCTCACCATGATATGAACATCATCTACCCAGCTTATACCTTCCGCGCCTCTCCCACCTACTTCGCATGGGTGAAGCTCACCTGCGCCGATATCCATGCCCTGAGGTCTGAGCCAGGGTTCGAAGGTATGTTACACGACCAGTCTTTATACATGCAAATGAAACGCGATACATCTTCAGACGAAAGGCGCATATACACTATCGTATCACACAACTAATATGTGACCAGGACAAGGTCTCTACTTCCACCTCAACCACCCAATCCGCTTTATCTCCATCACCGCACCCATAATTTCTATCGAGTCCATAACAGATCGATATACCATCCTCGAACTTGACGATGGCTCCGGCTCGACCATTGTCGTGAAGATAACGCGATTGAGCAAAGACCAGCTCCTTGCCAATCATGTTGATAGTACATCAAATACCACGGTCGAAAATGTGAACATTGTTTCCAAGATTGGAGTCTTCAATGTTTTCATCGATGGACACAAGAAATTGGACATTGGGACTGTGATCAAGGTCAAAGCTGTCATAGGCGAATTTCGAAAAGTCAAACAGTTGGAATTGAAGAGAATATATGTGATCAGAAGTACAGGTGACGAAGTCAAAGAATGGGCTGAAGTGGCGAGGTGGAAGCGGGACATTCTCTCCAAGCCATGGATCTTGCCGCCTCAGAAATTGAAGGAGCTGGACAGCGAAGACGCAAGGGAGAGGAGAAAGCAGAGGGAGTCTGAGAAGAAAAAGAAAGAGTACAATAAAGCCAAGGATGAGAAATTGGCCAAGAGGAGGGAGAAGATAGAAAGGCACGAGGCGAAAATTGAGAAGCGCAGGAAAGCAATCGAGGATGAATTGAACGGAGGGGCTTTGAAGGGCAGTGATGTTCTTTGGGTTCCATGGCAGCAATGACTGATGATGAATGGTGGGTCATGGGCTTCGCCTTGTGCTTGGATACAACTCAGAATAAAAGTTGGGGAAATGCACCATCGATGTCTTTTGGAATTAAAACAAAAGGACCGTGCTGCGCTTGGAACCGAATGACCAGAGCTGCTGTGCATACTACTGATGGGTCGTCCACTCTATCAGACCACTGATTCGAAAGCTGCTTCGGAAAACAACACACGTCCGCAGGTACCACTAGAAGATGACGAATGATTCGCAAGCTGCTTCTTTTTGGCATGGACTCACCCGATTGCGCTTTCTCTCAGGCCCTTTCAGAACCTTTTACGCTGCTCTCAAAACACGTCACTAATATTGGAAAGAGCCTGGGCAGTCAGGCGCTGCCTCGGGTGAAATTTAGGACGGTCTAGCATTTTCGAAGCCTGTCTCTAGCGTTTCAATGGGTAGTGTTCCACGAAACAGGCGTCTTCTCCAATCGCGAAGGTATCTGATATTGTGATTTCCTGGTGCAGGTCCAGCAACACGATGTCGTTAGCTTCTGACATGCGGCGAACCATAGTATTATTCGTACTTAACAGAGAGAATTATTAGCAATGCGTACAAGAAGATGCTGTCCTATGCGCACCAAGCTTACCCGTGCAGCGGTGATCAAGAAAATATTTCTGTCCCTCCACCACAATCATTAGTATCCAACAGTCGAGTTCTGTTGACAAGTCGCCGTCATGCGTGTCACCGACCCCAATGAAATCGCCATGTTGGAGATGGAGAAGTCGAAAAGCGACACTACATGCATCGAGACGACCAGTAAATCGTCGCTCGAGAAGACTGAGCAAATGGGCGAAGGAGAGGAGTGAATGACGAGGGCTAAATGGCTTGCATTGATCGCTTTGGGTATTGGCTACACGACGGCTTTCCAGCAAGGTGCTTGTATTGGCGTCAGTCGAAGCTGAGGAGCTGAACTGGGACATGAAGCTAATTTTTATCCCAGGCTATTGTGAAAAGCATCGATGAGGCATTAGGTATGTCAAGAGAACCTTCACGGGTGAGATTGTTTGCTCACACAATTGACAGGGCCAACTACCTACTACAATTGGATGCTTTCTGCTGACACGATAACCTCAACAATGTCTTTGCCACTAGGTGAGGACGATCGGAGCGTCACCTCGATTCCTTTTCACTAATCATCGAACAGCTGGCGGTCTTTCAGATATCTTTGGACGCCGAATGTTCATCATTGCAGGTGGTTTTGTCTCTCTTTTAGCAGCTATAATTGCATTGGCTGCAGGGAATCTACCGACTGTGGTAGGTAGCTATAACCGTTGTCATGGAGGCTCAATCTCTAAACTTTGCATTAGATAGCATCCGCTGCTGTGGCTGGTCTGGGAAGTGGCTCTCAACAGCTTGCTCTTGCCGCTGTATCGGAATTAGTTCCCAATAATATGAGGTCGAGTACAGGCGTGTCTGGATCTCTTGATATTGCCTTGGAGTGTCTTCGGGGCTCTAACTGGCAAGGCCATCACATCAACTCTGATGCAAAGCCAACACTGACGCAACTAGGCGGCGCCATGGTTGTTTACCATGGGAAATACGGATTTCGAATCAATTTCATTATTGGTGTAGTTCTGAACACAATCTCCATCGGCGCAGCATGGATCTGGTATCACCCACCGTCACAAGGTGCGAAACTAGGAAATCGCACGAAGATGCAAGCCTTCAAGGATCTCGACTGGACCGGCGTTGGTATCATGAATATTGGTATAACCCTTATGCTAGTAGCTGTTGGTATTGATGGGACCACGGTGTCGTGGTCAAGTCCAGCCCTTATTGCTGTCGTCGCGATCTCGATTCTATCTCTCGCCGTATTCTGGTTATGGGAAGCCAAATTCGCAAGGAACCCATTCATGGCTCGTGAGCTCTTCGCCGGAAAGGCAAGGACATTTACCGCATTCCTCCTTATAGATTTCGTAGTAGGAATGGTTCTGTATGCTGCTGCGTTCTGGGCGCAACTTTTGCGTGGATTGTGGCAAGGAGACCCAATAAAGGTTGGTGTCCTATATATACCTGGTGGCATTGGAGGCGCCAGTAAGTCTTTTCCCTCTTCCATCACCACCAACTTAACTAACGATAATTCTAATCGGCAGCTTCGCAGCAGGAATGCTCATAGGCAAAGGGAACGTTTTCAAAACGCACTACTGCCTAATCTACGGCACCCTCATAATGACCATCGCCAATTTCCTCATCACCTTGATCCAACCCTCGGGCCCTTACTCTATTCCCTTCGGCATGGGCATCGGTTTCCTCGTCATGATAGGAAATCTATCTAGAACCATGTTTTATATTTCAATTAGACGGCGAATATTATATCGACATGGAGCCTTCTGAGCGCTGACAGAACTATACTAAAGATTCAAGCCAGGACTTAATATACCCATACAGTATTGAATCTCCCCCAGCAGTCACGTTAGCGTTGAGGTTTTGAAGACACTCTTTCACTGATATTGATATTTTGCTATCACGATCATGGCAGATACGACTGATTTTCGAAAAAAATTGTGTATTGATATAGCATTACAGTGAGTTCCATGTCATGAGGCTATCCGATACCGGCGACCGTAGACTTTACCCTCAACTTTGCACGCTCAAGGATATCGCCTCTACAACTTCATCACACTGGACAAGCAGATATAAATTCTACCAGCAGATGGAAGACAGGTTATCCGCAGCAACGAAAAAGATGCGCGCTCCGCCATTCAAGCAATGAAAGGCTACAAGAATACAGCTGAAAATGAACACGCTCGAACCTCCGCCAGGCTGCAATCCAATGCTGCCATCAGATCAAGTCAGTCAAACAAGCACGGGGGCTCATATTCCATCAACAACATCATCTCTCCTCCATTCTTCATCGCGGCCTCTCAGTATTGGTCACTTTCTTGGGAAGAAGGCACCGGAGAGCCACTCTTTGAAGCATTGCAGCGCTTATTTGCCAGTCGAGCACCCATCGAAAGTCTCTCTTCTCCCACTGGATTATTGTCCGCCGTGGCTAACCCACCATTCGGACCGCCGACGCTGGCATCCACCACGCCGTTCCCACTCCCACTTCGACGGCGCTAGGGGTTCTGTGATGACTCCGCCGCTACATCCTCGTCTTCTCCAACCTCTCCAGGGCCATCCACAGTTGTCGCCTCGTCATCATGCTTGCGCTTCCTGGACGACTCTGTCGTGGCTTGATATTCCTGGTCTTCTTGTGCAGTTGTAGGGGCGTTTGCGTTACATGCAGCACTTGGGGTGGCGGGCGCCTGAGCTGCAGTCTGTTGATTTTTGGCCTGTTGGCTCTTAGTCTGCCTCTTGCGAGGATAATTCTCCGGCTTCTCATAGAATTCTTTTGTCCGGACCGTTCCATCAACTTGTCCACACTCCCTCATCTCCTGACGCTTGTTTCGTAGCGAGTACTCCTTAAGAGGAACTTTCAAGTCAAACCTCTTCTCGCAGTCACGGTTGATTTGCTGATGCCACTTCAGACCTTTGTCGTAAGTCTTATTTCCTGCATCATCGTCGTTGAACCATTCATTCATCCAGCTCAGTTGCTCTCCATTGAACTCTTTGGCTGGCCCACTTGACTCTTTTCCAGATTTAGCTGATGCAGCTGGTACGACTGAATCTGGCACGTTGACTGATTGTACAATTGCTTTCATCGCTGGAGCCTGCATCGTTTGTGCTTGCACGATGGGAGCTTGCATCGCCGGCTCAGCTGGGACTTGCGCTGCTAGAGTTTTGGCATTGTCGCTGTAGGAGTTGGAAGAACTGCTCCCTGAGGTCGATTCGCTGTGTCCCCTAACCTTGATCTTGATTCGCTGATGAACGTTAATCATGCCTCTGTCAGATACTGTCGGCGGCGGCGACACGGCAGAGGTTCGAGCGCGCGTCGACCGATGTTGGCCTGGATCTACGATCTCTTCGGAGTCTTCACCATCAGCTGTGTCTTTGGAGACTGCTACTATTGGCAGCGTAGTAGAAATTCGAACCGGGGTCGAGCGACGTAAGCTTGGAGCTTCGCCTACATCACTGTCAGGCTCGTCTTTTTTGGACAATGCTGTCGGTGGTGTAGCAATGCTTCGAGCTCGCTTTGACCGACGTGAATTTGCAGCATCATCTTCCTTGTCTAAGTTGTCAAGCCGGTGCTTCGTACGAGGACCAGCAGCAGAAGATCCTTTTGTATGTTGCGGTTGGTCTGGAACTTTCTTTAGACGTTTGTTACATGACTCGGCGGGATGCCTACCTTTACCTTTGGTTGCATGTCGAGCTGCGCCACTTGGAATCTGAGCACCGGCTTGTTCAGCCTCGTCTGTTTTACTGGCTTCATCCGAAGCACGTTGCATCTCTACGCGCCAGTCTGGGCTGTAGTTGCTAGGTCGATGCGGGTTCTTCGAAATGTACCAGTCCTCTTCGTCACGTAGCTGCCGGAATGTAGCTGCAGGATCATTGAAAACCTGCTGGTAGTGGGCCGAGGGCCCCATTTGGCTGGTTTCTGGCTTATTGGCGCTTACGAAGCTCTTTGTTGCTCGTTGCTTGACACGCATGGGGACCGGTTTCAAGAGCTGGGTGCGAGATGTAATTTAAAGGGAGGTGTCTGTTTGAAGAATGTCGGGGAACGGTCGATACTTTGTAGCGAAGGTCGAGAAAAGCACTTCCTTGAGTTCTCGTTTCGAGACTGTTGCTGCTAATTGAACACAGCGTGAGAGTAGATCTCAGGTCTGGCAAATGTTAAGTGGCACACAACGGGGATGAGGTACTTATTACTCACAGGCAAGGAGAGGAGTGATTAATGGAGGTAAGAGACGATTGGAGATTAATCGAAAAGTTCTGCTCGAGGTTTGTGGTTGCTGAGTAGGGAGAACTAATTCCCCTTTGAGCAATATATCGGCGCGGCGGGGAATACTCAGCTATTGACTGCCAAAAGAGTAGGCGCGGTAATAGCGTGTATGCGATGGAATTATTAGCGTCTTCGAGACTGCAGATTCTGGCGGTAAAGAAGGATTACCATTGACATGGAGTGTATCGCGGTAAATTGTGTGGGATACCCGAAGTGATTCAATTTGATCGGGGAAAGAAGTATCGAGAGCGTGTTGCTACGATACAATCTGCTCCTGCGACGACAACATGTCTTTCAATGCAACACATGACGAAAAGTCATGACGCTATCAGAGTATGATATCCCACACAATCGATGACAATAAGGGAATGGAAAGGATCTACAGTACAGCTTGCCAACACACTCTTCTAGCAAGCTCTCCATGGACTCTGTACACTAATCATACCGTTGAAACTCACCCGCTCATTTGTCCTTCAGACGTCTAAAAAGAAGAAGCATTCCATTTCTATCTTCATGTCTTTCCCAGCCGCTGTAAAGCCGGTCTGAGATGGTATCGTCGTCTATTGTGTCTCCAAGATACATACAGTACGAAGAAATGTGTTCGAGCTAGAATTCGCCTCATTAAAAAATTATCTTGAGTGAGAAACACCTGCTACACGTTTTGTATTTGCGAATTACTCGAGCAAGCGATAAAAATAAGCAGGAAACTACGTGGGAGAAGCAAGCCTGACACAAACGACCGACTTGAAAAGGAATGGTATAGATGTTTTTATTATCCTACAGGTACAATACCCTTCTTCTTCAAGCAAAGTAGATGGACCTTTATCCTTCAAGGTTATTCTCAGTATTGTCTTGCGATATCTCCATATATTATCATTTAAAGACGATAAGTGTCCAAATTTCACTTCGCATTTTTCTTTAAATGCGGTAGATATCTAACACCCGCCACATCTCTTAGTATTGTATATGTAATGGAAGAAGGCAGTCTACACCGAAGAACGATACCATCAGGCAAAGACTATTATCTCAAGGCTTTTTGCAGAAAGAGTAATTGGGCGAAATTCATTCATCGACAACAAAAAGCAAATTGATGGCTACTTAGTATCTCCATTCCATCAAGTCTGAACTGGGCGCTCGAAATCAGTACAGTATAAAGTTCTGTCTCAACTAATATAAGGATCACTTGATCGAAAGACGATAGGCAGTATAGATCGATATCGAAACGAGGCGTTTTGCAAGATTGGTTCCGGGAATCTAGAGTAGGACTTGATCAAGACGTTTCAGGTCTACATTGTTTTCTGCTGGTAATGTGGCAATTCTCATTCCGTGATAGTAACGTGATCATCTATCTTTTGATCATGGTTCCGCAATCAAAATTGAGATACAATATGTAATTCTTATACAAAAGTCAGCCCCTATTCATCATCCATCAAGGGCAGAGGAGATATATCGACGTAAAATCCAATTTTTTCTCTCAATATCTATCCTCATTCCCGGATGAACGATGAGTTGAGGCTGACATGAAGACTTATCGCTGCAAGATGCCATCATTTGGGAACACACCAAATCCGAACACCCCAATCAATGAGAACATGCTGTCGAAACTAGTCATCCACTCATCTTGAACGTGTTGACGAGATTTCTTCTCATGCACGCGCCACAATACCGGACAGGAATTAAGAAACGGCGGAGGGCACGCCGCCCACAATTTTCCACCGTTGATCAAGGAGACGGGTACCGCTGCCGACATGGCTCAAGTACCTAAAGTCGTCGATGCCCTCATTTCACAAAATCCTCGTCCAGTATGGATTAGAGACTTAGCTCTTGTCAACCACGTTATTAGTCGCAGAGGACGTTGTGATAAAAGCATCAACGAGATTGGTTGTATGATATATTTCGGCAGCGTGGTTGATGAAGCGAGAGCGGTGCTATCATATCGATGCTGAAAACTGAAGTCGAATATTAGCGATCAGAGTATGGGTATAAGGTACCGCCTTACCAAGCACCGTTGTATGCCCTCATACAGGCCAATCCCAGTGTGTATAGAACCGATTCCTTTCTGTCCAACGATGGCCGTTCTTCCTCTTGTGACTTAAACCGTCCCGGCAACGCATCCTCTGTAAGATGGCTACTTTCTGCCTCAAATCACGTTGGAGATGCCAATCCGTCTCTCTTCTGTTTCCATCGACATGCCATGGCGGTGCACGTCCAGTCTCTTTCCTCTTGTCTATGAAGGCAAACAAGGTCCCAACTCTTGAATCCATCATAACCAATATCAATGAAGATGTGCCAATCAAGGATGCCAATGCCACTGCTTGATGCCTATCCATGTCCATTCCGTTCCGCCTCATCCCCGAAAGCACTCTCCTGATTCCTCAAAATATCCGCCAAACTCCCAGCAATCCCCCCCGAACCCCCTTTACTAATAACATCGCCCAACTTCCACCCAGGAGGCGTATCATAATCCGGTCTCAACGTCCTCATAAACTTTTTAAACAACGGATGATCCACGGTTTCAAGCGGTAACCCCGTTCCAAATATCCACTCGGCGCATTCCCGATCCAACGCATCTTTCTCATCCTCCGGCGCATTACACTCTGGCTCCATCTTCGCTGCTTTTCGTTTTCGCGGCGGGCCGGGGACGACGGGTCGGACGCCAGGGGGTAGGGGGAGGGCTTGTGGATCGAGGAGTTGGAGGCCTGGGTAGCGGAGTTGGGGTTGGAATTCGTCCCATAGCTGTTCGGGGAGGGAGGGACATGTTGTGAGGTGTTGTCGGATGCGAGTGGGTGCGCTGCTAGTCCATTCTTTTTGGCAATGGTTGCATATCACGAGGGGGTTTGTTTTGCCGCTTGGGCGTGTGGTGACTTCGGCCCAGATGGGGTCTTTGCCGATGAAGTTTGGTCGTGAGCCTTTTGGTGGCATTGCTGTTGAATGTATATACGAGGCTGGTTGCCGCTCGCTCGCCTTCCTAACGTTAAGAATATTATAGTATACGAAGCTATTACTAGTACTGTATACATACCGTGTTTGTAGGAGTAGTCCGTATACGAAGCTATTACTAATACCGTATATATACCGTGCTTGAAGGAGTAGTCCGTATACGGAGGAGCTATTACTAATACCGTATACATACCGTGTTTGTAGGAGTAGTTTGTATACGAAGCTATTACTAATACCGTATACATACCGTGTTTGTAGGAGTAGTCCGTATACGAAGCTATTACTAATACCGATACATACCGTGTTTGTATGAGTAGTCCGGATACGGAGCCATTACTAATACTGTATACGTACCGTGTTTGTATGAGAAGTCCGTATGCTCAGCGGCAGAAACATTAGTAAGATAGCATAGTAAGCAGATATCAATCTCCCATCTCGGGGTCCTCATCCTTGTACATATTATTTATGGAGAAAAGGCGGGGAAGCGCACACATGGCAAAGACAGGGATGAGGCAGTCAATGATATCGTGGAGGGTTTCTTACTTCCTTTTCAAAACAGTGTGGGTTTGGAAATGCCGGGTTGAGAGCCCATAGCATAGACATTATGACTTTTGCCGGGCGTCAGGAGGGTGAATCTTCTTTTCAACCCGGCCTCATTGAAGTCGATGCATTTTGGACTTGGCGAGGAATGTAAACGATCCCCCTCTTTGTACCCATCCAACCTCGCACTGACCCTCTCTGGAAATGAATACACGACAGACCTTGGAAGCTGAAAGTCATCTGTCAAGAATGAAGTTATGATACACAATTTCATCCGAGCAGACGCGCTCTCAACGACGTTCGCTTGGTCCGCGACAGAGATTATGAACTACTTGAAATCTTGTGAAAGGAAGATTTGCATCAGTCCTCCAACCTATATTGCCTTCCAAAACACTAAACCCAATCGCACAGAATCTAGGTGGTATAATTTCTTCCCAACAAACCAATTCAGAGGGCAAATGATGCCAGCCAAAAATTAAAACAAAGAATCTTGCATCATGCCAAAAAGAAAAGGGGAACGAACGCTTACACCTGCCTTGCACCATAGAATCCAACGGGCCGAATGAAATCAGAAAGCGAAAGTTGAAAACTCCTCATCCCAGCGTGACTGCTGCAAGAATTGCAAAAGAAGAATCATGTCCGATCCGAAACCCCGTTTCGCTCCCCATCAAGTCAGAAGATCCATGCTATGCAAAAGTGTGCCCCAGTGCCAATCATATTCAAAAGCAGATTCGAAAAAATCGCGTGTCCAGGTGTAATGTATCATGGATATCGCTGTAAAAGAGATCATCAATTTTCCTCCATGAGTGCAGTGTCATCCCCAACTTCCCTCCACTCCCTGCTCTTTTCGGCCAACCTCTTGATACCGGCAATTCTCTCGGCCCATAGACTCTCTGACGGGGTTCGGAACGTGTAGCCGCGTTGTGAGCTGATGACGCCAATGGCTTGTAACACTGCTTTTCGCGAGTCTCGTCCGAAGACAGCAGGTTGGTTGATCCATTCGAGACTGGATTCGAGCTCCGCATCCAAGGCCGACACAGTACGTGCGTCGACGATAGACGAGACCTTCAGCAAATCCTTACGTTCATTGGCTTGATGGAATGGTGGCGACGAATTTGATTTGCGGTCCGGAGCGTCTGGTGAAGTCGGCGATGGGTTCGGCTTGTCTGTAGAAGGAAAGCCGGGGGATCGTGATGTTTGAGGGGGACCAGGTAAACTGCCTGTTGGCGGTGGCAGTGGCGGTGGCAGTGGCGGCAAACCACCCTTACCGAGTCCTTTGAGTATGCTCCTAGTTTCGCTTAAGAGGTGATGAGCTCTTTCGTGTTGACCACGAGACACCAAGGTCAGGGCACGAGTGAGCATGTCGGAAGTAAGCAGCTCCATGCGTCTTTGGACTATCGATGGGTGAGGTGGAATTGCTGGCGAGAGGGGCCTGATGATGGATTTACTCCGGTTTGATGCTGGCAGCATCGTGATAGCGAGGAGCGAGGGGCGAGGAGACTGCGCCATTGCTCCGTCGCGCAGTATGTCGCCGTAAGTGAGATCAGCCTGGATCAGGGGGACCTCTTCGACACTGAGATTCCGCTGCTCTTCCGGATCCATTGGTCCTCCCAAAGCTTCCAGTCCGGAGAGTATCGTTTCCCATGCGTCCTGAGGTAGCTGGTCCGATGAAGCATTCTCCGGAGTAACCACTAGTTGTACCAAGATGTCTGTAAAAGCTATATTAGAGTCTGTTGGTCAGAATGAGCCGAGCAGGTTGTACTTGCCTCGCTTATCCCCGAACCGTAGATCGCCGAGCGCCGCTTCAGCATCTCGGCCACTAGCACGTTTGGTGGTATGTAATGCTCCACTAATCTTTACAAACTTCGCTGGCGAACCTTCTGGTAGCCTCAGCTTGAGCTTGACGTTCTGATGAGAAATCGTCTGCAAGGATCCCAAACATCCTGCAACACACTCGCGAAGCATCATCCAGTCCTTGACATAGGTGTAGGACGCCTTGGTCCGGGTCGAGAGCTCGATCATTGTGTCAGGCTTGTGTGTAAGCCCCAGTCCAAAGGAATGTATGGTGACCCTGGTTCTGTTAGCATACGCACGAATATGGCTTCAAACCTGAATCTTACTTTGCTGCCTCTGCTCGTTGTACGACAAAGTCAACACTCTCCGGATCCGAAGTTGAAGAGTCGCTGATCAGAAGGATGCTTGACAAGGGATTGGCAGACTTCCTCTGCATCAAAAGATCCATGGCAACATTGGCGCCCTCAACTACATCGGCACGTAAACTCTTTTGACCCACCGGCCGAATTGATTCGAGCACCTTGGACCATCCATCCCAGGCCTTTGAAGTCATACCCACAATCGGAACACCTCCGCCGCTTGAACCGAATGTCACTAATCCCATCCTATCCCTTTCTCCTAGATTCATCACTAGAAATCTCAGGGCGTCGCGTAATAGTGTGATCTTTAGGCCTTGCATCGAAGACGAAACTGGAATTACAACCACCATGTCGAGCGGAACGTGGAATGCTTGTTGTAATCTCGATTCGTTGCCTCCTGCCCGGGAATACTCTGTAGGAGCTGTATTATTGGACTTAGCAGCGCCATACGAGGAGTTGGTGGATGACAAGCGCTTGCTCTTATACGTTCCATAGTCGTCTTCTTCGTTACCTGAAACTTCTGGGTCGTCATCTGAGGGTCTGATAGACTGTAATGGGTGTGGATTGTTGATGTCGAGAAGTGCGTGTTTCCAAAGCTGGAGCTGGTTCTTATCCTGGAATTGGAGGTGGAAAGAAGGGAGCTCTGTAACGGACAGACTTAACGTCAAGATGTTCTCGTCTGCTGTCAATGTTAGCAGTCGGATGTGGCTCGGAGACGCAAAATGCCTACCTGGATACGTCTCGACGTTCTTGAGGTGTTTCTTGATCAGTATCGATCCTTTAAGGGTGCATTTTGACTTCCTCGAGGCATTAGAAAGGCCATCAAATTGCGATGTTTGAGTTGTCTTTCGCTCCTTGACGCAAATAAGCATTTCAGAAAAAAGATAACAGTCAAGGTCTTGCCATGCTCTCCTGTCCTTGCCAACTCGGATGTGACTGTGTAATTTAAGTTGACCAAATCTGGAAAAATCTAAGCCGTGCCAATTGTCGACTCGTGAGTGCAATTCTTCCGTGATATCGTCCAGATTCTGCCGACTTTCAGCAGTGCTGTTATTCCGTCGATGAGAAGCATTACTGGGAGACTTCAAACTACCATAATTGCTGGCCCTGCCACTTGGTGAGCCACCAGGGTGTTGCGGCTGAGGTCGCGTGTCTTCCGGACTAGGTCTCCATTTTCCTTCGGGAACTTCAACCGTTATCAGGCACGTTAGGGACTGCTGTTGGCGAGATCGTGTAAGTGTTGGAAATTCGCTCCGAACCGTAACAGCTGGCGCAGGTATTGGATTTCGAAGCATGGCCCGAGGACTATTCAGCGATGTTTCCATGGATTGCACGTCGTAGTCGTGCCGTCTGGCGTTCCCTGGACCTTCATGATCTTGTAGCGATGTTAAGCCTGTCATCCCCGTTGCCCCGCTGTCGTTTCTCGAGTGCTGCACAACCCTTTCCGACATCCGTGAGCCAGATCGCGATTGTAAAGACATGTGCGGTTGACTTTGCATCCCGCCCCCAACGCCATTGTTCATCGTTTCTCGGGATGATTGATGCCGCAGAGTTCCTTCCCGCGAGGACCGTGATCGTTGGTCCCATGATGGTGGTGGTGAGAGCGTGGTGCCGCGATCATAATCTGTTTGCTCGGGTGGAGGGCCGGACCGTGTGATGTTGTTCAGCTTCTCTGAAGGATGGTGAGAGTTTTTCCAGTCTAGCAGGAACCTGTTCTTACCAATGTCCAAAACATTTCCACCTCGGCTGCTGTCCAGTCCCAAAGGCGCATTGCAAGTCGGACAGTATTGTGATTCAAATTCGCGTATATATTCGTAGAAGCAGGCTTCGTGTGCTACGTGACCGCAGGATAGTTGGAGTATGCGCTCGCCGCGTAGGGTGTATTCAAGCTTCTCGTCACACACGGCACATTCGCTCCCGACGAATGTCCTGTCCTTTCGATTCCGCGACCTCTCTATGTCTAGCACTCCCGCCATGCCTCTCCTCAAGTGTGGCACGTCGTCTTTCGATTCCTGGCTGCTGCTGGTGCTGATGTGCGAGTTCCGCCAGCTTTTGGACGGGTTGCGAGAAGGGAAAGGATGGTAACCTAGATTGAGCAAGAAGAGTTCAGTCTTTGAGACCATCGCGCAAGAGAAGCCGTCACCGGAAGAACGACGGCAAAAGAAAACAGGAAACACTGACTCTTGTTTGAGTCAGTGCGAAACTGAGACTCAACCACCTTTCGCTTCGATGTCGGCTTACTCTGATGTCCTAGAAGTCCAAGCTTTTCCAAGTTCGTCTCGATGTGTTTAGGGGCGTCTGAAAACTTCCTCGGAGTTTTAGGCGCGGAAGATTGATGATGAAGCTCGCTTGACATGGGCCGAAGATTTCGAAAGGGCTTTTTGTTGTTCAAAGACTTGAATTGCGGGTTCAGTGGATGGTGAGTGGAGTCGTGTAATGTTAGAAGTATAGCTGATGGTGGTTTGAAGGTACAAGTTACGATAGGGAGGCTTGCATGTGGGACTGAGCTGGTCTGCGGATGTTTCCTGGTGATGTAGGAGAAGGATCGGGCAGCAGCAGCGGCAACAACCAAGTCGATGGCTTGGACGAGCGAATGGTGGAATGCCCTGCCGTGCCGGGAGCCCTGGCAGCTATGTACACGTTGATTCGGGGATACTCGTAGGAGGACCGCAGTGGCGGTGGGGTGGACGCGAACGGACAGCGATTGGTATTATCGAGGGCCTGAGCGACATAAGAAGCTTTGTGGAGGTTGGGCGGGCGAAGATACAAAAGGAGGTCTCCTCCTCTTCACCAGCAAAGCTTAGCAGGCCCAGGGACAGTAGTTTGGCGTCGGCTGAGATGGCTGGCCTGCGATTTGCCCGCGAGCTGCCTTACTCCGACCATGCCAGTGATACTCGTACTAGGAGACGGCCGCCACGAAGTTAGCGCATCAGAGACGGCGGCGAACGATGGGCTTGAGTCTCGACATCTCTGGTCGGCAAGGCAGATGGTTCCCGAGCCGTGGAACGGTCCCTTGCAAGGTGAAGAAGGAGACAAATCCAAAACCACTTTGTCAGGGAAGCGGTGATGCGCAGGTCACCCGTGTCTGCGACAGCCATGCCTCGGGGCGTTCTCTGGGACTTTCTCTACGACCTAGGATCTAGGACCTAGGACTTAGGACTTAGGACTTAGGACCAGCGACCTAGGACCAGGACCAGCGACCAGGACCAGCGACCTAGGACCTACGGCCTACGACCTACGCCCTAGGACCAGCCGGACGGGCAATTGTCGAGAAACAGCTGTGAGATATGCATGGCAGAGGCCAGTTGACGGGCCATGCACCATTGCACCATGACTGGTACCGTACCGATATCGTCGACGGCGCCACCAAGCTGGGGGCCCTTCCACTTCCAAGCCCTTTGACCGGCCCGCATCTAGCATTGTTCACCATCCGGATTCATTTGGCATACTTCCTGCAAACATCGAGTGCGAGGGCTTGCATCTATCAGTCTTTCCTAGCAAGACCCCTGCAGACAGTTCAGCCGTTGCGCGTCCTATACCCGCGCGTCTGCCTGTCTACTATGTACGTGGAGGTAGCATCTGCAGGATCCAAGCCTTCCGAGTCCCCGTACCAATCCGTCTCCGGAACATTAAACAGTTACAAAATACACTCCTAGTGCATAAATCCCCTTGCGTGGATCTAAGGTAGTCCAGTGGGGCTCGGTTGATAAACGGAACGGACACTCTATATCATTTTGTAATAGTAATGCCGACAGCAATAATAATAAAGTCAAAGGCTCCCCTCTGTGCTTTCGCTGTGCTACGAGAAGACAATCTCCTTTATCTATGAGCGTTGATCGACTTCATCCTCGGATGCTGTACCTCAATCTATTGAAGCAAGAAGTACTCCGTACGGGCGGGCTGAGGTACTCCGTGGAGCTCCACACAGGGGCAAGTCTTGTCGGGGAATCGACCGTGGAAAATCTGTCGATCAGGACTGCCATCGCAAAAGTATTCTCATCATGGCACAAAGTGTGAAGGTTTGCAACGGGTATGAAATATGAATCGATGAATTCAACTGCAGAGTCCGAATCAGGATCTCAACGGTCTGGTCCACGAAACCACGACCATGGAAATCGAAATGCCCCGAAGTTTTAGGGGAATTGTTCCGAGTTCCGACCCGGGAATAAATGCTCCTATTGTCGTGGAAACTCCCGCTTCCGATTTGTACTTTTCGTTTGAAACATACTTAGCGTGCCAGGATATTTGAGTGCTCTTGCCTAGTATCTTTTCCTAAAACCTTAATCAAGTACTAGTACCTAAACACGAGATTACTGGGCTAGAGGCCGAAAGGCCCCGCTGAGCCATCTCACACCTGGTCGAGATACGAGTACGATAATTCGAAAGTTATACGGTCGAGTAATTGGAGCAATGACAGTGGTCATGCATAACGATATCGGGACATGTTTTACATTTGGACGAAGACCGCCTTCGTTGGTGGAAAACTACTGTAGTATGGATTACGGGAGATGTCCAATCGCATTACTGGAACAAGGTTGTTTCTCCTTTCAGCCTCTTTTGCATCCAACTTTTTAGCATACTGCGGTATATCAATATCCTGGTTGTAGATCTAAAACTACAACAAAGGGAAAATGTCTCACCGATAAGTATCGCAAGAGCATCTTGTTTTTGTGTGCGAAAAGGCCTTGGCTCTGAATTCATGCTTGTGCAGCCGAAGTGGGGGTCAAGTGTGCAGCCGAAGGATCACTCGGACTATACCATTCTTCTGAACATGACGTTGGTGACTGGTCTTGTCTACACGATAGCTATCTTTGCACTCTCGATCTCCAGCGCACCCTGCAAAATCTAAAGGCTGCTTGTTGCTTTCTGAAAATTGCCATGCGAGCTCAAAACACAGCAGCCTTGCACAGTTCAGGGTTTTAAATTAACTCACCTTGCTAAATTGAGAATCGAACCCTCCAGTTCTTCCGTCACCGACGACATCCGGACGATCAGCTCGTGGCATGCTGCCTCTGGGGGTCGTTGCGACTTGCGAGCGTCATCAGGCTCGAAGCTGTAAGATTTGGCACCACAATCGTGCCTCGTCAAAGCCAGCTTCGATTGCCTCTTCGGTCGCATACGCGGTGAAATCTTCTTTAGCTCCGTTCTCCCCGATTCTTCTCCAAACCTCTGAAAGCACCATCTTCTCAGCTTCGTCGACTTTGCCATCTTGATTGGGCCCATTCGATCCAAATGCTGAAGTGGTCTTAGTCTCTATACTGCATACCACTCCTCTTAATGGCTGCTGGCCTCCCGTCTGACGCAGCTCGCCAATCCTAACCACGAAGTCGCCAGCTCTGTATGCAAGACCACCAGTAACACGCAAGGAAACCCTTGGCGTCCACAAGGACACGAATCGGTCTATCAAGAGATTGGTGAATGATCCCAATTGGCTGGAGGGAATGGTGATGACCGGGTCTTTTGTGTCCGACGCATCTTTCTTGTTTCTGGGTTGGTTGACAGCAACAAAGGCTTCCCGGGGACGGTGTCCCAAGCGTAGAATATGCTGAAATCTTGGAGGCGTGGTCTCATTTTGTTCTACGGAGCGGAACAGAATATGGTCGAGGGACCAATTTCCTAGTGGCTCGGCCTCAAATTTCGATATGAGTCTGGATTTGATGTTGGGTAAAGACTGAAGCCGATCCTGTTCTGTGAGGAGGAATATGCTGTAACATTGTTAACAATGCCTTTGGCGTATCCGTAGAAGTCATCAAGTGGATTTTGCTGGTAGTTGAAATTGAATGATTTCCCCATCAACTGAAGGGGGACAGAGAAGGGGCAGGTCGATTTTCCTTATGCTTACCCGACGTTGGTCGTCATTGCGCGGGCGGTCGAGAAGAATGGCAATGATCAAGTTCCACGGTTCAAAGACTCAGGTGAGTGGCTTGGAGCAGGTCGACCTCGGGACGCGACAATGGCAATGACTAAGGTCGATGGAGGCGCTACCCAGTGTTGACGTCCTGACTCGGTTGAGGATGTGAAGAAGGCTCGACTGTTGCTTCGGCCCCATTCCCAAGCGTTACCCAGCGGGCATCCGTAGGCATGTATAGGTAGTTCAAATGCACTGACCACCATTCGCTACTGCGCCCTCACCATCCTCTACACATCAGCCTCTTCTTCTCCAGCCCGACCTCGTCATGAGATTGACACTGACGAGAGTCTGCGCGTTCTTCGTCTTCTGCTGCTTCGCTCTCTGGGTGTGGAAAAGAGAGGGGCTTTCGGCTCTTTATCAACAACTGCTCTCGTCGAAGCAAACTACCTCACGACATGCATCGAAAGGACTGGGCAACTCTGGAAAGTTACCCGGGCACCAATGGAACTGGAGCGATGCTTTTGAAAATCATCCGGTACCGATATCTCAAATGAAGCCCTTGCCTTCTGGAAGACCAGTCACGACCATCCCGGAAATTCAAGCTATTTTTCCAACCGAATCTGCATCACGAAAGTCATGGAGATTGAAGCGGCTCAAGGCTGTGAAGGAAGCTATGGTTCATTCATGGCGTGGCTACAAGAGCTTTGCATGGAAGCAGGACGAAGTCGCCCCTGTCTCGAAAGGACGTAAAAATCCCTTTGGTGGCTGGGGGGCGACACTTGTGGACTCTCTGGATACATTATGGATCATGGGTATGGAAGAGGAGTTTGCTTCTGCTGTGTCTGCCCTTGACGAGATCGACTTCTCGCAGAGCCCTCAACAGGTTCTGAATGTCTTCGAAACAACCATTCGCTACCTTGGCGGGCTTCTTGCTGCTCACGATATCTCTGATGAAAAGTACCCGATCTTGCTGGACAAAGCGATCGCCATTGGAGACATGCTCTACTTGGCGTTTGATACCCCAGATCGGATGCCAATAACAAGATGGAACTGGCGGGACAACCTCAGTGGGGCTGCTCAGAATGCTGGAACAATGGTACTGTCTGCAGAAATAGGATCTTTGACATTGGAGTTCACTCGTCTGTCTCAATTGACTGGAAATCCGAAATACTATGATGCTGTTCAACGGATTATGGACCATCTTCAGGCTGCGCAAAAGAGGACCGTGATCCCAGGTCTTTGGCCGCTCGCCTTCAATGCTTATGAGCTCCAATTTCACCTAGGATCCACATTCACCATGGGAGGCATGGCTGACTCTCTATATGAGTATATACCCAAGGTAAGTCGGATGCTTACAAAATTCCTTGATAGCAAACGCTCTGTCCATCTGCCATTGCTGTCAAGCTTCAATTCTTTCCAAGACCAACCGATGTGGTGCAATCGGTGAACACCATCAATCCATCTCCCCGCCTTCAATGAATACTAAACCCAATCCGTCATTCCAACTTACAGTCCATGTCATTGAACTTCTGGCAATTGGTTGTCCAAAAATCGCTAGAAACCTCAACATTAAGCTCGAATTGTAGAACTCATCATTCCATGTATCTTCCGTTCTCCAAACGCTATTGACGTCTGCCTTCAGACCTCTCGCTGACATATGACAGGAATACCTGATGCTCGGTGGTCTAGCACATCAGTACCAAGAAATGTACGAAAACTTCATCGAAGCCGCAAAGAAACATCTCTTCTTCAGGCCTCTCACACCCGACAACCGACATGTCCTCATTTCAGGCACCGTCCAAGCTTCGTCCTCCTCGGCACCTACGTTGAATACGGAAGGCCAGCACCTCACATGCTTCGTGGGCGGCATGGTTGGCATGGCTTCCAAGATCTTCAACAGACCTCAAGACATCGAAACGGCCAAAAGGCTGGTCGAGGGCTGCATATGGGCGTACGAAAGTACACTTTCTGGGATCAGTCCCGAAATATTCAAAGTGGTGAAATGCTATGATGCCGAAAATTGTCCATGGAATAAGGAAGAATGGTATTCTGCAATTGTGCGTGAAGCGCCTGCTGTAGATTCGAGCGTCCCGGAGGCGAAAATGTCAATCACCGAAAGAGCCGAGGAAATCATCAAGAAAACGCTGTTACCACAAGGCTTTACGCAAGTTCGGGATACACGCTATATACTTCGTCCTGAGGCAATTGAATCGGTATTCATCCTCTATCGCATCACAGGCGATACGCGGTATCAAGATATTGCATGGCAGATGTTTACCTCTATCGACCGGGTATGCAAAACCGAGATTTCCTATGCGGCAATCCATACGGTTCTTGAGAAGGATCCGTCGCTTGCGGATTCATCTGAAAGTTTCTGGATGGCAGAAACGTTGAAGTACTTTTATTTGATCTTCAGCGAACCTGATGTCATCAGTCTAGATGACTATGTGTTCAACACGGAGGCTCATCCGTTGAAGCGGCCGAAGGCTTAGCCTGCGCAAGGATGGGAAGAGGGCAGAACGCGAGTGTGACTTTAGAGGGGACAGATACGTAGATTGTAAGTTTAAATCATAAGCATCACCAATGGAGTTCTGGAGAATCCTAGCGATAATTCTTCTGGAAACGATACGATATAGAAATCAGTAGTAGGAGGGTTGGTCTTGAATGTTACATAGATTGTACTGTAATACCATTGACGTTCATCTTCCGTTTCTACCGGCGACGCTTCAACTTCTTGACTGTTCAGACAGTTGGTATCATTAATGAGAAGAGTTAAGGCTCATTGTCACTAACCTCAGCCTCACGTTGACTCGACGATCGACACTCCTCCCCAAAGGTGACTGAATCCATTTGCATTGTAATTGCATGCATTGAGGATGCATCGTGTGTGTTTGGGATGCATCATGTGTGTGTGTAGGTTGAGAATGAGGATGAAGGTTGTGCGATGAGATGCGTCAACCTTGGCTCTGCCAGGAACGGCTACCCTACTCGTACTAGGTAGTTCTATTGGGCAACTGGCGTCACTACTGACTTTTCTATGCAGGTGTCTGGCAGCAACAATCACCACACTCATCACACACAACTCAAGGCTGAGTTCCAGGCACCACTTGTCAACTCAGCACCTATGGGGATGCTTCACGCTCTTGCCTTTCACCTTTCTCCATAAGTGCATCGTGTGCGTTGCAGCTGCGGTCCAAAGTCCACCCTCGAAGAGACATCCACCTCTTCCACCACATCTACTACCACCGTCGAATCATTCACTATGGAGCGGATACGAAATCTAGGCCAGAGGACGCAATCCTATGAGCCTCTAGACAACGACAGCGGTTTCAGCCAGTTTGAGTCACGTCCTTTGACACTCGCCGATGAGGACGAGGAAGGCCATGACATGCATCTTGAAGATGAAGAGGTGGTAGAAGAGGTGGCTCAGTTCTCATGGATAGCTTGTGGGGTATTCTTCCTTCTCGGAATGGCCATGTTGTGGGCATGGTAAGCTTCTTGGCATCTGGGTCATGTACACCATCACTGTTGACGCGACTTTCAGGAACATGTTCTTAGCAGCAGGGCCATACTTTCAGAAGAGATTCAAGTCTAACGACTGGATCTTAAAAAACTTCCAGCCTACGGAGCTTACCACGTCGACCATCGTCAATCTTGGCTCCATTCTCATCCTCACGAAGCTACAGGCTAACGCCTCCTACTCGAAGCGGATTATTGTTGCCCTGATAATTAACATCGTATCCTTCACACTGCTAGCCATGTCTACAAAGTTGTTCACAAACGTTTCAGCCGGTGTATACTTTGGCTTCTTGATCGTAGAGGTCCTCCTCGCTAGTGGCGCTACTGGAACACTGCAGAACGGCATTTTCGCTTATGTTTCTGGCTTTGGACGGGAAGAGTACACTCAAGGCATCATGACTGGCCAAGCTGTGGCTGGGGTGCTTCCATCTATTGTGCAGATAACATCTGTTCTGTCTGCACCTCCTGCTAACGCACGGCTCGATCTACCCAGAGAATCTTCGACATCTGCCATGGCATATTTCCTTACAGCAACGGGAATCTCAGCCTTGACGCTAGCCTCATTTTTATATTTGTCAAACATTCAGCGAAGATCGCAACAGCACAAGCAGTTTCTAGACGAGGTTACGGATGCCAATGGTAACATTGTGGAAGCTGAGGAGCGTGAAAGCGTACCTCTCACGACACTATTCCGGAAGACCTTTTGGCTTGCGACGTCTGTCTTCCTCACATTCTCCATCACGATGGTATATCCAGTCTTTACACAAAAGATCGAAAGTGTTCGGTCCCAAGACAGAGCACCGCAGCTGTTCAAATCAGCGTCCTTCATCCCTCTAGGATTCCTCTTTTGGAATAGCGGCGATCTGATCGGTCGTTTACTACCAGCAATTCCACGCTTGCGACTGACGCAAAAACCTCGCTTGGTTCTGGCTCTTGCCTTGTCCAGGGTTCTGTTCATCCCTCTATACCTGATGTGCAATATCAATGACCGTGGAGCGAAGATCAACAGCGATTTCTTTTATCTCTTCATTGTACAGTTAGGGTTCGGCATTTCGAACGGATTTCTTGGGAGCACGTGTATGATGGGTGCTATTGAATATGTGGACATCGAAGAGCGTGAGGCCACGGGAGGATTTATGGGACTTTGCCTGGTCAGCGGCTTGACTGTGGGCAGCCTTCTGAGCTTCATAGTCGCTGGTTTGGAGTGATGAGAAGATACGAAGAACAATAGATTCAACTGCTTTCTTACCAGGACTTTACGGCGCAAAATATAGTGGCGGCCCCCAATAAACACACTCGAGACGCGGCTTCCTGAGGGCACACGTTGAAAAGTTTGGAGGGGTTTGGGGTAGAGCCTCATCTCTTTTGGCCCCCAAAATTCGCGACCTGCACCCTCGATATCCTCAACAATCTGCAAGGATCGATGCAGGCGCCGAACTAGTTTAGTCAGCTGGCGCTTGCGGCCTCTTCCCCAAAAAGGATTTGCAGATAGATGGTGGCCTGGGACTGGCCTCCGGAAGAGGCTGATAGTTGATAAGAAGGGCACTCCCCTCTCAGGCTTCCAGCACTTCGAAATTCTTTATTAGCCTCCCTCTTTCGTGTCAGCCTGTTGTCTGAGCACCAAGTCAGTCAGGTACAGTGTGAAGCCCTCACAACCGGTCTTGAATTCGCAGCCTCATTCTCACCATGGCGGTGACTGCACCCACACCTCCCCGCCGCCGAGACACGGCTTTCTCACAAGCAAGTCAAGCAAGCGTTTGTTTGCGCCGGAGATTTCCCAGGTCCTTCGTATCGACCAGATCGACATCTTCATCCTCAGCAGAGACCTGCCAGGACTCTATTTCGTCTTACAATCTCAGATGGGAAAAGCTCAAGCTCTGGCTCGAGTTGAAGTATCCAGAACTTCAATTTCCCAAGAAAACTCTGGTTGATGACAAGTACATCTTCGAGGTGCCAGTAGGAAAGAGATTGACACAGGTGAGTTCCAGTTTTAAGCGTTGCACAAAGTCTATTGTTTGCCGATGCTCGATAAGAGGCTGTGTGCTGAAAGAGGCGTATACTATGTAGCATTGAATCTCAATCTCAAGAAACCCAAGCGCCCCGAATCTGCGCGTGAAGAAGCTAGCTAACCTTCTTTGAAGGCAGACAAGAAGGATATAGCGAAGCTAAAAGACAAGACGGCTATGGCATCGGTTGCAGAGCCTCGAAGGGCTTTGACCCCAGAGCTACCGCAGGACAGTGACTCCGAGAAGGATTGAGGATGACAACCATTCTCGGGCGTTTACCCCCGGTCAATTTGAGTTGTTATTTTGCGGCGCATCTATTGAGACGGGTGCGAAGTTCAGGAGTCTGCCTTGTTAGCGCCGCGATTTACGGGTAGACGTGGAGGCTGTGTTTACAAACCAGCATTTCATCATGCGGAACTGCGCCTCGTCAGATATAATAGCCGTCCTCGCGGCTTCATAATTATCTGATGCAGTAAATCAGCAGTATAGATTCTCATTCAATTGCCTTGCTTGGTCACGAGACTGAATATCCTCAACTCCTGTTCCATACCTACTTGTATTACCCATGGCGAGCATCGCCCTACCCGACGTCTTTCAAAAATCATGTCTAAACTCAAAATCTTACCCAAGCAATTACACATTGAAGAGCTTGAGCACTTATCCAACAGCGCTGAAGGTATGGAGAAAACGATTACAAGAAAATGCTGCCGACATGTTTCTGGAAACTGGATCGCCCGTCGACATCCCATATCGCGATTTGAACGCCGCAGGAGGTAAGTCTGACAAAGTACGTTGTAGTAGAATATTTATCCTAAACTATGTAGATCTTGACAAACGAAACATCTTCGATCTAGCGGGGTTCGATCAATGGCTTGGTCTTCAAGTCACCAATGATTCCGTGAATCATGGATGCCAGCTAGTATCTGCTACGAAACCAGACCCAAAATGCCGATTTGTATACATCTACGGCGAAAATTCCCGGACGCATCTCAAAATAACAAAAGAAATGGTCACAAAGATTATGACATATCACCAAGTAATGCCTGTGTACGTCGACTTCATATCAGTCTTCGGTGAATATTCCGACCAGCGGGATTTAAGATTCAGCGGGTTTAGAGAGCAAAGCCTGATGAAAGAGGCTCAGAGCGGTCTAGTGGTACCTGAATTGGGGAGAAGTGGGAGACAGTTCCAATTGTGTTACAATCTGAAAAGTGCAAGTCTCGTTAAGGCGGACAAAGCAGCCCCAACCACGAACGAATGGTCTATTCGGCAAGCAGCAATTCACCACCAGTTTGATATCATTTACGGGACGACTTTGTGGATCGTCACAAAAGGGCATTTAGATTTGCAGCAGCGTTTCAAAGAGCTGACAGTGCGTGAGGGACGGCCAGAAGACATTCTCTCTTTTGATACTCCAGAGGACTGCTTTCGCTCGAGTTTAGCAGCACATCTGATCTATTGCCATTGGTCTACGGACGATTGGCGAGGTTATATCAGATGGCTCGAGATGGTGATTGAGCACGAGGTAAGAGCGCATTCGCATCGGATGGAGATTTATGATTTAACAATCGAGTACAGACTGCAATGGCTGTTTATGGCCCTCGAGGCCACGGCCATGCTTTTGAACAATACAATCCACAACATATCCAAGACATTCAACGTCGGCAAGACAAGATCAATGAGATTGCCATGGTCTTGGAAGCGAACGTTGACGTGATGAAGTCCCTGTGTAAATTTTACACAGATTTGAAGTCGAATCGCCATTTTCCACAATATTTGAAAGAATCTTGTGATGAGGACATTCTGACCTTTACTGCACAAGTGGAAGATATGATATACGATCTCAAAATGCAGATCGCTCGCGCCACAGTGCTTGTCAAAATCACCAACGACAGGAAAGAGATTGTAAGTTCACCCAAGACCGTCCGTTCCAAGTCCCTAATTCACGTAGATACTACAACATCTACAAAGTCAAGCTACGGCAAGGATGGAACGATTGAGCGCGAACATGGAGAAGGAAGCCATCGTGATGCGCATTATCACCATTGTCACTCTCATCTATCTACCTGCGACCTTCGTATCAGTATGCCCAATCCAGCTGCTGGCAGTGATTATGGCTAACAAGGCACAGACTTTTTTCAGCACCGATATCGTCAAATATCAGAACCAAGATGGAGGCCCACCAGGCAATGGCAATTTTTCTCGGACTGCCTTGAATCGATGGTTGCAGGTGACATTCCCACTAACAGCAGCAACGATTATTTTTGCGTATACGGCATGGTGGCTTGCCGATAAAAGCACTGTTGGGGAAGAGCATCCGAAGGCTCGAGTACAAACTTCGCAGAAGGATGTCAATATGGCAGGTCCGTCTAGATTTCTGGGTTTCCTGAGTGTGAACCGGCCTGTCCAGCAACTTCCTACGCATGAGCCAAAGCTACTTCCTTAGCGGGGAGCGCGTAATATAGGATTGTCCATTGCATGGTGATTAAAAATTGGAGTAATAGTTTAAAAGTCAATAGTCTATCCATTGACCATTATCATGAACGAGTGTTTTACCGCAATAAATCTCTATAATCTCTTCTTATATATAGCTATTATTAGTTATTGAATTCAATTATATTCATTCAGTCTATTATTCAGTCAGTGTACCTGACTCGAGACCGTTACATGTCAACATGAGGCCGCACAGATTGCACAAAGCCACTCAAGGTCTCCTCCACCAACGGGAATTGACCTTGGGAGTCAGGACGACTCAAAGTGGCAATCCAATGAATGCAATAGCTGGGAACAGGCTGTGCGAGCCTGATGGTCAAGGCAGAGCAAGGCGCAGGTGAAAGCCAATCAAGCCATGCAGTCATGGAGAAGCATGCCGGGCTTCAGCCGCCGCTCCTCAACGAGCTTCATTCAATACAGTTACGAAGCTACTCGAAGTCACTGCACCTATCTTTTCCAACGCGTACACCCCTCTGTCGCCGTCTCATATTGCTAACCAGCACGTCGAATCGGACGTATAACGCCCGCCCAGCCTGAAGGGTTGCCAGCAGGGTTTCCATGCCTTATTTTCCGTCATTGGCCCTCGTCCCCGCCATGAGCCAGCACCACGAGCAAACAGTGTCGTTGCCTCAGGAGTTCAAACAGAAGCTCGAGCTCGAATGGAAACAGAAGGCTGTATGCGAAGGACACTATGTACTCACCCAACCGCTGAAGAGATGGATGAATGAGAGGGAGGATGGCCTTGCCACCAATTGCGCCCGCCTACTACAGATCGCATTTGCCAAACACACACGATCCCCTCACCAGCCCCTACAAGCCAGTCAAGTCTGTAACGATGCCGATTCCTGTTGCCTGGTCTTCAGCATCCTACTTGATATAGGTTATCCTGACCTCTTGGATATCTTCCACGCTGCAAAGATCTTCGACCACCAGCTTTCCTCTGCCGGATATTATTATTCTGAGCTTAGAGAGCGACTCGCCGCAGCTTCGTACGCACCAGAGGAGACTGAACAAATTGTCAACGCTTTCAACGAGAACAAGCGCGCATACTGTATTGCCGAGTTGAAACAACGCAGTGACAGCTTCCATAAAGGCAAATGGATCCTGCCGATATGCAAAAAAGAGAGGATCAATAGCAAAGGAGGAACTGCCGCAATTTGGCTAATATTGGTCAAGGGCGAAGTTCTTCCCGAGGAGCTCAAGGACAAAGTGCCGCATGCCGCAACAGAGGATCCTGACTTTGGCCTGGTAAGTGATTGCCCGAAACCCCCTTGCGACTTTCTTCCCGATCGCGCGGAATGAAGCACCTCCACAATATTCAGCCCTGGTCCCAATAATCGGCCAGACTCTGTTGGCGTTTCGACATCTCCAAACAAGATCCAGCCGCGTCAGCTCGTCATTTTTGTGCATACCAACATCATAACACTGTTTGCTGATATCAGAAAAGTGTTACCAATTCGTGTTGAAAGAATATCCTTCAGAGAATGAAGACTCGTACAAATGGGAAACACAAGCATTCCAACTTTTCCTGGGACAGGAAGGCATGGTTCAGTACTTGGGCGATTTTACCTACGACGATAAAACCTACGACGATAAAAAAGAAAAAAAATACATCCGAACGTTTAATCTACTACTCGAGTATGGGGAGCAGGATCTTGATGAATTCTTCTTCGGAGAACGGCCCCCTCGCGGTGCGCTTGCAACTCACAAATTCTGGTCAGCACTTTTTGAAGTTGCGAAAGCTCTGGCCAGAGTACACAATCTTCGGCTCAGATACGATGATGGCCGTGATCAACATATTTGCGGGTAAGTTCTCCCACATACCTATTACTAAGTCTGATCAGTAGCAATAATCACCAGGAATTAGCCAGTGGGAAGTCTTTTTCAAAAAATTATGACTGCTGCCTCCAGGCTAGTTCGTACTTCTCAGACCAGCACTGATTCAGCTTTTTGTTGATAAGAATCAACAAACCATCATACAATTAACACTACGATCAATGGCTAATCGAAATAGCTGGCATGCCGATGTCAAGCCAGATAATATCCTTCGAGTACGAGGAAGTTTCGTGCTCGCAGATTTCGGCTTCGCTAGGTTTCAGAAGAAAGCTGAAAATTCAAATGGGGAACCCGCCCAAGAGACCTTTATTGGCGGGACTGATACATACGGTACGATCTGAGCTCTGCCTTCAATATATAACTCGCTAATGCGATCTAGGTGCTCCCGAAACAGATGCTATTCGGCGAGGACAAACGACCTTAAGATCTGTCATGCAAACCATCGACATATGGTCGTTCGGCTGCGTTCTGTCCACAGCCGCATCCTGGGTGGTATTTGGCCTTCAAGGTATTAGAGACTACGAGGCCGTGCGGAGAAAGGCTACCGCAGCCTTATCGGATGATAATCTGCCTGGACCGGTTGCGAATGATGCTTTCCACAACGGTATCAAAATCCTGCCCGAAGTGCTCACCTGGCATGATTACCTACGCGAGAACTTGCGAAATTCCGACGTCACAACCGAAAGCGTTCTCAATTTGATTGAGAAACATATGCTTCTGGAGGACCCAGGATCGCGAATTGATTCTGCAAGGCTTTGCTCCAAGCTAGCAGAGATTGTGGAGTCGTCGAAACAGAAAGTAGACCAGAGATCGAGCCCGATGACTGATGTGCTTGGTGATCTCCTATCGAACATTGATGCTTTTGCAATGGATTCCGATGCAACAAGCCAGCCCACTCAAATTCACGATGCTGTTGAACTGGCTCCAAGGAACTCGCTTTTTGTCCCATCTGCATCTGCTCGCTTCAACACCAGACCTGGAAGCCCATCCGTTAAACAGGTGAAGAAATCGCAACGCATGAACGCCATACCTCATCTCAAAACTTCAAGTCAGAATACCCGACCCTTGGGAGCCCCAAGCCAAAACATGAGCGCCTCCTCGATACCGACTCAACGCTCACTCTCCATGTCAGCGACACCAAATCCAATTCTCTATATCAAAGAAGCCTCTGACTCCTCTCAATTTCCAATCACTGAGAGTCCACAGAATGAATCAGCTAGTAATTCAATAACATTGCCTCCTTTCTTCTGTGGCCAAACCGTGGTTGCCGGAAGCGAGCGTGAAGTGAACCTCCCTTCGGTGCAGGGCCACAGGTTTGAAGAGACATATACGAATCCTACGCGGCCCTTACCAAATACAGTGCAGCTTCAAGAATCCAATCAAGAACACCAGCATATTTCAGATCAGATTGACGGTCTCTCGGAGGACCTTTTCAATGTGACTTTTGAACGATCCGGAAATGGCGAAGCGCCAGCTGACAGTTCCGGGCCGACCACCCTTGTCAGCACGACATCTACCTCATTCTTTGAAGTACCGCACGATATCACACATAATCCATCACTTACATTTTCCGATCCTGCTGTCGCTGGGGAGAATTCTACGGACCCATCGAGTTTGCGGCACCATGGAGGTAGCATGTCTGCCAACTCGGCACTACCGCATACCAAGGCGCATAGCCCATACTTGAATACAGCACTTGATATTGTCCAAGTGAGGCTGCAGTTAGACGCCAAGATCGAGAAAACGAGCCATAAATTGCGCGAAAAGTTCCGCAAAATCAAGGTTGATCCTCATCTGGAGAATTACATCAAAGATCGCGACATCGCCTTCGTCGTGGACAATGGCACAACAATGGTGGAACATTGGAAAGACGTGTTATTCACATTGGAGACTCTGTACCTCAAGATCGATGGCTTGGATAAGAATGGAGTCGACCTTAGATTTACGGACAGAAATAAATCGAATTGCAACAAGGCGGAGTTGAAAAAGTCAGGGGGACGCACAATGTTAGTGCGATCTATGAACAAAGCACAACCTCTTGCTGCGAACATGTCCGACGAGCGCGTGCGGACAAACATGAAGGAAGTCCTCAGCCCAATATTACAAAAGTTCTTTGCCAGTCGTCAAAACAAACGTATGACTCTGATTGTATTGACCGATGGTATGTGGGAAGGGAGTGTCACAGAACAAGGTGTTGCAGAGAAGATTCGAGATTTCTATAAGAGTTGGCATGACATGTGGCATATTGTAGAGGATCGATGGTTCAGCATCCAGTTTGTTAGCTTTGGGAACAATGCAGCTGCGCTTCACCGTCTTCAGGTCCTTGACGACGAAATGGGCGTCATCTATAAAATCCCGCAAGTACAGAAACTTTCTTCCCAGGAACTTTGAGACTGACTATAACTAGGGACTTCGTTGATACAGAGCCCTGGACAGGATCTGTGAAGAAGATGATCACAGGCAGTTTAAGCGATGAAGATGATGCCAGAGGCGGTGGTGAAAGGTCTCCGCCTTCCAAACCGCCAAAAACTCCTACATTTCCCACGACGGATCTCGGACGGAACGGGACTGTCAGGTCTTCCAGATTCTCCTTCTTGTCCAGTAAAAAGAGTCCAGCCACGCCCTCGCGTTGATTGCCAACCAACCATCTCTATTGTTTTAATACCCCGGTCCTTTTTATTTGTAATTTTCGGTTGCACGATACCCACGCAGCGTTTTGGTATGGGTTTCAACATTAAGGCATGGTACGACAATCAGCATCGGGAGGCGTTTTATGGGCAAAGAGGAATGGTATAGCATGAGAGCACGAGCAATGCCCACCACGAGGCAATTCGATACGTATGATACTTGGACACGGAACAAGCACCATGGTGTTAGGCTGATCATGGTGCAATTTGAGCTCTCCGACTGCTCACCTTTTGATGTGATGGATGCTCTAGATATCTACTTGACTATCCCTCATAGTAAATATGTCAGATTTGCATTGCTCATGATCATTATGGCCTTCTCTCTCATCGCATCATTATTAGCACCATCGCCCTCTTCACGCTCGAATGGATCCTGTATATGATGGGAGGAAGGCAGCCTTACAATAATACCTCGATCTGAAAAGGGCTTGGTTCTACTAGATCTATGGATGGTTCGGGCGACTCCGTCGCAAACAAATAAATCTCAAAATTTACGTATCCTACCAACAATGGCGCTTTCTCCAATATAGCATTGAATCGATGGACACAAGTTACGTTCCCGCTTACGCTTTTGACATTTTTGTTTGCGTGGACGGCGTGGAGGATTGCGAATGGGGGCAGGCTCGGGAAGGATCTGCAGACGAGGAGGCAAACGAAGAAGCGGAAGGAGAGTCGGGAGAAGAAGTTGAGGGGGAAGGGAAATTTGAGTGTGACTTTGAATAGGTTGAAGGGGTTTGTTGGAGGAAGGGATGAGGGGATTTTGCCGGTTTATGGTGCTTGAAAGTTGAAGTATCGGCACAAATTGAGTCGTCAAAGGCTAGAATGGTGTCCCAAGTCTCCCTTCAGCGTCTTCTCAAATCTCAACCCTATTTGCCTACTTTTGGATAGATTAAATACCTGGGTAAAACATAACCTCGTCTTTCAAGCGATGATTCAGCTTCTTTCCCAAGCACGGTATCAACGTTCGACCGCATTCACCGGATAACGTCTATTCTTTGGCATCCGCATTCTTTGGTTTTCTGACGACAATGGAGGTACGGATTTCAATTCTGCTGCGAGCAAGTCTTACGTCACGAAGAAGGGCCTGGCTTGGTCCTTGTCCTATCGGCCGCCTGAGTGCGATCTCAAAGATAGCAAAGTCGGTCAGTCGTACGATATCTGGACACTTGGCTGTTTGTATCTCGAGTTCATAACATGGCTGTTGGGAGGCTGGGGATTGGTCGACACTTTTTTTGAGCTTGTTGAGGCTTCGAGCAGCATGCGATCTGGTACGATAGCAGCTATGGTGAAGCCTGCTGTAACACAGGTTAATGCAATCACTTTCCTTGAGCATTGTGCATACCTGCTAACGCCCCTTACTAGTTCATAAAAGACCTTCATGCCCATGAGAATTGCTCTCAATTCATCCTCGACATCCTCGACATGGTCTTTCTGGGGAACTTCGGATCACTAAGAAATGATGCCAATTTGCTGTGAAGTGGTGTCAGCTAGCATCAACGATGCAAAACAACCAAAAAGCTCACTTGTCCATCTTTTTCAGCGTCTCGCAGCGTACCCCTTCTCCACACTCCTAGTAGGTTTATTTATTGGTAAAGTAGATGGTGCGACGGTATCCAGAAGATGGCCGGGTTGTGTCGTACGGTGGATTAGTGAGCTTCATGCTCGTAACCAACCTTGTCGCAAATTTATCATCCACAGGATATGACCAGTCATCAGATAACTGTTGTGAATTCGATAGCACTGCAACGATGCTTTCCAAAGGGCTGGTAGGCCGCTGCGAATGATAAGTTTTCCGATCTGAGGAAAGACTCCAGCGTCTCTGGATAAGCTGTTGAGGCAGGCTGTAACGGCAGGGTGTATACGCGCAACCGGCCTGCTTACTCCATGATCTTCGACATAGTCCACCAAGAAAAACGAGCTGTACTCGCCAAGCTTTCCTTTGATCCCATCTCCAAACTTGATTAGTTCTTCGTTGCCGTATAGGAGCCCGCTATTTCCAATTTTCTTCGTTAGATGAATGATCCATCGATTGATCAGGTGTGCCTTGCAATTGCTAAATTCAAGCAGAGCTTGCATCATCATGTAATTCACCAAGATATCTCGTAACAAAACCAACCAACCAACCAATCACCCAATCGAAGCTTCCCCCTGAATACCACTATCCCCAGGACTCTCCCCAGCCTTACCCCTCGCCTCAAGATTAGCCTTCCTATCACTCTCCTTCTTTCTCGCCCCGGCCTTGAGCCGCTCCCATTGTTCCCGATATCTACCAATCGTGCTCTCCATCTTCTTATTCTTCTGTTCCAAGGTTAATCTTTCCTCCCGCTCCACCTCAAGCAAATCCTCCAATTTCTTGAGTTTAGCTTTGGCGTCGCTGTCGCCTTCCGTTGAATCTCGGGAAGTCATGCGCTCCAGAGTCGTAGGATCGGAAATGGTATTTGGTAAATCGGGTCTTTGCCGGACAGCGCGCATGCTTTGCTGCAATGCCATCGATTGACTCTGCGAAGATAGTTCCCACATTTGTAGCCTCTTCGATTGTGTATCGAGTAAATTCCTCATGGTCGCATTCTCCAATTCCAACTCTTCCATTGTTTTCATGCCACCGGAGGATTGCGACTCCTTCGCGGCTTTGCGATTACCGTCCCGCGATGCAGATGGCGATACTCCTTTCCTGCTGTTTCGTAGCGATCGTGGAGAAGGGGGGCCAAGATTCTCGCGTGCATCGACGAATTCATCGCCATCTTCTTCGATGGTTTCGGGTATGCCTTGAGATGTTCCTGGACGTCCTCCCGAACCACTGAGTATGCCTGCATATGACACTGTGCCACCAGTCGGCGGTACGAGATAAAAACTTTCTTGAGGGCCGAACGACGGACCTATGTCATCCCGTATAGCTCGCATTGCTGCTTTTGAGAACATCTTGGTGAAATCTGGATCATCAGAAGACGGGGCCCGGGTCTTTTCCCGCTCTGGTTTCTTCACTTGCGCAGGCTTCTCTGGCGCCGGTGGCTCTTCAGGATTGAGAGGAAACCCTGCGAATATGAGGGGCGCTGGAATCTTGGAGAAGACATATTGGTAGCTGTTGTAGAATTTTGAGAAAGCGTTCTCGTTCGTGGAGTTCACCACTTCCTCTCTAGATATCGCTGACCGACTGTCCACAATCGGAGCTGGTATTCTTGCTCTTTCTGGCGATACATGCCGTTGAGTATATCCTGGGCGATCGATTTGACTCAGTATCCGGCCACCTGCATGCTGGGTGGATAATTCAGGCGTCGCAGGCAGACCTCTCCGCTGCCGAGCTAGGTTATTAGTTATAGAGGAGGAGACTTCTCGAGGAGGTCGGCGGGTGCGGACAGGAGAGGCTGTGCGAGTAGAGTCGGTCGATATTGTGGGTGTTTCTGCCTCTGATGTAGCTTCTCGCGATAATGTGGGCTTGGAGTTGTCTCCATGCTTTGGAGCTGTCTTTGGAGTAGGCGGTCCTTCTGATCTGAGCTTGATAAGCTCTGCTAGGTGACGGTGTTCGGCTTCGAGAAGCTCTAGAATACGAATAGCCTGTGGACGACTGGATGTTAGGCTTTGATAGCAATCATTCTTTCCAGACCACAACGAACCTCCTGATCGTGTGTCTCCTTCCTAGCATTCGCAAATTCGCCGGCTGCCAACTCATGCTGTTCTTTGGCGGATTCAAAGCTTGTCCGGTTTAAGTCAGCCTTTTGAGCCTCAAGGGCGGCCTTGCGTGCAAAGGTACGGGCGGTGGTGAGGGGTGCATTCTCCATGTCTTTGAAGAGTTTATAGATGTCAGCGATGTGGTTGAGGACTGGCTATAGGCAACCAATGATATAGTGTCCGCGATCTCCCCATGGGGGTTTGTAGTAGTGGCGGATCAGTTACTCGGTCTCTGTGCAGCAAACATTCCAATAGCGATACAATACCAACCACATACACTCACAATACATACACTCACAGTAGATACACTCACAATACATGCACTCACACTACATACATACAACTCAGTGTCGCTGCAAGACTCTCATAATGTTAGGCTTCGCCTTATGACCAGCCCAGCCTGACCTAGTGCTACTCCGTACATTACTATCACAACAAAGTCCCCCAGACCATGTCCGTCGCAGGAAAAGACGACAATTCCACGAAATGGAGTCGGTCCGGATTCAAGGATACCTTCAAACGAGGTCGCAAAGGAACATCTAGACGAGACTCGGACTCCAACTCCAATTCGGCGAGCAGCGCAACGGCGGAAAGGATCATCCCAACATTCGACGGCCGGAGGAGCTCCACAGACTCGTCGTCGGCGCTCAAGAAAGTCTTGAGTGGAGGGCGAAAGGGCAGACTGGGCAAGAATGAAAGCACCTCGTCAATCCAGCGTCCTGAGACAAGTGAAGGGCATGGCAATCCGAGGAGCAACGACGCGTTCCGGGGTGCCTACAACTCGTCTGCCGAGGGGCCTGTAGGAAGTGGAGGAAGCGAAGATTATACAGAGGACGAGGGCGAGGATCCGTGAGTTTCCCCAATCCATTGTCTACTGCCTACACAGTATCGCGATCCCAAAACCCATTCCTTTGTCGCCCGTACGAGTATCTGTTCGCTGTTCGCTGTTCGCCGCCAGTCCCAGCCGCGCGACTGGCAATGCACCCTCCAGCTCAAAGCTCCTACATCCATTCACCCCCGTCCCTAAAGCTTATGGCTAGATGACCAATATCGCTCCCGGCTTGGCTGCCTTTCAGACAATTGAGCCTTTATATTGTCCCTTACACAAACACAAGCATCTCTTCGTTTTGCCATCATCGTCGTTTGAAGGTGCACAAGGCACCACCACTATACACTACTGCATACCCCAACCCTCTTCCGCTAACTTGGCCGCATTGACAGTAGTCGGCCCTCAAGACCTACATTATCACCACATCAATCCCACGCTGGCTACCTGACGCTCTCGTCCCCTCTCATCAACGCCGAAACCCTGGCGGCCTCTACCTCTACCCGCTTCGCCAATCCCAGCTCGCAATCTCTTAGCGACTCGTTACAGTCCAGAGGAGCAGACAATTTGAGCCCACCAACTACTGGCACACAACGTCGAAGTCCTTCCCCAGGGAGCAGGCTAAGGGAGGCATTCAAACCTTCCAAAAAACCATCCACAGCCAACCTCTCCACTGAGAGTGACACCTCAAAGAACCAAGCGAACGGAGGAGGAGGTGGAGGTCTTGGAAGCTTGCTGGTTGGCAAGGCAAGAAAGAGTACAAGCTCGAAAGTCAGCCTTCTGCCAGCTGCGAAAGTATTCGACAATCAGCCTATTGTGCAAGAGCACGGCGAGAAGACCCCGTCTCCCAAAAAGAGTTCAGCAACTTTGCGACCCGTCATTACTGTTCCTGCTACTCCTCCCAACATCCATGGATCTTCTATAGCCACGGTCGTGACACCTCCGACCCCAACAGACACCCGCCATCAACGGCCAACATCCAGTCCCACTGCTGGCGGTACATACTCTTCAGATGCCACATTGGAGAAAGAATCGAATTCTGGCTCAGATACGGCAAGCTCTTCGCAATCTCAAGCCGCGCATCGCCGCGTGAAGTCTGCGACTCTTGCACCAAGTAAATTGTCCAACTCTGTGTCAGCACCCTTGACACCTGCGCCAGAAGAAGTCAAAACACCGGGCGGAGGTTTAGTTGCGGGTCAAGCAGGTCAAGGTCCTGGTGGAGGTTTCTTCTCGTCCATGTTCTCGGCTGCACAAAACGCAGCAAATTCTCTTTCGAATACAATCGCATCAAACACCGGAAACACTAGGAGTAGAAGTGGCACAGGTTCTTCGGATCCCACTATAGAGGGCGGCGAGGAAGTGATCCTACCCCCTGGAAGTCAAAAACAACCTGCACAACCAGGCGAACGACGTCAATTGGCAATTGAGACACTGGGATCTGGTAACCTCAGTTTGAGCCATCTGGGGATTTCTGAGAGCTCGGAAGTCTCACCAATGGCGTCCAATGTCGACCTCGTCGGAGGGATCCGCAATGATGAGCTGGCCGCCAAAGCGGAAGATGATGCCGCTGCAAGGGCAGTGTCAGTTGCCTACAGCGAGAAGCCAAATGAAGGAAAGGTAGGCTCTGTAGCCCCGAGCGTGGCCGAAACAACGCGTACCGCTGAGGAGAACACACCTGGGCGACTGCCTGTAGAGCCTGGAACTCCGAGCATCAAACGCGCCGGGAGTGTACGAAGTCGATTGAGCGGGCGTCGGAGGAGAACCCGCGGAAGTTCTGCGGCCACTGGCATCGCAGTCGCGCCACTTATCCAAGGCCCTGGAGGTACCACTGCTCAGCGTTTGACTGGCTTTGCTGTCGCAAATCCAAAACGAAATCGCGACTTTCACAACCTGTTTCGAAGTGTGCCAGATGACGACTACCTCATTGAAGACTACAGCGCTGCTCTTCAGCGAGAGATTTTACTTCACGGTCGATTGTACATATCTGAAGGGCACATCTGCTTCTCGAGTAACATTCTTGGTTGGGTTACTAATCTAGTAATGGGCTTCGACGAAGTCATCTCTGTTGAAAAGAAGAGCACCGCTATGATCTTCCAGAACGGTATCGTCATCCAGACTTTACAGGCGCGTAATGTCTTCGCAAGTTTATTAAGCCGCGACTTGACTTACGATTTGATCATAAGTATTTGGAAAATTAGCCACCCAAACCTGAAGAGTTCGCTAAACGGTGCCCCTGTAGAAGGCATCGGCACCGGCGACAAGACCGAAAAGGCTGGCTCGGTCATTGAAGATGGTTCCGCCTCAGAAGAGATTTATGATGAGGATGAAGAGGACGACGATGAGGAGGGAGACGGAAGCTTGCTGGATGCCAACGACGTGAGTACAATTGGCAGCGAGGTCGGCGACGCCACCAAGGCCGTCATCCGGAAAGCTTCAGCTGCTGCTGTAGGAGCGCCTGCAAATGGCGGAGCTGTCAAGCCTTCTGAGGCAATGGAGGTCGCGCTGGCTGCAGCAACTACGGTCGACTTCCCAGGAGCAGCAACACACGAACCGACAGATTGTGGTGATCAAAGTGCTCATCACGAAAAGGTCCTGGTCGATACGACGATACCAGCTCCATTGGGCAAAATATACTCGTTGATGTTTGGGCCGGCTTCTAGTGCTTTCATGAGAAGATGGCTGATCGAGGAACAAAAATCCTTAGATTTGCAATTAGATGATGATAAGAAAGGGTTGGGAGCCGATTGCAAGTCTATGACCTATTCCTATATTAAGCCTCTCGGCGGCTCGATTGGTCCTAAACAAACTAGGTGCATGATTAGCCAAAATCTTGAGCAGTTCGATCTTGAGAGAGCAGTCACTGTTGCTTGCTCAACGCAAAACCCCGATGTGCCCAGCGGCAATGTTTTCATGGTGAAGACTAGATATTGCCTCATGTGGGGACCTGGTAATTCCACTCGTCTCATTATTACTTGCACCATCGAGTGGTCTGGCAAAAGTTGGTTAAAAGGCAAGTAAGCGCTTCTATTCTTTACGGATTGAGACTAACATTAACTCAGGGCCGATCGAGAAAGGTGCCAACGACGGTCAGATGGCATACGCAAAGGACCTTGTCGTCGCTTTGCGCAACGCTGTCAGTGTTAAGGAAAAGTCGAAGACTGGGCCGAAGGGCAAGAATAAAGGCGGAAAGCGTAGAAAGGACGTAAACGAGTCCAACCCTTTCCAGGATAACATGAATGCGGTCGCCACAGCCAAGGCGAATGAGCCTGATTGGGGCTTGCTCGACCCTCTTCGAAGTCTACTCGGTCCAGTCGCGCCCCTCCTCAGCCCTACTGTTATTATCAGCTTCCTGAGTATCACCATCTTTATTATGTGGTGGCGAACGCCAACCAGAGCTGGCAGCGGACTTGGCTATTCTGGGCTACCTACTCCTCAAAGGATAGCAGCATATGAAGAGATTTGGAGAACAGAAGAATCGGAACTTTGGAAGTGGCTGGAGGAAAGAGTTGGTATTGACGGCCCTACCCCTGCTTTTCTGAGTGCGCCTGGTGGAGACGGATTGGGCGAACAAAGAGTCAAAGACATGGAACAGCGTCTTGTCAGCGAAGAAATGAGTGAGAGACAGATGAAGGAAGCGATCAAAGTCACGCGAGAACGTCTAGAAGCCTTGGAGGTGGCGGTCTTGAAGAAGCACAAAAGGATGGACGATCCGCCACAGCGTGCGGAGGTACAAAGCCCGCTATAACCTTCTACTGAGCGAGTTTTTGAATTGGATTGATCTTTTCCTCAACAGATACCGAATACCATTTCATATCCCTGTTATACCCTCGATTGATCTACATGATCTCTGCCCCTGTACTTGACTTTGGTTGAGGTCGCCACGTTTTCGAAGGTGTGTCAAAAGCTTGTTATCCATTTCGGCTCATGATTTCACTCACAAAATAAACATCATCTCAACATGTCGCGTTTGCTTCACTTTGTCAATCACGCTGAACCAGACTGTCGGGCGGACACGGTGTTTAAGATACTCGCACGCTTACTGTCTTTTGACTTTCCTTCACCCCTTTTCGCAATCACTTGCCATCAGCCCTCATTGCATTTTATTTTCATCGGCAGTCATGCCGTCAAGACTTGGGAGAGTGGGAATCGCAGCCCTCGCGGCTCAAGGGGCTTTTGCCTGGCCACGACATGGCGTTGATGTTCTCGAGGCTAGAGATGTGGGCTCTCAATCACGATGTTAAAGGGGACGTATTCAGTTGACGGCTTCGATTTTAGCCCCAAGAAATGGCTTCGATTTTAGCCCCAAGAAATGGCTTCGTACCCGAACACCACTTCAGCTCGTCTGCTACCAGTTCGAGCGCAACCATCACCAGCACGGCAGGGCCAACATTGCCTACCTACTCGCCAAGCGATGGAGGAAGCCTCTCGTGCCCAGCCAATAATAACCAGTCTTTCTCGGATTCTTCTAGACGTTAGTACACCATCTCGTGCTATACGGACAACTACCTCACCACCCGCAGCACAGTAGCACAAGTCTGTTGGGCAGGGTGTTGATGTGAAGAGATGTGCCAAGGTGTAGGACGTAGGATTGAAGAAACTGTTTCGGGATGGACTTAATCTTTCTCGGCTTGTCGGATGTTTTGGGGCATGGTGTTGAAAGGAGTTCTTGATAGAATATGACTTTGGTATTGGTGCTCAAGATGTGAGCAGATTGAAGTGTCGTATAATAGTACGAAGTAGTCGCCGAAAAGTGAATAATTTCCTGATTAGGAGTACAAACTATTCAGGTCTGTCTAGCAATGTGATTCGGAACAAGGATGCTTTAAGCTGGGCTGGGAAGCTTGGACGGGACGGGGACGGGAATGCTTGGGTGCCATTGACAGCCAATTCTTGCCGAGTTGACCCAACACAGCAATGCAACCACATACAATCGATATGGAGACAAGACCGACAAATACAATCCAGATATCCCTAAGGCGGTAGTGACAGACACGAATCCTGCCCAGCAACAGCAGGGAACGAACTGCTCACAATGGCGTCCAACGAGTCCACTCCGCTCATCCCAAAACCCAGCCTCCAATCGCAATCCAACCCCCCAGCGAGACCTCAAAGAACCGTCACCTTCAATCCCACCGTCCAGAGCAGTTCCTCCACTGCAGTCGCGGGCTCGAGACAGCCGCCGCCAAATCAACGATCAACCGCCCAATCAGGTCAACCCGTCTTGGCCTCCCTCAATGACAAACTGAGACGGAGACACAGCCAAGGCGCTGCTGGCGCTTTACTTCCTGCGTTACCCGCCCAGAAGATCGGTCCACAGAGAACCACGAAGACAGCGCAGAAGCTCAAGATCTTGCCTGATCCCGAGCATGGCGATGACGGGCCAGAGGAGGAGAGCGGAAGGGATGTGTATGCGCAGTTCACGCGTATCAAGGATCCCACGGCGAGGAGAGATGCGGCAAGATTGGGGAAAGAGGATAGAAAACGGTTGCCTCGTGTGACGGCATATTGCACAGCTGGGGGTTACAGAATGGACGAGTTGCAGCGCTATCTCAAGGGGAAATTGAGGTTGAGAGGCGCGGCACCCAAGTTGTTTGACGAGTGTATATACACGCCTTATCACTATGCGGCTACTGATCCAAATCCGGAACTTGATCAGAGGACATCTGGGGAAATCGCGGAGCCTTCGACGATACATCAAAGGAGGTTTTCGGACTCGGCGGTTGAGGTGGAGAGTCACAATGAACAGAGGAGGGAGGACATGATTGATATGCATACCTCTGGTGGTGATCTCTCACTTGATATCGGGGATGGCCCATTACTGGTTCCCAACCACGCCATGCCAGTTGAGGAAGAGCTCTATTCGAGATCCATGCCCGATACCCTGGATTTCGATACCGAAGTCCACACGCCTGAAGTGTTTCTGTTCTGTTACGGTACACTGGTCATTTGGGGCATGACATTACAACAAGAACACCGGTTTTTGAAAGAGGTGGCCAAATTTGAGGTTGAGAAGTTGGGCAAGGATGATGTTCAAACTGAGGACTTCAACTTTTACTACACAAGGGAATATCAGGCGAGGATATACAACGATTTTATCTCGTTGCGGGACAAGAAGAACTACATGACGAAGTTGGCTATCAGTCATGCTTTGGCACAGAGCGTCAAGGTGAGCGTTGTATGGTGTTGATGTTGGGGATTTTCTTGCTAACCATACGAAAGACATCCCTCTACGAAGATCTAGTCGACGGTACAATTGAAACGACGAAAGAAATTCCCGCCCAAATCGCAACCACAGGAAAAGTAAATCTAACCCGCCAGCAGATAAACATGCAAATTGGTACATCTCCACTTTACTCCTTAACCATCAACCCCAACTAACACACTCAAAGGCGAACTCTTCATCCTTCGAATAAACATCCACCTCCAAGGATCCGTCCTCGACGCGCCCGAACTCATGTGGGCAGAACCCCAACTCGATCCCATCTACCAAGCGGTCCGTTCCTACCTCGAAATGGACCAACGTGTTGGTCTTTTGACAGAGAGACTTGATGTGATAGCTGATTTACTTGCTGTGTTAAAAGATCAGCTTAGTCATACGCATGGAGAGTATTTGGAGTGGATTGTCATTGTGTTGATAGCGGCCGAGATTGTTGTTGCTGCTGTTAACATTTTGGTGGACCTTTGGGCGGGAGTTGATTGAGCTTTGCAGGAGGAGGAGGAGAGGGAGAGAGGAGAGAAGAGGGATGATAGCTTGTAAGATGGCTTGGGAGATGGGGGCCGTAAGTCACTCGTATGATCGAAATGGAGGGCGAGGGAGAGATCTTGCTTCTAACGGTGTGTTCGTGTGCTGTCTTTGTATTACTTTGTACATGCATGGTTCATCATCTTTCCTGGTGTTTACCATTCTCGACTGGTGATTTGCAGGAATCTGTGTGTTTATTGTTGTCGATTATTGAACTGAAGCATTTTGCGGGCGTTTTCCTTTGGTTTACTTGTTTGCACAAGCGAGGTGAAGTTGGAAGATAGTAGATAGCTCATCATCATTATCATCATCATCATTATCATCATCATCATCATCATCATCATCATCATCATAAGCGCATCCTTTACCTTTACACGTACGTCTTTGACATAGACAAACCTTTTGTGGAAGGGAATTTTATTTTTCCCATCTATACATAACATAGCTGTTAGATGTAGGATCTTGGTCTATACATGTTCTATATCGAACGAAGTTTTCATTACACGAGCTGAACTCCGTCTCGAAAAATCAATAGATGGCATTCATTTATGATTTTCTTTTCAAATCGTATCGGGACTCTATTTCATCATGCCCGAATCCTCACGCACCCAATGTTTGAAGGTGTACATTTTATCTTTTAGGGAGTTTTTCGATACAGGTATATATTGTTGATATACTTGGTATAATTTTTTTTACTTTCTTTTCCCTCCCTCGTTGTCTTACGTTGATAGTTGGGGTTCCTGGCCTCGTTCCGAAAATATGGTTTTTGGTCATGTAGAGAAAGTAATGTGTTTGTTGAAATATGAGTTCAGTTGAGTAGGGGTGGCGGTATTGATCCTACTATGAGTACATGTAATGGTAGGAAGTATGCAGGAAGCGGATCGCGAGAGAGGATTCTGGAACCACTGGAATCAGACTGGAAGGAGTAAGTCAAGGAGTTTTGCGTTACGATTGAATTACAGCTTTTGTATTACATTTCATTTCGTCCCCCGTCCTTTTTTGGTGGTATCACAAGTGGCTACTGCTGCTTCTGGCTCACATTACGCATCGCAATGCGTCGGAGTAGTGTTCAAATCAATCAATCAATATTTTTCAAAGGATGTGAGATGCATCGTTTTCCAAACATCCTGTATCTCATCATCATCGACCGACGCAGTATTTCGGATTTTCGAGTCTGCAGAAGGGTCCGATTTGCGTCAACGCAGCGGGACGGATTGCTTCGTCGACCAAGACAAGCATGGGACATAGTGGTAGTACATATAATGTGCGGCCTGGCGTAGCCAAGCCCAAACTTTGGATGAATTGCCGTTGGCGGTTTGGCAGGCATCACTTGTTCGCCCGTATTGCGTCAATCGAATTGGTATCGCGCTCGTAATCATCGTCATAATCGTACATGAGTTTTTGGGGTTTATGATCATGTCTCGGTGTCCATATCGCTCTCGAGAGCTTGATCCAGCAGTTGTGGAATCGCTCGCTTCCGGGTACGTGCAGTCTCCCTGCGAACGTGATCGGTTTCTAAGAACACCACACTTTAGTTTCCGAATACGACAAGTGCCCAACTAAGAGGGAATACCTACGAGGCGGCCGACCATCAGAGTCTATTTCTGCCCCTGAACTTTTATTCTCAGCTGCGGCGGCGGCGGCGGCGGCGGCGGCGGCTTTCTTCGCTGCTTTTCCTTTATACCCTTTCTTCTTTGGTTTCTTGCTTTTGCCTTCGAAATCGGATCCTGACGAGGCTGAGATATCGGAGTTTGCTTGAGGATTGAAACTTTTCCGTACAGCCTTTTTCATCTGTGCTTTGAGACCCGGTACTCTGGTAACCACGGACGGACGGTGAAAATCACCATCACCAGGATCTGGTTCGTAGCTTGGAGAAAGTAATGGAAGTGGAGGCGCCTCCATGTCCCAATCCGGATCCTCTTGCTCGGTCGATTCTGGCTCGATTATACTTTCGCGTGGCAATTTGGCGGCTCGTTTCCGCTTCTTGGGCTTGACAGCAGCGGCATCTGGCGTTGCGACAGGTGCTGTTGGCATGGGTATCGGCATGTTGTTCTGAAGCGTTTCAGTAGTCTCCATAGGCTCTCCAGAATCTTCATGTGGTAGACCGTTCCTGCGCAAGAAATGATTAGCGGCCTGTTCTGTCAGGAATCTGTCACATGACCATTAAGCGAGCACGTATTGTTATATAGAGAACACTCGCTAAGATCCTACGGATCTCTAGCGGTTGTCTTATCAAATACAATACACGTTCCGATCTAAGTTCAAATCTACTCAATCCTGACATGTTCTCCGCGTTTGTATCACGTGATTGCATGGTAAGGTTATTTTTAGATGGTTCAGGCCACAGGAATGAACTTACGAAGGTACTGAAATTGCGCCGGATGGGCCAGCGGTCGACAATGCGGCCGGATTCGCTGGCTCACAATGTATTGGTAGGTGTTGGTAAACCACGTCGACTATTCGCTGAGACGAGGAGAATTTGACGAATATGGAGCCCTTGCAGTCGTACGTCGCTAGTCTGGCGGCCTCTGATCATCATGTTAGGATTTCGATCTGATTCACTGAAGCAGCAATAACCATCAAACTATACCTTTGCCTGGCGAGAGGTCCCCGCTTGCTTCAGGGCCATTCAACGAAACGATGGCGGAGGCATTCGAGGAGCGACTCTTGTTGGCAGCACGGTCCTTGTTCTGATAGGAATCCCGGCACAAGTATTTGAAACGGTAGCCATCTGTGTGCTTCGTGTCCCACGCTTCCTTTTCGAAATATTGAAAACCGTCGACCTTCTGGACGGCAGAGAGAATGATGCGTCCGACAGCTCGTTGTCGCTTCAATTTTGATTTTGCGTCGCCATGGGTAGCTACAGCGTCCGGTACCGAAAGTGCCATGGGACCATCCTGAGGTTGAAAGTTGGCGAGCTGAGGAAAATGATCGAGCATTCCATCGGTCAGATCGGCGAGGGTGACAGCGAGCTTGACGGAGCAGTCGAAGATGAATTGGGCGTATACCGTCTCTGGAATCAGACGGTCCTTGTGGCAATGCTCGATATGTGCTTGTAGACGGGACTCCAGGTCATGCAGTGACTTGCACTGGAAAGATACATCGGGTTTTGGACCTCTGATACGGACCTGGTTCTTCATGCCGCGAGTAGAGAGTACCTCGGGCGTCTGCATGGTGGGAGTGGGAGTCGCGGCCATGGGTATGATATTCGATTTCTTTTGTTCGCTGGGGGGGGAATAGTAGGTTGCGAGTTGGCGAAGCGAAGAAGCTCTCCCAGTGCTAGTAGTTCCAGTCCCAGTGCTAGTAGTTCCAGTCCCAGTCCTAGTAGTCCCAGTCCCAGTCCCAGTCAGTCTAGGTCCGAACCTTAACTCCTTCAAAGGTACTAGCCCAGATCGGGCTTGCAGAACTCGTGACTTGGCCTTATAATAAACAACTTGGCGTTCAAGTTTTTACGAAGCCGTGGAACGCGACAAAGTCCATCAACGCGCCGAGTAGAACGAAAGACACAGCTCAGCATACTCGTTCCTCCCACTCTCCGCCAAGCATACTCGTTCCTCCCACTCTCCGCCCGTCATACTCGTTCCTCCCGCTCTCCGCCCGTCATACTCATTCCTCCCACTGCCCGCCCGTCATACTCCTTCCTCCCACTGCCCGCCCGTCATACTCCTTCCTCCCACTGCCCGCCCGTCATACTCCTTCCTCCCACTGCCCGCCCGTCATACTCCTTCCTCCCACTCCCCGCCCGTCATACCCATTCCTCCCACTCCCCGCCCATCATACTCATCCTCCCACTCCCCGCCCATCACCCGCCGCTTGCGTTCATTGGATGATGCGAATGAAACAGTCGCAAACAACGCCAAATCCACCATCAATTCTCCGCCGACAACCACATTCCCTACCGCCATTCCACCTGCGCATCCGTCGCGCCTTCTTTCCGCAACCATGGCGACCGACTACAGCAAGATGACTGTGGTGCAGCTCAAGAAGCTGGCCACCGAACGCAACATCTCCGCTGCTCTAAAGTCCGGTCTTCGCAAGCCTCAAATAATCGACAAGATCGAAGAAGCCGACGCCGCCATGTCTACTACCCAACAACAAGACGCCCCAGAACCAGCGCCGGGCACCGATGACGAAGTCGTTGAAGCTCCGGCAGTTGTCAACGATCAAGTCATGGACGAAGTCTCTGGTGTGGAAGCAAATCCAGACGATGAGCCAGTCGCGCCGCCGCATCACGATCCCATACAGCCTGTTGAACAGGATTCACCACCGAAGCCTACTGTGGAAGCTACCAATACACCAGAACCCACCACCGAAGATATACCGATACCCGACACCGAAGAACTCAAACCCTCCATCGTCCCAGCAGAAGCTGAGGCTCCCATACCTACTGCTGAAGTATCTGAAGCTCTGGTTGCTGAAGTCCCTGCTGCTCAGCCCTCCTCAGACCTCAACACACCCGTGCCTCCCGAAGAAATTATCGAGGACAGTCGCAAACGCAAACGACGTAGTGTCACACCTCCGGTACAAGCAGAAGAGGTCGCAGCAAAACGGCTTAAGCAAGACACAGTCCAAGACACAGATATCGCCGTTTCCGACGCTCCACCACAAGTTGCAGAGTCAATTGAGGAGGGAAAGGAAGCTGTTGGAGATTCTGGACAAAAAGTCACTGGGGAAGAGGCCGTCGTGGCGCCGTCTCCTAAGATTCCTGCTGCTCCTAAAGAGGAGGAAAAATGGTCCAGAGATGGCCTCTTCAGCAAGAAACACGATCCCAGCGAGACGATAGTCGAGCCTGAAGATGACGGCCAAATAACGGAGCCTGCAATGCATCATGCAACAGCAGCTTTATATATACGCGGCCTTCAACGGCCTGTTCAATTCGCACTGCTTGAGCAAAGATTGACTACCCTAGCGAGTCCACCATCGGCTGCCGCGGATAGCGACCCAAAAGTCATTCAGACTTTACATCTCGACCAAGTCAAAACCCATGCCCTAGTCCTCTTTTCCTCGCTATCGGCTGCTTCTCGTGTCCGGTCGTCCTTGCACAACCGCAATTGGTTCCCAGAAGATAAATGGCGCCTACCGGTATGGGTAGACTTCATTCCCGAGGAGAAAGTCGCCGAGTGGAGTGCGACCGAGGAGAAGAACAATGAAGGACGAACAGGTGGCCGGAGATGGGAAGTCGCGTATGTTGAGAATCAGGACGGTGTCATTGAGGCTATACACAGGGAAGAAAACTCCAACACATCTCTAGCACCGCATCAACCTTCCGGCCAGGGGAAGTCATTGAAAGATTCGACGGGACCACCCCCGAACGCTCCTCTTGGACCTAGAAGCTCACAAATACAGACTCGGCCCTCGAATGTTCCAGCTCCAACGCCTGGAATCATTCCACCCTCCCAGGCCGCTACGTTCAAGACGCTGGACGAACTGTTCAGATTCACAGTTACCTCGAAACCAAAAATCTACTGGCAGCCTGTTCCAAAAGAATTGGCCGGAAAAAGACAACAAGAGATGAAGGAACAAGGAAGTCGGGACTGGTATCCTGAAAAGATCCTGAGCACAGATAATGGCAAGGAATATAGATATACGTTTGAAGGAGGGGCTAAACTAGTACATTCTGGACCGCATTTCACAAGCCCCAGGGTGAGAGAACGGGAAGAGATGTTGAGGAAGGGAATTGTGCCTCCCGCTAGGAGTGAAGGCCGCGGTGGCGGCGGAGGTGGACGAGGTGGTGGTAGGTTCGGTGGCGGGAGAGGCGAATGGAATGGCTACCGGGGTGGAGAAAATAGTTATCGTCCTGGTGGGGGCGACGACAGCTATCGCCCTGGTGGAGACGGTGGCTACCGTGGACGACGCTGAATTGCCCTTTTGGTTCCTTGCCTCTTGCAAGCTGGTTCTCTTCGAAGCTTGGAGTGTAGGTCCCACGATGCAAAGATTCCACAGAGCATGGCTCGCGAACGGGGGCAAATTTGAAGCTTTGAGGCACGCGAAGAATCCAGGCTTCGGACCAGACAAGACGGACGAGATATCTTGAATTTCTTGGGCTCTTCAGAATATCTTGGGTGTGTTAAATTACGGGTTGTACGATATGTATCAGTAGCCGTTTTGGTTGGTCAGAAGACGGGATGCGAAAAGAGCTCACAGGATAGTAGAGATAGATGATGGGTATGCAGCGAGAAGAGAATGGAGAAGTATAGTACCTCATCTTTCCCATCATCAAACAGATTGCTCTTTATTTTGCTAGAAGCTACTTGGTATGGGGGAAGAGACTAGAAGCTCCCCTTCCTCATAGAGATACTGGATTCTGCAGTGGTTTCCCGTCATTTCGCAAGGGGGAAAAAGAAAGAGAAAATTTCGGAAGGTGTGGACATCTAGGGACCGAAGTGATTACGTTTAAAAAGCCCATGGCGACCTATGATGGTCCAAACTGAAAAAAGCATTCTACGACACCAACAGAGCCGAGGAAGTGCAGAAGTGATGGTACGGTTCCTGACACCAACTATTCCCGCCACTACGAAACCTTCATGATCGAAAGTAGCAGGAACAACAAGCACACCACAATCGAAGGCTAGTGACACAAGGAGTAAACAGTAGAATGCATCCTGTATTCAATTTGACTACCATCATCTGTTCAGTTCCCACAATCCGTTGTGATGATCAACAGCAAACCCAGAACCCAAAATCCTTTCTCCAGCAACCAGCCCTCCCGCAAGTGAAAAAAAGATAACAGCATGGCCTAGAAAAGGTTGTGCAAAGGAAAGAACCACCAGGTCCCCCTCAAACAGCACAACAGAGACCCCAGAAAGCAAGTCCAAAAACCGCTCAAATACTCCATGTAACGCCTCGCCAATGTATGTATAACTGAGAGAAATGTCCAAATGCCCAACAAAAAGCAGACCCCGAAAAACCAAAAAAAGTACTTTTACCGCCATGGCATTTGATCAAAATTCGATCGCTGAATCGCTCGCTCAAGAGGTGAGGCGTGGTTACCAAGATGCGGAAACAAAACAAGAAACCGCAGAATTACAAAACCCAGCACAGCCAAGTTGGCCAACAGGGGAAACAATCCGGATCCGCAATTTCTTGTCTAAACCTCGTGCGCCAGTGATGGGAGTGAGAAAATGATAGCAAGCAGTAAAAAAGAAAAGCAAACCCCGCCAATCTTGCAGCAAAACAAAAAACACGAAGCGAAGGAAAACCAGGGCGAGTCAAAACATCGCCCAACCGCACGGCAACTTGCACAAACCATGAAAAGGTCGAAATGAAGAATGCTCGCCGACGTGCATATGATAGTGCATTTGTGAATCAGGCAATGAAGCCCTCCACCCATTCTTTTTCGTACCATCACTATGCGTCGTGATGTCGTGATCGTTGATCGTAAACAGGACGCCCACCGTTCCAACCAATTTTGACCTTCAAACGTGAAGCTCGTGGATCGTGTTCATCTCCGTTTGATCGCTATTGTGCAAGCACTTGGAAAGGGAGTTCATGCAGAGCAGGAGAAGGAGAACGGTATTGTGCAAGAAGCCGAGGAGATGTCGTATGGAACGAATTGGGAGTAGGCGTGCTGGAACGAGAAGATCGGATCGAGTCCTGGGCACCATCATACTGGACAGCCGGGCGAGGAGAAGGAGGGCTGCTTTCCCCACTGTTGAGGGCACTGACATCAGAATCCTCCACTTTCAGTTCGTCCGCCGGCGCAGGAGTCACGTTGTCAGGAGTAGGAGCCTTCGATCCAAACTGTGTCACTCTGTCAGTATGGGGGCCAAGGCCAGTCCGGACGGGTTCAACGTACGTAGCAGAACTTTTTGATCAAGTCATGGTATTCCCGGGAACCTAACTCAGGACGGGAAGAGGTCATATTGGCCGGGGTGGCACCAGCAGAATCAACGGGCTGGACTGCAGGGGCAGACATCTTCACAGGCTTCGAAAAATAGTCACCTGATTTCACCCATTCCTTATCCCCGGTGGACTGAGACTTGTGCGGTACCTGAGCGTTGGCCAATGAAGCCGACAAGGAAGTCCCAAAATCGTAGCGAGTCGAAAAGGCACCACCGGATTGTTGTCCCTGTCCACGTTTCTGTTTGGTGGGATACAAACTACCCTGACGATTTTTCAAGCGCAAGGCCGGTGCCGGAGGATCGGCGAGCACAGTTGCATTGGAGCCAAACTCGAAGCCAGAGGAAAAATCATCATCAGCGGCTGGAAAGGATCGTGGTCGGGCCAAGGGAGAGTGGCGGCTACGTGGAATAGAACCTGTCGTGCCAGCAACGCGCCCATGTTTAGACTTCCTTGGCACCATCTTTTTGATAAAGTCAACCTGGTAGTTCATCAAGTTGTTGTTATCCCAGTGTTCTTGTCCAGCAACATTATATCGCACACAGATGAGCATTGTCTTGGTTTCCAAATTGGCCTGGTCGGACAATTTGATGTTGAAGTTGAATCGGTCATATCCATCATTGAGATGCTTCTTGCGCACGTCATTGTTGAATTCGCACACAACTTCCGAAGTCGTTTTCCAGTAGTCGAGGGTGAATCGTGCGACAACCCATTTCTGGAATGCAATATTTGCGCAAGCAACGTTGCCTATCAAGGTCTTGTTGTCTGAAGACAGGTAGATTTTTTCAACTCGCACTGGTTGATATTGACGGTCGATGGAGTCGCGTGGAAAGTTTGCTGTGCGGATTTCCCACTCAATTTCCTTCGTTCTCTTAACCTCACCGTATCCGAATGGATACTCTGACTCACTATCGAACAGTGACTCGACTGGCGAGGAGCCAGCACTGACGGCGGCAGGTTTTTCCGTTTGGAGGAAGTGACGCACATGAGCAATGTCTTCGTTGAAGTGCACCGCCTTGCTGTATGTTGGGGTACCCGGCATGCTCAATGGTCGGCGGCGGCGAGATGTAGCTCGAAGAGCAGGCTTGACCAACTCACCGGATTTCTTTCGAACTAACGACGGCTTCATCAAGAGGTCATCGTCGCTATCTTCTTCCGAGGATGCTGCCTGGGAAGGCACAATGTCGGCGATTGTCGAAAAATGGACATCACTGGATGATCGGGAGTGAGAGATCTTTATGGCTTCAGGTGTTAGACCCGGGCTGATAGAACGAATAGGCTTGGAATCAGTCGACTGCATGTCATCTTGCCATTGAGGTGAGACGCCACGATTCGGACGAACCATCTTCTGCTGGAGGTGTTCTGCCAATAGCTCGACCTGTCGACCTCGGCCACGGTCCTCTTCGTCGGAAGCCTCGGAAGGTGAAACGGTTGAATCCTGGGTCAAATCTGGGACGGTCAAAGATTCGGCATGGTCGGTAGCATGCGAGGTCACTATCCGGATAGCATGACCGATGTGATGGTGGCCATTGTCGATGAGTTGACGTGGATCGATGGGAGCTAGTTCTCCATGGTGAAGCTCTTCGCGGTGTGAATTCTTGTCGGATATGGACGGTGTTCGACGGTGCTGTTGGAGGTATGTGGCAGAGCGCGATCGAGGCAAACCAGGTCGTCCGTTGGGAGAGTGTTGATCGAAGGATTGGTTACGGCTCAGTATGGGGCTGTTGGGGCTGGAAGTGGTAGGCGACCGCGAGCTTGGAGGTGTGTAAGGCATTCCTTCTGACACGGGAGGGTGCTGGAAGGAGAATGGAGGTGACTGGCTTAATAGGTGGCGATCATGAAGAATTGTGGGTATTAAAAGCTGAGAGTCATGTTAGCAATTGGATTCATTGTTTGCGGTGTGTGATTAGGCGTGGTGTTTGTGATGAGGCAATAGTGGCGGGATGTTGAGTGTAGGGGATGTTGAGTGTAGGGGATGTTGGATGTAGGGGCATGTTGAATGTAGGAGGCTGATTACGAAGGTTATCAACAGTGATATGGAGAAAGCATTACCTACGTGACGATAAGTAGACGGGAATTCCTGTGAAGCAGCAGCAGCAGCAGCAGCAGGCTCACAGTGGGCGAATAAGAAGGTTAGTAGGTGAGGGTCGAGCCCGTTGCTAGGTCGAGCAATTGCAGTGTTGGTCCAGGAGGTTGGACGGAGCAGCGTGCGGGAATGGCAGCTGGTGGAGCAGGAATCGCTCTTGCTTGCCTGGTGGAGGAGAGGAGTGGTATTATATAAGGCGTCTGGTGTTGAAGAGAGGAGGGCGGCACTGCGAGGTCGAGATCGGAAGGATGGCAAGCTTCACGATGATAGACGACGTCCTTCGGGCGAGGGCAATGGAGGTATATCAGTCCTCATATGGTGGAGGAGAGGGAGGGAGGAGGGAGAGGAGAGGGCGAGGGGAGAGTGGTGAGATTGGCATAACTTGTTGGGCGCTCCCGTCTGGAACAATGAAGACGGACTGGGGTCTTTCTGCCGACTCGCACCACCGCACGGACACTGTCTAGGACCAAGGCGCCTGGGTCTAATCGCCTAGTGGATGCGCCGGGGGACAAGGATCGAGGGTCGGTCCAGGTTCGAGCAAGGACCGTGATGTCGATCGAGCGACCGCTGGGTACGAAGAGAGCTCGCAAAGAGCTCGCAAAGAGCTCGCAGAGCACGCAGAGCACGCCCGAGCCTGGCTGACTGTATAATCCTCCGCTCCACCTCGCATCTTCCTCACCACCACGCCTCTTCACCGAGACGCAGATGTATTCGCTACCGACGGCACAATTGCTGCTGGCTCGCCCATTGACATCATTTCTTCGCATTGGCCTTGTCGCCTCAAGCCTTCCTATATCAAGCCTGCCGATGTCAAGCCTTCCTATATCACGCCTGCCTATGTCAAGCCTGCCTATATCACGCCTGTCTAGGTCAGGCCCTGCAAACTACGCCACACAGACTCTCCACGCTAATCAGAGCCGGTTTCGTTGCGTGGTTCGCAGCCTTTCGGACATACACGCTTCCTTATCTGATGCTCAATATCCGCAGAACGTCTCCGCGCGTACTCTGCCCAGAGCAGTTGGGACTTGAGACTTGTCCATTGTCTTCCGGTCGACATCGACATCGACACCGTCCTTCTCGCCGTGGTGGTGAGACCAATCATGCTGTCCAGGTGAGACCAATCATGCTGTCCAAGAGTCCTTGCGTTCGTCAAGCGTTGGACCGCCGCTTTCGCTGTGGCTTTTTAGCTGCACCTCGTTTCTCGCACGGACGCTGTTGAATGTTGTGATGAATAATGTTCTGGAATCCAAAAGTTTGGTACTTGACTGCTAGAGAGCCGCTGTCCGTCATCCAGGACATCTTAGACGATCCAAACCGCTGCATTTTCGATACGATAGCTTCCATGGTACCTTTCTCCCATCGTCCCAACCATCAAAGCGCCCTCCCAGATGATCGGATCATTTCTCCCTGTTGTGGTACAGGAATCGCGGTACGGGACCTGCTACCGTCCGCGCAGGCAACACCAAGAGAAGAATCGCGGTACGGGACCTGCTACCATCCGCCCATGCAAAACACCAAGAGAAGAATCGCGGTTACGCGAAATTGCATGGCGGCTTGGAATCCTGAACATCGGATGCCCGCAGCCCCGTTCTCGTCTTCCTGGGCCACAGTCGTTGTTGATCGTTTCGCCGTTGACCTGGCTCAATAATCAATTCTGACACGAGCTTCAATGCACAAATGAAAAATGTCCGGGGCCTTGCCAACAATTGCTTGGAGGGATATTGATGTCTGAAGCCAGCACACTACGCTGTCGAAACTTTTCTTACAATTATCCAACTCATCACGCCGTCCTCCGCGCGCTCCGTTACACAAAGAGTAAGGAGGGGTACGCGATAGCATCCCCTCAGCACACTTTGGTGTTATAACAAAGAAACCGCCAATGGGCCAGATCATACCATAGTAGTAGTGTCTCCTTGTCCTATACGCTATTTCCCTATCCCCCAGACCCACCAGGATAGCGAATGTATGACAGTACAGTACTATATTAATCCATAGCCGTTGTCCTGACTCAAATTCACACTACAAAGTGGATCATTTGACACATTGTTTACTCCATATTTCCTCCGCATTTCCGCGCGTCATCGAAGAGTTGGCAAGAAACTGCAATTTGCCTGTGCTTTGGTGACATAGCCATAGTAGATGGCACGACCTTTACCAGTTTATATTGTTAGGATTCTATCTAGTTATTTTGAAGACCTTTGCCCTGACTTTCGGTTGCAAAACGAGGCGCGCGAGTTGCGAGGGCTGTAAATATAACTTCCATAGGGCAGGTCGCTAGAATACGAGCATTTCCCGGATTTCCAACAATCCCATGGCGGCCGCAACTTTCGCATCTCAGGGCTTCGATACATCCCACTTTCGGATTCGACGGAAGCCATCGATCCTGGCATCGGATACTTTACAACGAATGAGATGCAGCGAGTGCGAATGAAGTCGTAATTGTACCTGTCGCTCACTGCCGTGTGATCAAGACAGCCACGATCGACTGTAAAGTTGGCGCAGGGCCGTAGTCAGTAAACCATCGCAGCGGGATGCAATTTGAACAGCCCTTGATTTGACTTTGCCGCTTGTGTGCAATATTGGCCAACCAGCGTGGGATTCTGCTAGATGTGGCTGGTGCGAATGACTAGTCGCGCGTCGCCAACCAAGTCAGTTCACCGCAATTTCGACCGTCTTCCTTGCTCTTGTTATTCCTCGCTACAACGCGTCGTGCCAATATCATGAATGCACTAGACGTCGGTGTAAGGAGTCTGCTTATAATCCGTCGTAGAGACTCTTCCATCACTAGATTACCCCAGTTGATGCGCAGTGGTTTAATATGACTTCGCCATTGTTAGTAACTTTTTGGGACTTTGTCGAGGAAAAGCTTATCAGTGGATCATGATGTTTCCTAGGATCATGATTTGTAGGCCTGCGATGCGGATGAACGCATTTCTCCGCTCACCAGAAGCACAAGTTGCTTGAGTAAGGGATCGCGTACGTACGGTAGTGGGTCTACAGAGACAGGAATCGCGATGGCAGTCGCTTCGAGTAGATATATATCGATATTCCTGTCCTGGCAAGCAATGCCACTGCGATGCTGCGATAAGGGTGCGACACTGCGATGCTGCGATAAGGGTGCGACACTGCGATGCTGCGATAAGGGTCCGACACTGCGATGCTGCGATAAGGGTCCGACACTCCGATGCTGCCATAAGGATCGGACACGCCGGCAAAACTTCCTGATGGGATTCCAAAACAATCCAACACTCGGCAGCGGTGGAAGAGGGCACGTTTACGATTCACAGTGTACACATCAGCCGTGGTATCTCTCACTCCATCCCAAAACCTGGCATTGTCCACTTCGGTTTTCGACGAGGCTGACGAAACGTCAACGTCTACCTCGCAAAAACCGGCCCTTATCAGTGAGTCGCAGACCGCTCACAGACACCAAGCTCCAATCAAAAATTTCACCTCGAGAGTCGAGACCTCGAAAACCTCCCTCCCCCACGCAATCGTTTCAAGCTGCAGCCTGCGAGCGCAGGTTCATGCATGGGATACGATCCGGAGCTGATAGGCACAGCAACTGTACCGCATCCTAGGCTCGCTAAACCTGTCCACTCGTAAACTTTTCCCAACGAACGTCCTGTCTCGCGATTCTGCAGAAACATTCTTTCGCGCTACATACCTACCGAGTTCCTTCCAGCACACGTGGCAAATCTCCCGCTGTGGGTTTTCGACATGGACTCAGAAGAGATTGTAACAGGACGTAACGAGTTCTTTTCGGGACTGTAGAGTTTGGGAATAATCCTAGGATCAAATTTTATCACCTGGATTCGATCATCGTTATCTCTTTCTATTTCGGGAGCCGGACTGCGGCTGATATCACCGGTATGCCCTTCTTTTGACATGACCAGCATCTCATCGCGATCGATGGAACAAGGGATCGGACATTGCGAGAACGGAGTCGTAGCAATTGTGCTAATTATACGCCGTAAATCGCTACTTGCCCTTATCTTTCTGTGTGTAACTACCAGCCGAATGCAAATCACCAAGCGATCCGACGAGCAGGCAATCTTTCGCGATCCAAGCAAGCCAGGCGAGCCCCACCATATGCAGCCTGAGTGGCGTAAATAAGAGCTGGCCAAAGCTCAGAGGTCGCATCAAGGAAATCAAGGATTCACGCGTTTGGAGCAGGGAAGTCGATTCGCATTGTGGCTGAAGGAGAGGCTGAGGGGTTCCAGAGCGGCGCACAACCTCGCAAAATACCCACGAGGATCATCTTCCTCAACTGCCCCTCCATCCTATCAAATCCATCCTGCAAATCACAATCCCTCCGGTTGCTGCGTACCATCCATACCCGATATCCATATCGACATCACTCCATACCCGATATCCATACCGATATCACTCCACACCCGATATCCATATCCATATCACTCCACACACGCATGATACGAAGAACTAACCACCTCAGTTTTCCTTCTAATCATCTAGTGCAACCTGCCTGCTGCCACGCCCTTGGCTTTGACCTCCCCTGACTCACTATATCCACCTGCCTGACAACTCGACTTTTGATCTCGCTTTTTCAGCTGGTGGAAGTAACCTTCTCCCATATCCATATCTTGGCGCGTCGCCGTGCAATTGCAGTCGGTTGCTTATCGATCCGAGGGCTTCAAATACGCCTTGCAGGATTACGCGCATAGACGCAATACGAATAAATGAAGGAGACGAGACGCGAACTTTACCCCTCTTTCCCCACTCCAATCGCCATCAACAAGGTGAAACATTACCACAATTCTGTTATCAAAATAGACTCGTTTGAATCACTCTTCATCGCCACTTCCAAACAGGATGCAGCATCCCAGCGACACATCTTCATTTTTCCGACATGTAACACAACACCGGGATCTTCTCGGATAATGCACCCCCTCAGGCTCTCCACCTCCATCTCAACGGCCAATCGCTGAGACCCTCACTACGCGAGGCTGGATACTCCCCATACTCAGTACACGCTTGTAATTCAACAGAATTGTGATAGTCACGGGGAACCAATGTTTGGGAAGACAAATAGCATACCTAGATCTCAGCCCATTCACAAACTAGACTCTCCATACTCCACACACACTCGTAGTGATCAAAAGAGCTCCTTGTACCCTAATGGCTGCAGTGAGATGGTCCAGCCGCCGTCGCTGTCCGTGATAGCGGGGTAATTTGTGTATGTACTATCTATGTACTTCTACTATTAACAACACAGATGCAGGCCATCGACCTTGCCCTGCGCCGAATATGCCATGATCTTCGTCACCTCGTATTGAATCACTTTGGGGCACGATTTCTGTTATCCAGTGAAATTACCATGAGGAGCACAGTAGGTGAAGCATGGTGTTGAAGACGAGACTGGACACAACACTGATCAACCCGATCAGCCACCAAGTACCGAGTAACACAAGCCGTCAGTATTAGCAGAGAGGGTCCTGATTTCGATGACGGCCAGGATTATATTCCGCGCCGCCATCGAAATGCATTCAGGTATGAATGCTTTTCCTGAGTCGCGAAAAGCGCGTTCTGCGAACAGTCAAGGGGCAGAGCGACAGGACCCGCCAAGTCTCTTTCCCATGCTGTATTGAAGAAGTTCGGTTTTGCCAAGACTCAAGGAAGCTTTTCAGCTTTGCACAATTGTGAGATACCGTCGATCTCGAGCTGAACGATGTAGTAGTGCCAATACACTCTTATTGAAGGACAGGTTTTTGGTACCCGATTTTTTGGTCGTGGATGGACTGGTGTCAGGTTTGTATCGAGGCGGAAAATAGAGACGACCTCGTCAAATTTTCAGTGCGGATTGACTTACCCTAATCGGCATCATCGCGAGCAATCGGACCGCATTGGGGAGACTTGTTCACATCCAGGTCCTGAACAGGCCGTGTCGAGGCTCGTTTCAGGGTCTATCATCAATAGTTGCATAAGGGTCTACCAGAGGATGTAAAAAGATGAGATAAGACCCACATCGCAGAGTCCCAAAGCAACCAAGACCCTCGATCGACACCACACTTTGGGAATGATGAACACCCATCTCTCGGTTCTCTCGGAATACTTATTGCGCTCTACGCGCCATGTTCCTTCCAGCGATAAAACAGTACACGGTGCTCCTAGGTCGCCACTGGCGTCTCTCAACACTTTCTTCGAAGACACCGTGGCCCACTAATAATGCCATTTCTGGGTCTGGGGTAGCGAAATGGAGGCGGAGACGGTTCATCCTGGACTTGGAGAAGAAATGGATACTGAAGCATCGACAGCCGCCCATCAGGAATAGTCCGTTTCAGGAGAGATGCTTCATGGTGGGTGGCATGTTGTAGGTGGAATTGACGATTGTCAAGGGGTCGGGAAGGCATGCTGATGCGATGCAGAATGCAGCATCTGACGAGCAAAAGGCAGAGAGGACGCAGTTTGGTCTAGAATCTGATTTCGGAATCCACCGCTGGGATGCTCTTCTCCACAGTATACGCGCACCGTTGATGATATCGTTTGATGACTGTGGAGTATGGAGAAAGAAAGAGCGACAGCTACACCATGACTTTTGTCCAAGTCGACGCCAAAATTGGTGTGTGTTCACTAGAATCGTCGGGTTCTTTGGTCTGCACGCTGAGATCATGCAGGGCATCGCTGACTACATAGTATCGATTTTGACAGAGCTGATCGCAGACCCTGAACGATGGCGACAGCACTATGTCTGATTATCCAGCATTCAGAAGAGAATGGTCTCGCGTCTCCAATGGTTATTTTGCCGTTGTGGACGTTGTGGCAAACGGTTCATGCATCTCTTGCAATTTTCTGCTCTGACTTGAGGACATTCAACGGCGCAGTCCAACCAGATGGCGTGTAGAGTGTAGACTGCTGCAGAGTAACTAACATGTGAAACCATGGAAGTCCGCGGGGATTTCTTGAAGATCATGCCTGTTTCTTCAAGGCCGTTTGCGATTGGCAGACATCATCCAAACCCGAAACCAGGTGCTTCCCCAGATTCTCAACCTCCACTTGAAAAGGATTATTATGGGCTGATGTTGACCCTGATGATGGTCAGTGTGCGGAGAAGGCTGCCTGCCGATTGTCATTCGTGTTTGTGAGAATGCACCTCATACGCATACGGTCATATTGCATAAGGGCAGACGATTGAGGAGAGGCGACGACGTGAACGACCCGGAGGAGGGGTTGAGCCAAGGTGTTTTCTGTCTGAGGTTGGGATGATGCATCGGTCCGGTCCTCGCTGACTTGTGGAGGTACAAATGGTACTTGAGGATACATTATGGCACATCTGGCACATCTGGTATATCTGGCGCATCTGGCACATTTGGCGCATCTGGTATATCTGGCACCTCTGGCACATTTGGCGCATCTGGCACAAATTGGTGGGTTGGCAAAGAGAAGACTCTGATTCGATGGAAATTGCCGACCACGTGACCTCAAGCAGCTTGCGGGCTGGAGTGATGACGAAGTCGGAATTGGACGGTATCTCGAGATGCAATTGGCACCACCTGCACCATACCTAACCGTACAGAGATCCTCCATTGTCCATTGCGTCGCCGACATCACGGGAATTCCCCGCTCGTGCTCTTGCTGCCCAACAACCACACATGATTCCTTCACACTCGCATGGCCGCCTCTTGCGGCTCCTATCGTCCTCCCTCCCTCGTGTCCCCCTTCCAAGCCACCACCTCGCCAGCGCATCACCTACATACTGCTCAGCATCACGAGGAGCAGCCTTGCCACACAGGCAATGGCAGACCTGCTTGTCGCTTCACAATCCAAGACTGTACCCCCGATCTGCTTCGCATCACGCACGGCAAGCAGCTTACCGCTTGTACTCTTCATCCATCGAGCACGCGCCTGGGACTCCCGAGATGCCGGACCATTTGGACCAAAAGGAGAAGGCTATATTCAGGAAGCTCACGGACGGTTTGCAGCCGACAGCACTAGAAGTACGTTTATGCTGTGGTGGGTCGAAGATTGGACAGATTCTGAAGCAAACAAGGACATGGACTCGGAGCTGACAGGCGTCTTAGGTCCAAGATGTTAGTGGAGGTTGTGGAAGCATGTACGCCGTGTCCATCACGTCGGAGAGATTTAGAGGCCTAGCGGTCATCAAGCAGCATCGACTGGTAAATGAGATTCTTGGGGAAGATATCAAGAGCTGGCACGGGATCCAGCTTCGTACAAAAGCTCCATAAACGCAACCGCCATTGATCCCCGTTCATCTCCTCTAGGAATTCTATGAGCTTGGGTTATACCCGCTCGCATAACCATATTGAGGCAATGATAGTTTCAAAAATTGCAGGACGCATCCTTGTGATATGGAGTAAGAAATCAATCACGAGGCTCAGCCTCGTACAAACTTCTATGAGCTGGCCTTTCGATTGACAAAAGGACCGATTGTAAGATATATGGCTCGTATAACAACACATGGGCGATTAACAGACTCTGATTGCCTAAAAATACTGTCGCGCACAGTAGCTGTGCCAACACATTCCATCAAATCTCAAGTCTAACGTCCGTGTTCGTCAAGTATCAAAAAGACAGCTAGTTTGCGTGGATCTACTTGCTCGACCTCCCGTCGGATCATCTGACAAGCGGTGTAGTCTATCGGGGACTCGATCTCGATTACATCGGAAACCGGGTTTCCAACATTCCATAAATTTCCCACAACTCCCTCGATAACGATTTCTATCTCGTAACACATCCTTTCAAACTTCGCCCAGGACTTCCTTCCATCCCGAGACGGACTCGCCTCCGGAGCTATGCCTCTTTGCTCTTCCGGACTCCGTGGAACGAGGTATGCGTTGCACTGCATCGCGAGATCTCACGCCCTGCAGGGTAATCATATTTGCCTTCGATATCTGCCAGGATCTGGAGGTTGGTAGACATGATGGTGGCACACGGTTTCTGCAGTTCAGTGCCCCTCGAAGTATCTGGAAAGAGAAGGTTTCGTCGACTTCAAACTTGCTCACCCTAAAGCGACAGCAATACATTTTTGGTACTCATAAAGAAGGATATCGCCAGCAACTGATCGAGACCGATTCCTTGTTAGCAGTGTCAATTTCCACTTGAGCTATCGTCGAATGGCATAGATTTGGGGTCCCCGCTGCGGTAGCGACTCTTGATGGCATGTTACTTCACTGTGGACTGGGTGTGCTTATTTCATACACTCGTTTGTATTCGATGTTGTTGTGGAACAATCACTATTGTTGGCCCTTGAGATCTTTATTAAACGTTGCCGTAACCCTCACCCTTTGTCAATAGGCCTCGAACTTGAGATCGTTCCACACTTTAGCCGGTACATACTTCGAATTCACCTGTCGTGCGCCTGTAGCAATTATCAAGGGCGTCTATGTCAGCTCGTTGGAAACTTGAAATGATGTTGTGTTCGACGATGTATGACGTAAGAGATGTCGCTTCACCAAAGTAATCAACAATCGGAAGACCAAGCACAACAAAACCTCGAGTCATGTCGTTACAGAAAGCAAAAGTTCTCTCCACAGAGCCGCTGGTAAGTGAGAATTCCCCACCTCATAGCTCAAGCCTACAATGATAGATACCACCAACACAGAATCCATCGCCCCTATAAACGCCTCTGTACAAATATTGCCAGAATACTATCGACTTCGATCAAAATCAGCTAATATAGGACCTTTCAAGCTCATCATCGGCGAGACTGTTCGTGTCATCATTTCAATTGTATCCACATCTCAATCTCTAATGTTCGTACAAGAATTGATTCTAGAGCATCCATAGCCCACCTTCATCGTCATAAACACAACCCTTAGACCCATGGAAACAGGGCGATCAGCCGTCCACCCATAACGCCAAAACCGTGATCCAACAAACAGTCCCTCGTTCCAAACATCCTGACCGGCCAATTTTGTGCCAGATCAGCAGATCAGTGACTTTTTTTTTGTTTCGCAGTGCCAATGTGCGTATTATGAACCTGCGTAGCGAATTTCAAACTCGTCAAGGTCTCGCTCAGATGATCCTGCATCGGCGAGACCATGACGAACATCAGAGTCTTCGAGTTACCACCAAGGGAGTTTTGAAGGAGGTAGGTCAGCTGTCAAAGAGGTTAGCACTCCGTCTTGTTTCCGTGGGAAGCGACTCAGAACAAACCTTGCTGTTTCGGTAAGGAATATGCGCCTTGTTCCCCTTCCCAAGCGCAGCAATGACATCACCTAGACATGAAAGAGACTTGTTGATATTCTGCGTCTCCTTTAGTCGATCACCCTCTGCCTGTGAGTGAGCCAGTCGCTCAGACCCTGCCAGATCGACTAGATTGAGCGTTCCCTCGCTCTTCTCGCCCGTCTGCCCGTTGACACCGACAAGACTCAGGATGAAAACAGAGTGACTTCGACTACTCCTCGAATTGGCCTTGGTAGCAGCAACAGTTCTATTGCCATCCGCACGTTTGAGAACTTCGTAGACGCGATCGGCGGAGTCGAGCTCGACTGTCTCCGTGTCCGTGATGGTCGTCTTGTTTCCTTCGTGTTGAATGGTGTGTTTCTTCTTGTCAAGATCTTCTGCTTTGCCGAGGAGATCGTTGATGTTTTCATTGTATACTTCAACGAAAGAACCAACCATCTTGTAAGACCATCCCTTCTCTTCCAGGTTCTTGGCTGACTCGTAAATCTGCGTTACCGCTCGCGGGATCATGCCGTCCGGCGAGGACATCGTGTGCGTCTTACCGGATCCCGTCTGACCATAACAGAAGATGCAGACATTGTAACCATCGAGAGCGCTCTGAACCAGTTGACTGATCTCGTCAAAGATGTCGGAATTGTTCGCAGTCGGATCAAAGACTCGATCGAATGAGAAAGCGTGATTCGTTGCGGTGACGTTCCCAACAGCGCTCCTTTTCTCCTCCCCTTTCACAACAATTTCTTTGCTTTCATCTTCCTGATCCGGAAAGTTGATGACGGCAGGCTTTTTGTCTTCTTCCTCAATGACAGGCCGCACTCGACAGAAGACTCGGATATTACCTTTGAGCTCCTGGACCTGGTTGTGGAGTTTTCTTCGCAATGTTTCCTCCGCTCGCAATTTCTCGTTGGCGAGTTCTGCTGCCTGTTGCGCCTGCAGCATTTTCGTGCGCAGATCTGCAAATGCCTGGGACTGGGCCTCATTGTCTGATGCGAGGAAATCCATTTTCGCTTTCAAGGCGCTGTTTGCGGCTTCCAAAGTTATCGTATTGGCAGACACTTCCGAAAGCTTGTCTTCAATATTTTGCCTTAAAGTCCTTTCACGTTGAATTTCGGCAGCCTTACGATCGAGTTCCTCGCGCACCAAAGTAGCCTCACGCTCTTTCTGACCAATATCCATTGCGGAGGCCGTTAATTGGGCATCTCGCTGTGCAGTGATTTCGTCAACTTCCCGCTTACGCTCGGCCTTCTCTTGCTCCAGCTCGCCAGTCAACCTGCTCTTCACCTCTTCCAACAGTTCGTTGTGCGATCGAATCATCTGATCTATCTCGTCGAGCGTCTCTCTCCGGATGGTGTCTTGTGCAGACGCTGCATTCCTTTCCAATTCATGGATCGCCCTCTTGTGCTTACTGTCCAGGTCCTCCAATTCATAGCGGTGCTTTCGTTCCAACTCATCCACCTCAATCTCATGATTGCGACGGTCTTGCTCAGCAGCCAAAGAAGCCTTCCTCGTCTGCTCGTTCGCCGCACTAAGCTGGTCACGGAAGTTGTCAATCTGCATAGTCAACCGATTGCGCTCGGCGTCCAATTCGGCCACTGGGTGCTGTTAGTCTCTGAAATCGATTGGACAGCACCAACTCTTGATCGATATTGATAAATCTCTGGCAAGTTTTAAGGTTCAAGTCGCCAGAAATACAGCGATTTCGACCTTGAGTCAAAAGGGTTTGATACGGAAGCACATACCTCGAGTTTTCAGCATTTCGATGATATCCTTCATACCTTTGCTTTCAAAGTTTGTCCCCTCCATTTGCGACTTCATGGTCTCGAAAAAGGTTTGCATCTTTTCGAGACGCTCGCCAACGTTCCATTCTATAGGTGCTAACAAATTAGTGTCTTTGCTCATAAAAAGTGGACGACAAGGAGATTTCTGGGGAGAGGAATTTGCGCGTGGCTTGAGGGAAGGAATCTGAAACCTGATCACTGAAGAAGTCTCGAGGTTCCTCTTGGGTGTAGAGACAGGTATCTGTGAAGATTGGGGAGGACGAGGTGTTTTGGGTTGTGCTGCACCACTCGTCTCACAATAGGAAAGGCTCTGATCTTCTTCCAACTCAGGCTGGTCTTGTAGAGTCACCTTGCTAAATGCCGAGTTCAATGCACTTAGTGACGAGACTCTACTGTCTTTGTGACTGACTATAGCAACTGAATTTGATCGTGAGATACCTTTTATTGAGGGGGCGAGCGTGGTTCCAGAGCAGCTTGAGCTTGCCCTTAGCGAAGCAATACTTTGCTCGCTGATTACGCGCTTTCGCGTTTTGCGACGCGTAAGATTAGAGGAGAGATATGAAATGTGCTCTGTACCGGAAGCTTTCGCGGCTGTCGACTCGTCAGCCTGAGAAATCGAAGGTAATTGGCGAGATTCGTGTGATGTGCCTGGGCGAGGGATAGCGGGAACTTTGCTGTTTGCGTTTTGTCCCAAGGCTGATTGTGATCGTTGAAGTCCCTTTCTATATGTACCGTTCTTTGAGGATTGAGGAGGATATGAGGGACCTGTGCGATTTGTTGAAACTGAGAGGGTGGAGCGGGCTGGTATGGCGGATTTGTTGGGTGCATTGACATTGCGAATCGAAGTAGATTGTGTGAATTGATTTTTGACTTCACCGGCGGTTTCTGCGGAGGTCTTTCGTTGTTTGGCTGGAGGCTGGCCCGTTACTGGAGCAGATGTTAGTCGAGGATCCAATTGCATCTTTTCTGGATCCATTGCAACTAACTACTACTGGTAGAACGATGCTTATAAGCAGCAGGTATTGGTATTGAAAGCGGCGGTGGCATGCTGGTCTGACGAGAGTTGTTATCCGAGGCGGACAGTTCTGCAAGGCCTGCTGCATGAATATTGTATCTCGTGGGAGGTCGCAAGCCGGTCTTGGAGGTGGTGTCGCGTCCGAGGTCCAAAGTCGAAGCTTCCATGGTGAGTATTGCTTGCTGTTAGCCGGAGAGCAGTGGTGGCTCAAGTGGCATTTCTGATATTGCGACAGATGTTGCGATGATGGGAAGGGAGTAGTTGATGGAATCGCGAGAGTGATGGAATCGCTAGAGTGATGGAATCGCTAGAGTGATGGTGGTGGTGATGTTTTGGTACGAGTAAACAATGCGGACGGCCCTGCAGACAACAAAATCACCGGGGCGATAGGCCATCTGCGATAGTGAAATCCAGGTTCCGCCAAGAGAATTACTGGAAATAGAACTAGAACACTCGAAGATTGTTATTGAACGATGGTGATGGAATTCTGGCGCATTTCTTCTGAACGACAGCGTCGATATCCATCTTCACGGCGAGTTTGGCTGCTGCAATCCAACTACTGCCGTTGTGCATTCCCATTCCCATTCCCATTCCCACTGACATGTGCGGACGGTGCTCTTCGAAAGAATCACACGTGTAGGAACATGGATGCTGGCATACAACTACTCCCAGCATAGAACCACTCCCAGAACCAGACCACAGGAATCCATGGACTGCTATACCCATACCTACACCTCGGAATATCCCATCCTCACTACACCAATATGGAGAAATACAGCCAGTTTCGCGATAGAGGTGGCCTCCCCCCCCCGTTCGGTTGACACTCTTCCTGCTAACCCTCGTGACATGCAGGCTCCGGCATTGCGCCTTTCTTCCCTGTATCTTCGCAGCCATCCGGTCTCTACCTCCCATTTCACGCCTTCCTATTCGTCTGCCGCGTGCCTGTCCTCATAGCTGTGGGCCTGACATATCTGCTGCTCTTCTCATGGCTGCCCGTCAACTCCTTGATCAAGAAGACTGTATTATGGACTATGCTAGGCATACCAGGAATCTGGTGGGTGGATTTGCAGATTGATGGAGTGAAGAGAGGGTACGATCTTATCAAAAGCTCGGGTTGACAGCGCAACCTATTGACATGATACAGATCTCTAGCCAAGAACCAGGAACGCCTACCTCACCCAGGAACTCTAATCGCCTCTTCTTTCACCTCCCCAATCGACTGCCTCTACCTCGCCGCCATCTTTGACCCTATATTCACAGCATCCTACCCCTCTACTCGTCTCGTTGAGCAAATCTCCCTCTTCAGCGCCATCTTCCGGGCCCTCATACCGCCACAATCCAAGCCAGCTCCAGGCGCCAAACTTGTATCTCTAAGCAGTTTGATCAAGGACAATCCCGACTCCTCCATCGTAGTGCTGCCAGAATGCACAACCTCAAACGGCCGTGCCATCCTGCCATTTAGCCCCAGTCTTCTCACCGCTCCTCCCAAGACCAAGATCTTTCCTCTGAATCTGCGCTATGCACCGGCAGATATCACCACGCCTGTGCCAGGAGGTTATCTTTCGTTCCTATGGAGCTTATGTTCGCGGCCAACACATTGCATCCGAGTCCGGATCGCAGATGCAGTATACAACACATCGTCTGGTGAAATACGACAGAAGACTGGAAGGCCCAGTTCATATGAGACGAACTTCTTCGATGACATACAATTTGGCGAGTCACTCAGCAGTGCGGAGACGCTGGTCAGTGACGGCGACGGAGGAGCTCTGGACGCCGATGAAAGAAAACTCCTAGATCGGATAGGAGAAGATCTGGCACGACTGGGAAGAGTCAAAAGAGTAGGACTCGGTGTCAAAGAAAAGCAAGAATTTGTCAAAGTCTGGCTGAAAACGAGGAAAGTTCTATAAATACAAGTACAAGCCTTCGGTTTTGGCTATCTATTACGGTTGATTTAGCGGGCGAGTCGGTTGGGATACATAGTAGACGGGCGGTGACATGTGAACGAAAATCATATCCTACATACTACGAACAAAGGAAGCGATTTCCAGGATTGAGTTTCCAGGCGTTTGTATGTGAGAGATGGCTTCTTGAACGCACATTCGTGATGTTACTTACGCAGACTTGAAGGCAGATGAAAAGACGCCGACTCTGCACCACTTTCATCTCTTCTCCCCAACTTTCTCACAAGGTCTTTCATAGCAAGTCTCAGTTTCGAAGACAGGAGCGGTATCCGATCCGGCAAGGCGTCGTATCCGTGGTGTTTCTCCTAAAATGAGGATGATGACGAATCATGATGCCTGCTACGCTAGCAGAACATGAATCTTTGCCAATATCGAAACTGTGGGCTTCCTCTATTCTCACGCGTAGGAAAACAAATGCAATTCGCGACGACGACGACGACGACGACAACCCAAACACCATAATCAGTCATGTCCCTCACTATACCCCAAGCTCCCAACGCGGGACTCTTCAAGCAAGGCTACCAAAGGTATACTTTCCACTACTGCTCCTCACTGTCACTGTCACTGTCTCTAACAACTCCAAAGCTATGACGCCGAAGATGCAGCTGTCCAGAGAAACATCGATGCCTGCAGAACGATTGCCTCGACCGTCCAAACCTCCCTAGGTCCCTATGGCCGCAATAAGATTGTCATCAACCACCTGCAAAAAATGATCCTAACATCAGATGCCGCCACTATCTTACGAGAACTCGAAGTTGTGCACCCAGCCGCGAAATTATTAGTTATGGCCTCACAACAACAGGAAGCCGAGATGGGAGATGGTACAAACATGGTCATTGTGTTGGCAGGAGAACTGCTGAAAAAAGCCGAGGAGCTGTTAAGAATGGGCCTCAAGACAAGCGATATTGTCACTGGTTATGAGATTGCACAGGACTTTGCGTTGAAGGCGCTGGAAGGTATTATATCCGCACACCGAGCATCATCGGGACGAGAAGGCTAATATACTCTAGAACTCGAAATCGACAAAGTCGAAGACGCTCGCTCTACCAACGAGCTCGCAAAAGCCCTCCGCACGGTTATCTCCTCTAAACAAGCCGGCTCTGAAGATATCCTCGCTGAAATGGTCGCAGAAGCTGTTCTCGCAGTCCTCCCTAAGAACCCCGCAAACTTCAACGTAGATAATATTCGTGTGGTCAAGATCCTAGGCGGAAGCTTAGAGCAATCTAGAGTCGTACGAGGAATGGTTTTTGGACGTGAACCAGATGGAACAATCAAGAAAGCCACAAAGGCAAAGGTTGGTGTCTACACATGCCCAATCGATATCTCACAGACGGAAACCAAAGGCACGGTATTATTACACAACGCTAAGGAAATGCTCGATTTTACGAAGGGCGAGGAACACCAGATGGAGGGTATCATCAAGGAGCTACACGACTCTGGTCTCCGCGTCGTGATTGCTGGAACAACTGTCGGCGAACTCGCAATGCACTACCTTAACCGCGCCGGTATCCTCGTCATCAAGGTCCTCTCCAAATTCGAGCTTCGCCGTTTATGCCGTGTCGTCGGTGCCTCGCCACTCGCGCGCCTCGGCGCGCCAATGCCCGATGAGATGGGCCAAGTTGATGTTGTCGAGACTCTCGAGATTGGAGGCGATCGCGTTACAGTCTTCAGACAAGAGAACGAGGCGACCCGCACTGCAACCCTCGTCCTTCGTGGCGCGACACAAAACCACCTCGACGATGTTGAGAGAGCTGTTGATGATGGAGTCAACGTGGTCAAGGCTATCACTAAGGACCCGAGACTGGTTCCGGGAGCTGGAGCCACAGAAATGCAGTTAATCGAGAGAATTACGCAGCTCGCTGAAAAAACACCTGGTCTATCGCAATACGCAATTCGCAAATTTGGGGAGGCTTTTGAGGTCATCCCACGCACGCTCGCTGAATCTGCCGGTCTTGACGCAACCGAGGTTTTGTCAAGATTATACACGGCTCATGCTGTAGCAAGAGAAGGAAAACCAAAGGACAAATTCTGGTGGTGCAAGGGTGTTGATATTGAGAACGAGTCCGGCTCGGGAATCATGGATGCTGAAGAAGAGGGCGTGCTTGACTTGATGGTTGCCAAATCTTGGGCTATCAAGCTTGCAACCGAGGCAGCGAGGACGGTGTTGTCTGTTGATCAGATCATCGTTGCGAGACAAGCAGGTGGGCCAAAGCCACCGGGCCCAAATCCTAATTGGGACGAAGATTGATCAATAAACAAGCTGAAAAGGACAAAGTAGATGGGACGTTTCGATAACGAACTTGACTAATCTAGTCGAAGCTAAAGCAGGAAGGCATTACTTTCCCTATCCCACCTCAGTTTCTCATGAACGCCATTCCTTGCGTTTCACAATACTCGTAGGGTAGATCTCAACCTGGTCTTGCTAAAGTGAGGTTGGTAAGAATGAATAATTCTCGACTGTCTACACTGTGTGATAGTCTATGCGGACGGAATACGGTCCCTCCCTCTTCTTTGACGCAACATTCTAGGAGGTAGTTTCGCCCTCATCCGGATATGCACCTCCCCGGTGCATTCCAACACCAATATCAAACCGCACGCGATTTCTTACCTTACATTTCTTATCATAAACCACTTTGTCGCTCCCTTCCCTCGTTCCCCAAAACTCCTCTATCCAACTCAGTCAAATCAGCGTCTCAACCCTCTACTTCTCAAGTCTAAATTCAAAATGTCCAGCCTCCAGAATGACGCCCAAATGTCCACCGACGTCGCCGTACCCGAGATCGAATATAGATGTGCCGATTGCAATGGAAAAGTTATGTTAAGGATGCCTTGGAAGAATGATGGAGGCGGGGTGGGTAGTTCTATCTGGCGATGTCATATGTGTGGGCATCGGGTGCTTTGGAAGGTAAAGACGAAGAGGTATGTTGACTCTGTTGATCGAATTCATTGGGCGACAGTGGGATGATTATGACCTACCATTTGGGATGGTAACTGTTATTCATTTCGCCTTAACTATTTGGCCAGATTCCTAGCGTGTATTATACGGTGGTGTGAGAGCGGTTTGCTAATATTCCGTAGGATCATACAATTTGAGGCACGATAAGCAGAACATCACCAACTGCAAGCCAATGATGAAAGGGCATAATCTGATAGGGGAAAAGAAAAGCATTGGGACTGAGAAAAGAGAGTTGTCTCGGTATACGATATAAGAGTTAAGATCCACGATAACTTCTATTGTAGTTACATCTATCGGCTCCGAGTCGCCTCAAATGATCCCTCACCATATTGATTATACTTCTTCCCGCTCTGATCTTTAAATATAGAGAAAAGAATATACTTTTCCCTATTGGCTTGTTTTCGGCCGAGGATCTATCAAGTCAAAACTATATACTACACGTATCTGTAATAGTACTCTGTAGTACATGTTATCAACAGTTACCTATCTGTCTCTCAAACGCGCTTTCCAGATATATTTCTACTCCTTGTTTGCCTAGCTAACTTGTCGCCAAGAGCAAAAAAGGGACCTACATCGTCGGAGAGACTGAAGCATATGCAGGAGGTATAGTTAGTACAAGACGTATAGAATTTTCTCAAAATCTGTACATATCGTGAATATCGGGTTTGGCAATATCATTATTTCATTGACCAATAATGGCCGATTTGTGGGTATCGAGTCGAATCCCCCCTCTCAGCCCGTCATTGGCATCCAAAAGTCCCACTAACCCGCTATTTTGCCATCCACCTATAGGACTGGATGAGAGCGACGTATCCATGTCAAGGACTATATACCGAGAAATGGGATCATACAGATTCCAAGAGGGAAAGGTAGCGATGCATGGAGAAGTGGAGGAATGAAGGAGTAACGAAAAAGAGTACACGTCGGAATATATATATATATATATATATTTAAAAGAGACCTTTGCTGACGTATCGTCGTAAACGTTCAAGTCGTTTTTCGGAAGGTTTCTCAAGTCGTCTTCATCTCGCTACTCCCTCCTATTAGTAGGTCTAACCCTCTTCAGCCCACTCCCAACAACGCCCATCTTGACCTTGCATTCATCACAATACCACTTTGCTGCATGAACGTTAGCATCCATTCAACCCAACATTTCATGCCTTTATTGCTTAGGAAGGGATCAAACCTACTATTCTCATCTGGCGCCCTTACTAAACCAGCACATTTCAGGTGAAACCACTCTCTAGCACAAGCCTCATTATCACAAGCAACCATCTCCCCATAACTGACATCATTACAATAACAATACTTTGGCTCGCCTTCGCCTTCTCCCCCTTCCCCATCTCCTTCTTCTTCTCCCTCCTCTAACTCGAGAGTCTCATCCTGCTCGATGGTCTGATCCTGCTCAGGAGCTTCGTCCTGTTCAACGCCCGGAAGTTCGGTGTCCGGGTCGATATCTTCGATGTTGGTGGTTGAAGAGGGACCACCTAACGGTGTGGGCGTATTTGAAATATGTGCTGTTATAACTTTCTTCCTTCGTCCAGATGTTTTCTCGCCACTTTCAGAGGAAGCATGGGAATGGCTTACGGAATCTTTATCCTTCTCTTTCTGTGCCCTAGCAGATCGATTCCTAAGCCCCGCTGCCATATCACCAGGGAAAGTCCCACTCATCGGCGTCGCGGTCTTACTTTGTCTCCCGGCTCTAGTCGTCACAACGACCGGTGGCTCTGCAGGTTCGGTTATGGCCGCGTCTTCTGCCATTTCTGCGTCTTCTGATTTCATTGCCTCTATCATTTCCGTGGGAACAATTGTAGGTCCGAGAGATGGCGATTCAGCTGCTGCGGCAGAGGCTTGGAGCTGTTCTATGGCGCTCAATCCAGTCATGCCATCCGCAGGCTTATTCGAGGAAGAGGAAGAGGGTCGGCCGCGTAGTGTCTCAACTGGGACTGGATGCAGAGCGTTGGCTGAGCTTTGTCTGGCGCGCGAATTCTGCGGTTTTGATAGTATTTCTTTCTGCGCAAAGGAGGACACGATGGGTGATGAAGCGAGGGCTGGCGATTGTGGTCCAATGTTTCTACAATAATTATCAGTAACTGGGTTTCACCCGTCGACTTAGCACCACGTACCGTCTTTTCGGAGGTGGTCCCGGTTTGTTTGCACGCTTCTTGGTACCAGTCGTTCCGATCTCTGGTGTCCCTCTCGGACTGCCTTGTCCACCTCTTAAGGCGCCTGATAACGCGCCACTCATCGACCGTTCCATTTGAGGTGCACCTGCACCGCCTGTGACTTTCCTCCTCTTATTCGGGCCTCCAACGCCATTTGAAATACCAAGGCCCACGGATTTCGCATCGTCCACGACGGCTTTACGACCTTTACCAGGGCCTTTCTTCGGCGGAGGCTTATCGTCAAAATCCGAGTCAATATGCTGCGCACGATTCTTCCTCGCAGCCAAAGCTTCCCTCCTCGTTTCACTTCTCTGTGCAATTTCGCTGTCGGCTGCCAGAATAACATTAACTCCATGATTCGCAGCTTCGCGACGCGCTCTTTCTGGTGGCGCCTTTTTCGTTTCCTTGTCTGTGACATAGGCCCAATGCTTCGGATTGCCCAGTCGTGCCTCATCGCTGACTTCCTCCGAAATATAAACATACGAGCTTTCCATCCTTTCCAAGCACCTCGCAAGCGTCTGATTGGCAGTTGAAAGCAGCGCGATCTTCTCATCAAGAACAGGGGCTGCAACGGCGATCCTTAAGCTCAAATTGTAGAACAAGTTCTGTCTTTCATAATCTGCGAATTCATCTGGTCCCTCCGGCGCCAGACCCGAAGATGCCACAATGCTGCCAGTCCTCGAACCATTGATACTGTTCTGGGCGCTCAGACTTGGAAAATATGATTGTACGGGTGGGTATGGTCGTTCTTGAGGCGGAGGTAGTGTTTCGATCTGATCCGCCAGTCGTCGCAATTGCTCGTCGGGCGCATGTAATTTTGCTTCGACCTCTTTCAGCATTGAAAAGTGACGGACGATCTCTTTGGGAAAGACTTCGATTGCTTCAGTGAAGTGAGTGATTGCTGGGAAGAAGCCTGGTTGCGAATCGTTGTGAGCGGCGGCAGAGTCGATGGCACGATTGCGGTTGTAGTAATGTCGAACTCCCGTACTCTTGGTCTGCCGTGTAGATTGACGTCGGCCGGCAGAGTTGGACGCCATGTTTGAAATATTCTGGTGTGATATTTGAAGGTACACGAGTGGTGTTTCCGAAGATGGAGTGTGAGCTGAGGTGATGTATTTCGTTTGTGGTTGAACAGAGAGTCAGTGACCAGGTCTTCAATATGCCTGGCTGTTAGGAAGTAAAGGAGCTGTTGGAGACATCATCTGCTCTGCGACGCGAACCGGCCCCGAGCCTCAGGCTCTACATCAGATAAGATAAGATCAAACTGTCAACGCCAAGCTTCGACCATGATGTCGGATGGTCCAGGAGATCATGTACACTATGGACCATGGACTATAAACCATAAATCACAAATCCTTTGCAGACGGAGAAGCAAACTGCGACTTTCATATGGGACAGCCCCGCAGATTAATTTCCATGATTGCAGTGATACAGCCCACGTGACCTTGGAAAGACTTTCAATTCGACTTATACATTATTTACGGCGACATTGTTCCCTCTGAAGCCTACATCGCTAACAGCCACACCCTCAAGACACACTGATTCTTTTCTGAAAGTTACTGACCAACAGCGCGAAAGTGCCGCCCATGACCGGCCTGGCAACGAACGTGATTCCTGGGTAACTACACATTTCAAATTAGCTGCATGGCAGTGGGCAGGAATTGTGGATGGACTAACGCTCCACCATACGCATCGTACAGATCAGTATACGCTCTGTTAGTGTTCGTCTCATCGATCCACCTCGCTAGAAGACCAATGAACATATCGCGCGTCTGAACACTGCTCGCCGCGGCCGTGAACATTTCCCAGTCTCCTGATTTGAGTTAGCATCGTTACTCCACATTTCCATCCCACTCTATAGACGAAAAATGAATTTCAGAGCAGGGCATGGATCCACGGTACCAAAAAGGGGACGTGACAGAACGTACCTTTAGTATAAGCGTGTCTAGTATCAAGCGCCACCCCATACTTCGTCGCAACAGTGGGGTACCACGCACTCTGCATATCGTAAACGCTTTTCGGCACAAGTTTCAGGCCAAGCTCGACGTCTGCCCAGATATTGTACAAAAGTCCATGACTCTTCGGATCTCCATATGAAAGACTCGTATGCGGTAGCCCTCCGGGATTCTTGTTAATACCAAGATCCTGCCATTTCGCAATGTAGTCTTTCGAGATGTCCAAATATTTCTTGGCGTCCGCGGAGTTGCCAGTGAGACGAGCGATTTCGCCCATGGCACCTATGCCAATGATGCCTTTGAGAGCGAGATTAGTTTGATTTTGCAGTTTACCGGCGAAGTCATCCGTGGACAGTTGATTAGCCGGAATCAGAGAATCGTTGACTAGGAAATTTGTCCATTGAAGAAGGATGGGATAGTGTGCTTTTAGGTAAGCGATGTCATTTGCGCGCTGTGCGTACGCAAGGGTCATGATTAGCATGTTGCCGCACTCTTCCACTGGCATCTAGATTTTCGTTAGCGATCTATTGCTCATCTATTAGAGTGTCCACATACTTCCTCATCTTTCCCATCCGGGTGTCCGGTGGCATTAGGATAATGCGATCCCAGATCGTGCATCGAGTATCGATTGGGATAATGTCCAGACTCTTGATTTTCATAGAGAGGCTCGAGAATCAATTTGATCAAGCTAGGGTTGAGGTACAGAAGGATGGGATGAAGTGGGAAAATCACATCCACAGTCTGCGTGTTCCCGTTCGACGAGATCTCCTTCATGAAGAGGTATGTCTTATTCGGGGTTCCAACAAGTTGTGTCGCACCGAACGCTTGACGTACAGCCAAAGAAGTGACAGTGGTGTAGTTCTGCCCCGCTGCCTTTTTGGTGTCCTCTGCGATCATGCTGTCAAGCTTGGTGTTGGCTTCATTTTGGTGAGAAAAGTCGTTGTGGAAGAAGAGGACCTACGGAGAGGGTGAGTTTATCGAGGGTCCGAAGCAATTGGACCACACTTACTGCGCTTTCCTCGCTGGAGAAGTAACTCGTCCAAAGCGCCGGAAGAGGTTTAAGTCCATCAGCACCCAGGAACTGCACGGCTTGCTGCTGCAAGAGTCCGATGGTGAACAAGGCCGATTTTGGTTCACCAGTGACCGCCCCGAGTTCGACAGCATATCCCAAAACGGGATAATCTTTGTTGACAGGCCGGAAGTTGGTATCTTTGCTTCCATCTAGTTTGCCGTTCTTGACAAAAGAGCCTCGGATATCATTGTCTTTACCAGACGCAACCGTGAGACTAGATGTTTTGTCCGTGGCATAGTACACGGTCCCCCAGTTGGCCATCCCATTCCCATTTGGCTTGTCGTTCTCGTCGAAAAGAATCTGCGTTTGCCTGCGCACTTGGTGATACGATGTCTTGTCACTCTCAGTATGCTTCCATTCCACGATGGCGTCGTCTTCTCCAGATGCCCATTCTGCAACGTGGTTAGTACATGGAGCTGGCCCAGAAGTAGTGCAGTGACGAACCAGCAGAGATATCCGTGTACAATTGCACCTCATGATGTTTGCCATCCTTGGATTTGACCGAAACTTGCATGTATGATAGAGTCAGAGATTGTCGCTTCATATCGTCTGGGTTGACGGGAGAGAGAAACGTGATGGTCATCACAACTTTGCCGGCGACATCCATCGTAAATATACTCTTCGTCGAAGTGTACGAGTAAGAGATTTGGTCAACATAAGTCACGCCCTGACCTGGTAGCGGATCGCCCATCCACACAAAAGCTTGCCCATCAACTCGAATGACTCCCGACCATGCTGTGATTCGACCACTGGATCTTGTCAACGGCGAACACTTATCCCAAAACTTGACAGAGGTATACTCACGCCCAATGTCTCGCCCATTCTCCAGCGAGATATCCGCCATTCCCTCCGCGAGTACCAGCTTCGACCCAAGTGCTGAGATAGGGCGATTTCACGGCTAGAGGCAGCGCAGGAGGCCGTGCTGGGCTGAATGTAGAGGCCGCCTCCCCTAGCGTCAATATAGAGAGCAGTATGGCAACGACGAAGCGTAACATGGTCATTATTGTCGTGAGAGGGGAGAATAGCTGAGAGCAGTTTATTACCAGAGAATCTGAAAGAACGAGTGTGGAGCAATGAGCGAGATCTTATACTACCATGTTGTAGAGACAAGGGAGCTGTTCGATGGTCAAGAGGCGGGTGGACGACTCTAAGATCTTGATGTGTCTTGCCGGTGACCAGACTTATACCAGGGACAGCAGAATACCTAAGCTGTTGCACATCGTGATATCTCAGGTTGACCCTGCAAGTAAATTACCTAGGATCGTTACTCCGGGCCGGTTGGCAGCGGCTCAAGCCAATTGAGCGCACGCTATGGAGCAAAGTGTCCTGTTACCCAGTCTTGGGTACCTCAAACTTGGTATTTGTGGCTAAATATGGAGGTGGAGGTCTCTACAAGAGCCGCACAACCCAGAAGTTGCTCCCATGATTTGGGGCTGGGGCAATGCCGCAATAATTTTGTCGTCCAAAATTTCCGCGACAGCCAGGATATCCCAGCTACGTCTGTGTGGACGTGTTGACCGTTGGGTCCCGTCGCACTTGAAATAGACTCAGGTTGTGAAGTTGATGCCAAGGGCAGTCTCCGAGCTCCCCGAGTCCGAGGTTGCTGCTGGGTACAGAGACTTGCTCAGCGCCCAAGTCATCGATGGTCGCTCTTGGAGAGGTCGGATGCTCCGGGTCATAGGCGGATAGCTACGAGTACCTAGCAGGTGAGGTTGTTGTTTCGGCACGAGGCCCTGCAGCTGCAGGTGGTTTGCGAGACATCACGGGACTCGGAGCACAGGGTGACACACAGGGAGGTGGCATGGTACCCGGACTTGACTCCAGCTGACTAGTGCCAAATAGGAAAGACACTTGTTGGAAACAAACGCTGATTGAGGGAGAACGAACGGGCTGCCAGAGTCGAGAGTCCAGAGGGCAAAACTGTCGCACAAAGATCAAATTCAGTGACATATTGTACAGGCTAGTTGGGCCTGACGCCCCGAAATGGCCTTAGGCCATCAATCAATCAATTTCATGCCGAATAATGCCGTGTTGGATCATATAGGTGGTCATGTCCAGGTGTGCTTCGCCTTTACTACTAGTACCACCCCCTTAACTACTACCTACCTGTACCGACAAGCTTCCCATCATCTTCCATCGACATCATGATCAACACCGCATGAGCACCATCCATCATTCTTCTCTGGCATTAGCTGCTCAAGGGGGTTCGTCAACTTCTTTTCTCCTCCTCCTGAGTCCTGACCGCCAATAACATCACAGCTTGTGCACACGAATCAGAAGGGGGGCCACATCATGTTCATTTCAACTAAGCATACCATACTCATCTCAGCCATTCGCCATCCTCATTCCTTCCTTGATGCTACTGGGCCACCAGCCGCGCTTCTTCACCTTCCACAACCTCCTCCTACCTTCCACACGGGGCACAAAAGAGCGGCCACAAAATTATTTGTCACTGGGCGGGGCGCGTTGTATCCATAACAACATCCTTGTGTAAACAAGCTCCGCCTGCCTACAGTATGGTACCAAAGCCGAAAGTTTGTTTGATCGAACGCACGTAATACTCGCCCCAGTTTCGTTTGGTCACATCTTCCTGGCCAACCGGTACCCCTTGCCAATCTACACGCATCACAGTGACCGAATCCACGTTATTCTGTTCAAAGCGGATCTTGAGAGTCGAGAAGTGCGAGACTGGCCACTGCGCAAGCCTCCAGCGTTGGACAATCTTTGTAGGTTCTTCCAACTCGACGTACTCCCCAGTGACATTGCCTCCAAAGAGCTCGAACTTGCCGCCAACCTTGGCACCTTCGAATTTCAAAGGTGCGCTGCGAGTGAATGCTGCAATGCGCTGTGGATCTGTGAAAGTCTGGTACAGCTCGGCTGCGGATGTACGGAATTCTGTGGCGTCGGTCACGGTAGTGACGTTCACGGAACCTTTGGTCGAAGATTCTGCGGGAGCGGAAGACTTCGAGGCTTGGTTGGAAGCTGTGATGGGCACGTGCTTAGGCGTAGAGAAGCCGCTGGAGGGGTTGGACCCTGGTGCGTGTTGGATGTCTTTGCCATGTTCAGCGATCAATGCTGGAGCAAGCTTCTGCAGGAGAGGGCGAAGTTGCGGGACAATCTTGGATCGGACGAGGTCTTTGATTGGTGTCTTCTCTGTCTCTTCCGAGTACAGGCTCACCTCAAACTGCAGAGCACATCTGTCAGACCTAGCAAATCCCTGATTGACATGACCTGTGGGAAACATACGACGTACTCGTCTTCTTCGGTGTCGTGAGCGACTTCAGGAATGGTGATGGTGCCACTCGCGTTGACGTCCTTTGTGGTGCCTGGTTGCATGTTAGTGAGGTGGAGGAGATGTTCGTTGGATACGACTGACCGGACCACTCTAATTTCAACACCATGTCAAAGATGGTGATGACTTTGCCTTTGCGCTGACTGACATCGCAATCTCCGTCCACGCTAAGGACGCTGTCTATCTTTGCCGCCGCATCGCCTTCTCCTGCAGACAGGCCGACCAGGTTTTTCTCGAGAAAAGCTTTGGCCGAGCCGGAAACATCTTTACTGACCCAATGCCAGTTGTTCGGGTTGTGAAGCACCATTGTGGGTAGTGAGGATTGCTTGTGTAAGCGAAGATTGGAGGATGGACTAGACTAATGGAAGGGTCAGCGAACGTGTCTTCAGTCCTCTAACGGTGCTGGTGCTGTGGTAATTTTCAATATTTCGATCAGTGGTGCAACCGAGGTTGCTTTGCTATTCAACAGGAGAAGAGTACAAGTCGTTCTGACGGGTGCCAGCATATTGCTCATCATTCGAAGGAGATGGACGGGTGGTCAAGGTAGTATTCGGGACTTACAGATGGAATCTCCCGCTACCGTCGCAAGTATGAGTGACGACTCTGAATGAAGAACAATGCAGCGGGTCGAGACATTCATAAGAGAGACTCGTCCTGGCGAGAGGGGGAGCAGGGCGTCGTGGGTGAAGGATGTGATGGCGCAAGAAGGAACCTGAAGCTTGAAGAAGCTTCCGTAGGTCTCTAGTGTCTACTACGGAGGTAGCGTGACCTCAATCGCATGATCACGTGATGCCGCCTCCACATTCGTGTCAGAGTAGATTTGAAGTTAGATCGGAACGTATATTATATTAATAAGATCATCGCTAGAGACCCGTAGGATGTGTTCTCTATATAATAATACGTATTCGCTTAATGGTCATGTGACAGATTCCTGACAATTCGCTACACTGCCCAAAGCAGCCGCCACCTGCAGTCAAGACCAGCGCCATCAAGTCGACCATCGATGCAACAATAATTCCTCGAGTCAGATCCCGTTCGATCAGTAGATAAGTATTGCCATCGAAGCCGAACTGAAGACTTCTTATTATACTACACAGTAGGTACTAGTAGTGAAGTGGCATCTAGGAATGGTCAACCACGGAAGCCAAGCTAGATATAAGCCGACCAGCGAGCTGCTATGCAAGTCGTCTGTCCCTCGCCAAGTAAATACTTCTGTGTATAATTATGCCATCTTACACATCCTTTGCGACCCGGGTATGGCCCTCTCGATGACCCGAGTATGCATGGGTACTATCATGGCCGTTCGAATCCGAGCACTCCGTATTATGAGCATGGTCTCTTCAAACCGTGTACCCGTCTACGAGTCCGTAAACAGGTTCCCACAGTCGTCTTGACCGCCGTTGGCAAACCTTTCCGAGCCGAAAACACGGCCAACCGCGTTCCGTCCGCCAAAACCCTACTCCATGATCGAGTCTGCGTCGATCAAGGTCAACAATGTCGAAGCTGGAAGGGATGGAGTCGAGCCCTCTCGTGGCACCATCCTCACGGGTTCGATGCCTTTCCTCGGGACGGAGTAGACAGTGCCCGAGTCTCTTCTTATAGATATAGCGACTACAGCCACCTTGTTCCGTCATCACAGACAGATAGCTTCCCCTCTCTGACCCATTTTCATCCTCACCATGGAATACTTGCGACTCTCAAGTTTTGTAGAGGCCTCGCTCAGCACTCGCAATGTGCTGGCCTCATCATTTGTTGCCCTTGTGACATACTTGTTGTACTCGCTAGTTGCTGATAACAAATCGATTCCTGGCTTCGAGATTGCTGGGAAAGAGCCTGGAGAGTGGACGAACGCGAAAGCCCGTCGCAGATTCATGACCAACGCCAAGGGCGTCCTTGAAAATGGGTTCAAGCAGGTAGAAAACCCCCATCTTCCACACACTGCGCACGACTCATCGTAACCCAGGCCAAAAACAACATCTTCCAGGTCATTGCGGCCAGTGGGCCAGAGCTCATTCTCCCTGTGCGATACTTGGATGAAATTCGGAACCATCCTCACATGGATCTGAAAGGCTTAATGAAGGCGGATTTCTTCACAAATTACGATGCTTTCAGCGCCATGGGAATAGGGGAGAAGGGCAAGTAAGTGATTACTTCTTCATACAATACACACTGGAAGGTTCGATGTCCTGACGTATTACTAGCGTGGTAACGAATATGGTCAACAGGAAATTAACCACTAGCCTGGTTCTCATCACTGCACCTGTCAATGAAGAGACCAACATCGCCTTGCAAAACTTCTTTCCACCGACAAAAGAATGGACACCGACGCAATTCGGAACCCGTGCTCAGGATGTCATCTCTCAGGTCTCGTCTCGCATATTCCTAGGCGTGCCACTCTGCCGCAACCCTGAATGGATCAAGATTGCCAAGGACTTCACTGTCGAACTCATGCTTGCAACATACTCGATGAGATATACGCCCAGCATTCTTCGCCCGCTGTTGTACTACTTCCTTCCGCCAGTTAACAAGCTTAAGAGAACCATCAAGGTCGCAAAAGCCATCATCGAGCCCGAAGTCAAGGAGCGCCGCAGACTTCGCAACGAAGCACTTGCTCGTGGCGAAGTCCTCCCCAAAACCCTTGATGCCATTGAGTGGATGGACGACGTTGCACGAGATGACGGAATCAAAGACTTCGATACAGTCGAAGGTCAGTTGGGGCTGAGCCTTGCCGCTATCGCAACAACCTCGAGCACCGTGAATCACCTCATGTATGATATCATTGATAACCCCGAATTGATTCCAGAGCTGAGAAAGGAGATCATTGCTGTCATGGAGGAGGGTCAGGGCTGGCAGAAGACTAGTCTGTACAAATTAAAGCTACTCGACAGTGTTATGAAGGAGAGCCAGCGTATAAATGCCCTGGGGGTAGGTCAGTATACTGCACTTTATTCTCAACTCTTGCTATCTTCTAACGACTCTTCTAGTCACCATGACGCGAATTGTGCACAAGGAATCCACACTCTCTGATGGAACTGTCCTTCCAAAGGGTGTGAGGTTTTCGGTCCCATCGCTTCATATGACTGACCCTGAGTATTGGCCAAACCCTAACACCTTCGACGGCAAACGCTTTTTGAAACTTCGCGAGCTTCCTGGCAACACCAATAAGTTTCAGTTCGCGACCACGACTGCTGATCATATCGGGTTCGGCCATGGAAAGCATGCTTGGTAAGTTGCTCAAACTTCGTATTCCAGCTTCGTGAGTGAACTATAGAGAGGACGCAAGGGGGGCAAAACAGTCCAGCACAGACTCCGATTCACCATGACGAGTTAATGTCTGCGAGCACCTGGTAGGGTCGCTGCACCGCTTTCTCCCCATCTCACTTAGTTTCACCGTTCAGAGCCAGAGGCTAATATCACAACAGCCCTGGCCGTTTTTTCGCAAGTAACGAGCTTAAGATCATGATCTGCCACCTGATCATGAAATACGATTGGAAGTTCAAGGAGAATAAAAGACCAGAGACCTTGGGGGTGTTTAACGAACGTATCGCCGACCCCATGGCTGAGCTTCTGTACAAGTCCCGAGTCTCTGAAGTCGACTTCTAGGCTGGCACTATTGTTCCAATTGCAATGGACTGAACCTTGGTCAATCGAGGACAAATTTGTTATGAGACACTGGTTTGGTTCTGGACATGGCTTCAATAAAGTTTCGCTTCCGCTGGTATATTCATGTGCACATTGTCGTCGTTTTGGCATCGACTAGGACAAGTCGACATTCTCTTGACCACCAACTGAGTAAAATCCGGGAGTTCTCAAGTGATCCTAATATATAAGCTACCGGAACTCAACTCCGTTAACGGAGTATTCTGCCTACCTAGAGGCAGTCCATCGATTGACTAAGGCAGTCCTATACCTTAAGGAAACTTAAAGTCTTTAGAAGCCTCCGGAACGTTTTCTCCCGGTCTTAGCCGCCAAAATATCCTCACAATTTCTACTGAGTTGGTTATCCAAAGCCAGGCCGCGTTGTCTAGATGGATGCCAAGACGACATCAAAGATTTCACTTATTCTGGTTCCGCCAGATACTGCCGGTCCGCCACGTTCTTCACCCAGCGGGGTCGAGCTCGGATCGGAAACAAACTCTATCCGACCAAAGAGATAGCTACCACAGGACGTGTCAGTGCTGCCTTAATTGGTGCAACTGGCTAGTGTCGCATATTGGTAAAGATCTCGTAATCGTATATTAGTAAGACCCAAGCCCATCGTAATGTGGCCCAATCCAGGTAAGTAATCTGTCTGAAACGTCGAGTCACATGTTCGCTGGCTTGGGCCTTACTGATATGCGATTACGAGGCTCATACGAATACGCGACACTAGCCAGTTGCACCAATTGAGGCATTACCCATTCAAAATTGTACATTGGGAGTCCTGGTAGATCGAAGAGTAATAACTAAACCATAAATAGCGTAGCTGCTACTTGTTCGAGTGCTGCACGGATGTTTTGCAAGCAGCCTGAACGCTTTACACAGTAAGACCATGAGTACTAGTAGTACACCCCAGAAGCGCACGTTGATGATGGATCATCAGTTTCGATCGTTTCAAAGAGAGGAAACAAAGTTTACCCATGATAAAGTCTATACTGCCCCGCAAAACGAATACCATAGGAGTGATACTAATACTGCCAAGCAGGTTCCTCCGATTGTAAAGACGAATAATACATTATACACGAAAGTCCTTCCCAACATCAAATTTAGGTACGGGCAACCGCTGGTGCCTCCTTGGGAATCTTGATATCAGCCTCCTTGTAGTAAAAGTTCTCCTCAGGAATGCGTCCTCTCATGAACGCTGGCTCAGACCCACGAACGTAAATGTCCTCGAACAAAATTGTAGGGGTTGGGTCTGGTGGTGGCATCTTTTCGGCCTCGGCGACTTCCGCATCGACTGCGGATCGCGCCTCCTTGTCGATAGTCTTGAGCTCTTCCTCCGTCGTTACACCCCAGTCGAGGAGCTTCATCTTCAGGCCGGCAATAGGATCGTTAGTGGATCGCATACGTTGAATTTCTTCACGGGTCTATGTGATGTTAGCTAGTTCGGGCTCAAAAGGTTGATGATACGCACTCGGTAGGTGGTTCCTGGGTCAGACATGGAGTGACCCCCATATCGGTAGGTAACGAATTCGTAAACTAGTGGCCCCTTGCCTTGTCGGGCCCATTCCTTTCCGTACGCAACAGCTTGCTTGACAGCGAGAACATCCATAGCGTTGATCTTAAGACCTGGAATGTATTGTCCACGTTTGTAATACTCGGTGAGAGCTGAGGATCGAGCAGCAGATGTGCCCATACCGTATTTGTTGTCTGAGAGTGAAATGTTAGTTTGGTGATCAGGCTGCAGTCTGAGGTCGCCGTCAAAACTTACTTTCACATCCGAAGATTACGGGCAGATTCCAGAGCTTGGCCATATTAAATGCTTCAAAAACCTGACCTTGGTTGGAGGCACCATCACCGTACAAGGCCAAAGTGACGTTGTCCTTGCCCTCGTATTGGTTGGCAAAGGCAATACCAGCTCCGACTGGAACTTGGGCACCTACGATACCGTTTCCGCCGTAGAAACCAGTAGCGAACATGTGCATGGAGCCACCCTTTCCATAAGCAATACCCTCTCGTCGTCCGAGCAATTCTCCGATGATGGATTTGACGGTTCCACCACGCATCAGAGCGAAGCCGTGACATCTGTAAGCCGTGATAACGTGGTCCTGTTTCGTGATTCCGTGTTCGATGCCGATAGCGACGGCTTCTTGTCCGGTGGATAGATGGCAGAAACCTCTGATCTTCTTTTCCTTGTATAGACGATCGGCGGCCATTTCCATCCGTCTGCGGCATTTGTTATCAATTGGGGCTCCGATTGTCCGATTTCAATGGTTGAAGCTCACCTCACGGCCACCATGTCATAGTACATCTGCTTCAGTTCCTTCTTTGTGACATCGAGAGAGTAGGAAGGGGGGTCGAGTTCGTAGGTTTCGAAGCTCTCGTCGGAGAGACGGACTTCGAAGTGCTTGTCATCTTCCTACGCGGCCAATTGGGTCAGTCGGTGTGTTTCTCCGATGGTGAAAGTGCATTCGGGCGTACCTCTGGCACCGACTCCCTGTCAGCGTGCGATGATGCGGCATCGGTAGTTACTCTGCGGAAGGCTGTGAGGGGGGTTGCAAAGGCGTTGCGCCTGACGGGAAGGGCGAAGGTCCTCCGGGCGACTCTCGAAAACATGGCTTGGAGGGAGAAGTGAAGTCGAGGGAGCTTGGTGGGAATGGGGATGGGATAACCTTAAGCGAATAAAAGTTGTTGGTGATGGTAGCAGTATCTACTAGACCAGATAGAACTAGAGCTCCCAACGCCAGCGGGATGTCTAAAAATAAAGCCACCACTGGCACTGCACCTCTTACACAGTATCTTACTGTATGTAGGAGAGTACTATCTAGGGACTCGTGTCCCGCTGGATAACGGATCGAATAGAATAATATAAAATAAAATAATATGAAATAAAATAATATAAAATAATATAAATACAACTCCACCCGATTCTCAACCCTCTGTCAAAACATTGCTCACTTCTCCAGCTTCCAAGGGCCAGTCCCCAATCAACAATGCTGATCATGGCTGGAGTCAAGTCATCTACAAAGAGCCGGCCTTCGCCTGAGTAGATTTGTTATTTGTCTTGTCGATTGTCATTTTTGGCGACCATGTCAAACAGCAGGATTTGTGTACATAAGCTCGCCTTCTGTCGATGCTGTAAGAACATACTTTCAACCGACTTGCGATGACAGGACTGGCACAGCCCACAGCTTCAAACGAGAGTGCAACACTTGGTCCAACAAGGTCCATCCAGCTGCCACATGTCAGTGGCCTGAATATGCCTTCCAAACCCGACATCCTTCTCGACGAGAGCCCCCGGACGCCAGAAGGAAATCGAGGCCTACAGGACCTTCACGATGGTTCGAACGAGCGAACAGTTAGCTCCTCGATCTTTCTACGCGTCGAACCGAGTCCAGTAGCATTTGAGGATCCATTTGTCTCAGGAAACCCTTCGTCTTCCCAACTTGAGAAGGAAGGCGTAGCGCCTGTATCAGCCCGGCCAAAGCAGGTAACAATTCAAATCGGGGATATGCCGTTCACCCTTCGAGTATCAACAATGCAGAAATACTGTAGAGTGTTATCCAATCAATTCTGCTCCGACCGGTGGAACACATGCGCTCTCGAAGCTAGGGATGGCGTCTACATTATGGAAGGAAATGCCGACATGTTCACATACCTGTACGATTACATGGTCTATGGCAGCTTCCCTCTGTTCTACGACTATCACAAAGGCTTCGCATATGCAAAGTATGCGCGGCTTCTGGTTGAAGCCGAGTACTGGCAAGTGGATGGTGTCACTGATTGGATTAAGGGAAAGAAATTTGAGGGTGCCGTCGATATCAACATCACTTGTATCGATTTAGAGGGCACGGTCAACGGAACGCTTCCAGCAGGCGCTTTCTACGAATTCCATCCCAGAGTCCATGTCGACAGGATCTATATTTGTCCTAGGGACATTTTCGTGCACCGGGGAGACAAGCGAAGGTGCGGAATCGCGTGCATGAAGGCCAAAGGAGATGATGATGATAGATACGAAAAGGAGGAGACATTGAAGACAATGCGGATTGAAAAGAAGGTGATGATTCACGATGGGCTCCTGAAGGAGAATAGGGGTCATTCTCAGTCGTGCTGACGAAGGGACTCTGGACTTGTAGAATTGGTCCTCTGGATCAATATGATCTCTAGTTGTACTTGGCATACTCCTGTTTGCAAATACGTAATGCATGACCTTTGTCCCTACATGGTGGGCATTGAGGCTCTCGTGTGAGTTTGCTCCCGTCGTTCAGTTGTTGGCTTGTTGCGGCTGTCTCCATCTGGTCACGTGGAGGTGATATACATACTTAACATGGATCACTGTCAGGATAAGCGTAATGCATGACCTTTGTCCCTACATGGTGGGCATTGAGGCTCTCGTGTGAGTTTGCTCCCGTCGTTCAGTTGTTGGCTTGTTGCGGCTGTCTCCATCTGGTCACGTGGAGGTGATATACATACTTAACATGGATCACTGTCAGGATAAGTAGATTTAAAGGTTATGAGAACGGAACGTGTATTATATTAATAAGATAATCGCTAAAGAGCGTTAGGGTTTAAGTAACTATTATCTATATAATAATACGTGCTCGCTTAGGAGTTATATAAGAGATTCCTAATAATACCCCCGTCTTAGAATATTAACGGTAATAATATATAGTAGTAATATTATCCCGTATATTTATTATAACTATAGTAGTAAAATTTCTACTAGATAAAACTTTCTCCCTTAAGTAAATAACTAATAGCTAAGTAAGTAGAAGCTTTACTTTATACGTCCTATACGGCGCTATTCCGGCGTATTCTAGCGCGATATAGCTAACTATAGGCTAGAAATATACTCTTAGTATTAAAAAATACTAATATAAACCCTTCCCGCCCGTAGGCTAGAATTAGCCGCTAATAGCCGTATCTACCCCTTAATCTATATCCGCTACCTCCGGCGCTTCGCCCTTAGCTTTATAGAGGATAATTATCGTTTCTCTAGTAATACTAAGCTTATTAAGGGGTAAGTTAATAGCTTTCTAGGGTATTCTAGCGCTAAATAGTTAATATACGCCTATAGCTTTATCTTTAACGGTAAGTAGGGTAATAAGTACTATTACTACCTTACTAAGAACGAGAACTATTTTAAGGTAAGCTATCTAGTCCTTTCTAGCGTATTCTAACGTATTCTAACTTAGAATAGGTAGAGGAGGATATAGATACGGATATAGATACGTTCTAGGATATAGTAGACGTCCTACGGCTATAAACTCCTATAGATAGCGTCCCTACCGCTACTATAACTACCGCCGAACGTAAAGCTACTATTAAGCGGGTTTAGGAGCTAGCCGGCGCTATAGTAGTAGAGATTAATAGGTATATAGTTATTATAGTAGCTTCTAGTAGATTATAGCCTATTCTAGCGTATACTAATATCTTCTTATAGGAAGATCCCTTTCTATACGAATTTCTTTATATATAATAGTTAGGGTAGCGGCTTATAGTCTAGTATAGTCGTAGCTAGTCGTACTAGGGCTAAGGCGGCCGTTATAAGAAAGGAGAGGAAGCGTATAGTAGTAATAGAGGATAAGGAGTTAGATAAGGTAGACTTCTAGTCCCTAAAGAAGGTAAGATACTCCCTTAGCGCTTTCTAGCGTATTCTAGCTTATTCTAACTCTCCTAGCCTAAGTACGGCCTATCTACTATTACTAAGACCCCTACTAAGGCTCGCGCTCGTAAGGTAGCTACTAAGAAGGTAGAAGAGAATCTTACTACTACTAGTACTACTACTACTACTACTTATAGTAGGAAGAAGCCCGCCCCCCGTAAGAAGAAGCCGGGACTAGTAGCTAGTACTAAAGGTAATAAGTAATAGGCCTTCGGGTAATATTCGAGCTAGTTAGAGTTAGAGGGAGTTTAGGGGTAATATACCTACGTCTATAGTCCTATTCTCTACCTTTTAGGGCTAGAAAGGGCTAGAATTCTAAAATAATAATTAAATTTCTTAAAATAACCTTCTTATAGCCTTCTTATAGTATCCTACCTACTATAATCTTAGTACTTAGACTGCTATTCTAAAGGAATTTTAAAGGATTCTTAAGGTAGGAATCTAGCCTTCGAAAGGTCTTATTAGATATCTTATACTACCTTTCCTATATATTTTATATAGGAATCCTAGTAAATCCTATCTTAGGTTACCTTCTACTATTAGAGTATTCTACTCTTCTAGTATTTTAAGGTTGTATTCCTAGTAGTATTCTAGTATTAATATCTAGTAATACTAAATTCTAGGATAGAATTCTAGCTATTCTACTTCGAAATCTTCTTACCTAGCTATAAAATATACTAAAAAACCTAGATCTCTAGGAAAAAAGTATAGAATTATAGTAGGAGGGTAGAATTTATCTTACTCCTCTTCCTAGTATAGGATTCTCTTAGAAGTTAGAGAAGTAGGATAATTTCCTTACTTCTTCTAAATATCTCCCTTATAGTCGACTAGAAAAGGGGATTTTTCTACTATTCCCGTAGGGAATTTACTTCTTTCTTTAGTATAGGGATCCCTTAGAAAATAGAGATATAGGACAATTGCCTTACTATCTCTAAATATTTTCTTTATAGTTAACTAGAGAAGGGTATTCTTCTACTACTTCTTATATATTTTGCCTAAAAAATATAGGACTATAGTAAATTTTCCCTTTACTAGTAGAGTAGAATTTATCTTACTCCTTTCTTTAGTATAGGAATCTCCTATAAAGTAGAGAATTAAGGTAACTACCTTATTATCTCTAAATTATAGTCGACTAGAGAAAGGTACTATAGGCGAGATAAGCGTAGATAATATAGTATTAGATTACTATTAACTTCTACCGCTTAGCTACTATATAAAGGTAAGGTAATAGGATCTTTAAGTATTTCGTAAAGAGATAGATAAGGTAGTTTATAAAGAGATAGATAAGGTAGTTAGGGTAAGAGAGAGAGAGTCTAGAGTTAAAGTAAGTAATAAGAATTAGATCGTATTATTATATCGTCTTAGTTACTATTCTATTCCTATATACGTACCTCGCTAGTAATTTAGTTCCTATATTTAGTATTATTATTAATCCTCTCCTATTTGGTTTAGTAGCTATTATTATATATTCCCCGCTCCGGTAAATTATAGTATTACGGTAGTTTAGTATTATTATTAATCCTCTCCTATTTGGTTTAGTAGCTATTATTATATATTCCCCGCTCCGGTAAATTATAGTATTATAGTAGTTTAGTATTATTCTTATTATACTCCTAAGTTCTTATTATTATATAGCGATACGGTAATCTAGTTCCTATATTATCGGTAGTAGTATTGTTCCGTTATCGCACTAATATATAGTATATTAGTATACTGGTATTATTCTTATTTATATATTCGGTAATATTATTATCCTTATTATATTATATTATATTCCGTCGCTTATATTCCTATTCTACTTCCTATTCCGGTTATATACCTTTATCCCCCTTATATCCCCTCCCTAGATAGATAATACGTCGACCCTTAACGTATTCTAAAATATATACTAAAACTATATAGAACTAGTAAATAAATCCAAATACTAAGAAGAATTTAAATAGAGTTATAGAACCTCTCGTATCCTAAGTTACTAAGAAAGAACTTAAAAGTAAAAAAGGACTCGAAAGAGTCGTCAAATATTAATATATATACTAAATTATCTAAATATACTATAATATCCTAAATATTTCTAAAAACCAAAGAAATAACTTAAAAGAGTTTATAAACTAAGAAAGAAATCAAAATACTCCTAAAATATTTAAATATATTTAAAGATCCTATATATTCCTAAAGTTGCCCTATACGTCGCATATTAATACTTAGTATAGGAAGCGGCTCCTAGGGAGGTATACTAGATTATAACGGTAATTATTAGGTTATAACTCCGATAACCTAATCTATTATAATTATATTTAAGTAAAAGTCGGTTAGATAGGAGGACTTTTTAAAGTAATTAGTTAAAATTTTCCTTATAGTTTCTCGTTATAGTAGTATTATATATAATATTTATTCGTATTATTTAATTCTAGGTTATTTATTTATTTTCCTTAATATAGCTCGACTTTAATACGGATTTCTAACTAAAAAGACTTCTCTCTCCCCTATTAAAAAAATTCTACGTCGTCCCTTAATATTCGCTTTTCTACTTTCTATACTCTTTACTACCCGTTTTAATGCAAATAAAGACTAATATATAAATAGTTTCTATATAAAATAATTTAGAATAAGGTACGGTAGCCTAAATAAAATAAAGTAAACTTTCTAACTCCTTATATAAAAAAAGTAACTTTCCTAATCTTTTCGAATATATATTTATATATATATATAAAAACCGATAAAAAAAAAGAAAAGTAATAAATATCTACTATAAAGCTAGCTATCCGGGAATCGAACCGTTATAATATATATACTAGAGTATAGTCCGCCTTATATAAAGGTATCTAGAGATAAAGATATTATATCGAGTTAAGTACCCGAATATTAGATCTCTTAGAATCTAAGGAGGAAGGTATAAACTAGCGTAGTCCCTAAAATAGCTAAAGTTAAGTTTTACGAAAGTAATACCCGACTAAGTCTATTTAAGCGTAAAGCTAGATTAGTATAATAGTAGAGGATACTATTAATTTAACTAAGGATAGTTAGAAAGCGGAGTCTAAGTAGTAAAAGACCGAGTAGTAAAAGTCCGAGTAGCGAATTAGGAGAATATAACTACTTTAACCTATAGGATTATCCTCCTAAGGACTATATAGATCTATTCTAATCTTAAAATATAAGAGTAGGGAGGCTTAGATAGAGGATAGGATATAAACTATTTATACTACTAGAAGGGCTATCGAAGAGTAAGAAGCTATTAAAGAGGCTAGAGTAGGAGGAACGGTAAAAGTATTCTCTTAAGTATAAACCCTAGGTTTCGTAGATATAAGCTTAAGGACCGAGTAGGATTAATAAGTAAAAGGGTCCGAATAGAAGGATCGATAAATAGGTTCCCTTAAGTATAAATCCTAGGTTTCGTAGATATAAGCTTAAGGACCGAGTAGAATTAATAAGTAAACGTAATCTTATTAAAGCTTAAACCGAAGACTATTAAGCAACCTAAGGTAGACCGTACGGGAGGACCTCGAGGGGTATAAATACCTCCTAGAGAATAAGTAGGACTAAACCAATATTAGACTTAGCTAAGAATATAGACTTTAATAGATATATATATACTTAAGGTTTACTAGATTATAAGCTACTTATTAGATAGGTATCTACTTAGTAGAGATAGATATATTTAATAACTATAGGGGATATTAGGTCGTAGTAATTCCTAATATACGGAGGAGAATTAAAAGGTATAAAGTAGTAGAGGATATTTAAGTCGTTTTAAAGCGGAGAAAAGTTAATAATATATAAATAAGGCGTATAGAGCGGAGGAGGATATTTAAGGTATATAGTATAGAGAAGAACTAAAAGTATATAAATTAGAAAAAGCTCGATAAAATATAGAGTAGAGGATAGTTAAAAGCGTATAAAATAGAGGACGAGAGGATTAAAAAGGTATATAGGATCCTTAGAACTATATATAGAGTTCCTTTATACTAATATATAAATAATAGGTTCGATTAAGGTATAGTATATTAGCTTATTAGCTTAATATATTATATTCGTTTTCTAATCGTTTCCTTTTCTATATTATAAGTATTTACGAGTTATTCGTAAATTAAATACTTCTCTATAGTTTCTAGTAATCCTCGTATTAACTAGGGTTAAGTCCTTCTAGTCTAGGAATAATTACTTATAGTCTAGATCGACGAACTAATATATCTAGGTCCTTATTACTAGGTTACTTTTCCTACTCCTATTCTATATCCTTATCTAAGTAAGTATTATCTAGTTCCTATTTATATTCTTATTCTATTATATACTCCTAACTAGTATTAAGGAGGTTATTACCTATAGGCCTATCCCGCTAGTAGAAGATCCTAATCCTATTTCCTTAGATTATTTTATATACTAAAACTCTATTTAGTTCCTCGAGTACGTAGCTACTAATAGGTAATCTAGTTCTCTTATCCTTATATACTTCCGTAATATAGTATAGACCGACCTATATAAAATCTAACTTAGATCCGAAATCCTTAATAATTTTTATATTATATAAGAGGATAAGCTATCCTACGTCTAGGTTTTTAGTACGTATTCTAGTCTAATATTACGATTTCTAGTACTTATTTACTTCTTATCTTATACGTTCCTATCTTACGATAGCTTCCTAGAGGTCTTCTCCTCTCTAATCTAGTTATTTTACTTATAGAAAGAGAAGGTATTCTATTATCCTAACTATAGACTATAGGAGGTTTTACTATATAACTATTTTCAGTTCGATTAGAAGGACGTATTTCTTACTAAATATTATCCTAACTAGAGTTATACTAGTTATTCTATTAACCGTTATTCGTTTAGCCTAAAGTATTACTAGTAATAAATCTTTTTAAGGCTTCTAGTTCCCGTTTATTACTCGTCGGAAGGCTTCCTATATTATTAAGTAAGACTATTTAATTCCTCCTTAACCTTAACTATTATATAGTGAAATCTTAATCTTTCTAATATCGTATAGTTTTAGAAGCGTATTAGTATAAAGCTTATTCTTAGGACCTCTATTAACTCTAATCTTAGATATAATACCCTAGCGATAGATTAATTCCTTAAAGATAAAATCTATAATATTCTTAGACGTAGGTACTAAATAGAGTACTCTTATCTTAAGCTAGCCGCTTAGTTCTTCTCTTACCTAGATAAGATAGCTATAACTACCTCGTAGGGTAATTATCGTATAATTAATAGACTATCTTATACTAAGAATCTTACTCTATATAATAGTCGTATTTAGGGGTTCTACTATATACGCTTGATCGCTTATTTAATATTAAAGATATTCCTTAATCTATTTATAGACGTCGTTATAGTATCTATCCTAGTAATATTAATTCCGGATAAGTACTATAGTAGTCTCGCGTCCTCTATAGCTATATTTATTATAGAAAGTAATAATAATTTCCTTTCGCTAGTCCTAGTTATTAATTATATAATAGTAGGCTTATCCTTATTTACCTCGCTTAAATAGTTATCGTCTAGCTATAAGGTAGCCTATTACCTTTCTTTTTATAGCTATAATCTATTTACCTTTAAGGTAGTCTGTAATTTTTAATATTATAAGCTAGTTAGTAATCGCTTAATATTCCGTAGTATATTCGCTATCTAATCCTTCCTAAGGTTCTAATAAACTAAATTCTCTATATTCTTTATTCTAATCCGTAGAACTCTCGCTACTAGTATTATTACTATTTTACGGGCTAGGTATAGTTATTAGGTAGAGCTAGATCGTATACTATAGGTTACGCTTATAGACGTAGATACTAGAATAGTAAAGGGCTCTAAGTCGTCGATTAATAAAATCCTCGATATTAAAGTTAGGAATAGTAGGGATATCCTTTTTAGATATATTACTAAATTAGTAGGAGAGTCTATTAGCGACTATATTCTTTTTTCTAGGAATATATTAAATATTAAAATCCTATATCTAAATCTATATAAGCTATTATATAACTAGACATCCTACTATATCCGAAGATACTCTATTAAGTTAATAGATTAAAGTCTAGGCGTCCGTTTTAACTACGAAATACGTTCCCTAAAAATAAAGATAGAATTTCTTAAGTACGTATAAAAGGGCGTAGTATTCTAGTTTAACTATATTATATTTCCTTTCCGAAAGTAACTAGATTCCGCTTTTATATTAATATAGATATCTCTTACCTAGTTTATCTAGTTATTATAGAACCGCTCCCTATCCTTCTCCTAAAGTATTTACTATAAGAATAATTTCGCTTAAATCTAGTTCGTATATAACTAGTCGTAGTACGGGTATAGTTATAAGCGTTTTCTAAAGAGATTTTATTACTTTATCTTATTCCTTTCCCTAATAGAATTCTAAGTCTTTCTTAAATAATATAAAGATAGGTTTCGAAACGATAGTAAAATCCTATATCTAGATTTAATAATAGATATAGACTCTAATAAAAGCTCTTATAGACTTAATAGACCTAGAAGTTAACTAGTTTAAAATAGTAGCTACCTTAAAAGTATTTAAGTACCTTCCTTCTTAATTATAATAGTATCTAACTATATTTACGCCTTCTTTATAAATATTAAACTTCTCTCCTAATATTATTACTCCTATACGTTTAATATCCGTAAGTACTACGTCTAGCCTAACTACGTATTCTAAGACTCCTTAATATACTCCTTTAAGTTTAAATTCCTTATCGTTATCGTACTTTTTTAGTATTCTAGTAATTATATCGTCTACGTAAATATTACTATATATAAACTAGTAAGAAATAATTATCTTAAATATATAGTAAAATTAGGCTACTAAGTTTATTACTCCTTAAGGTAAAGTAGTTATTCGTAAAAGACTAAATAGGTATATAAATAAAGTAAGGTCGCGACTTTCTTTAGCGAGTTCTAACTAGTTATATCTAGAGAAGAGGTTAGCGAGCGATATCTATACGTATATAGTAAATAAGTTAGAAAATTTATTAGTCGTTAGTAATATATTCGCGTCCCTAATAGTAACTATATTAATATTCGTAGTACTATTAATTAGTTAATACTTACCGTTTTTCTTTAAGACTAAAAACTATAGATTATAGTATAAGGCGTAACTAGGCTTAACTCTTCCTATCTTAATTCTTTTATAAAATATCTAACAAATTTCGCTTAATAGAGCCTTAGGGACGTTAAAGGGTTTTACTTACTAAGGTTTATAATCTACTACTCGGATAACTTATACTAGTATTACTTCTTTTCTAATTTTACTATATTCTTCGAAGCTCTATACGAGGGTAGATTCTTATTATATAAGTATTTCCTTAACTAGTAATTGTTCGTTTAGGCTTAGAGACTAATTAATATATATATCCTTAAACTAGAGTTCCGTAAGCCGAGTCTAATAAGGGAAGTAGGCGTAGCGTTTCTCAAGGAATCTATTAAGGTAATAGTAAGGTTCCGTACTAAACTATTCCTTTAGTATTATATCTCTCTAATCTATACGACCGCTAGGTATAGATCTATTAGTAAATTAAATATTCTAAGATTAGATCTTATCCGCTTTCTTTTTATATATACTATTTAAGTATTTTATTCTATATTTTATCGGGGAGCTAGTTAAAAAAGAAGAAATCCTTAGGGAAAGTAGGTCCTATTTATCTAAGTATTTAAAGGTTAGTAATCCGGTCCGAGACTTTACGGGTATTATAAGGGGGATAAAGGTATATAACCGGAATAGGAAGTAGAATAAGAATAAAGATAATAGGATAATAATAATATACAATAAGAGAATAGAATATTTACCGGAATATATAATATACCTAATACAATATACGTTAGTACGATATACGGGAATACTACTATCAATAAGATAGGAACCAAATTACTAGCGCCGCGCGTATACGGGAATAGAATAGTAACTAAGCCGATACTATAATACGATCTAATACTTATTACTTACTTTAACTCTAGACTCTCTCTCGCTTACCCCCTAACTACCTTATCTATCTCTTTATAAACTACCTTGTCTATCTCTTTACGAAATACTTAAAGATTCTATTACTTTACCTTCGTATAGTAGCTAAGCGGTAGAAGTTAATAGTAATCTAATACTATATTATCTACGCTTAACTTGCCTATATTTTAGAGGTCGTACTAGGGTTTCTCTCTATAGCTAAGACGATTCCTAGTAGCTATTATAGTATTATAATTAAACTTATACTTAGGATACTCTCTTTTTTATTCTAGACTAGATTATCGAACTTTTAGATATTAGATTTTAAATACTAGACTTTAAATATTAGACTTTAGATATTAGACTTTAGGACTCTCTTTCTTTACTATTAACTTAACTATAGGACTATCGAACTATCGAAAACGGAACTTTATATATTAATCTTCGACTATTAGGCTTTTAAACTTTCTTTTAAATACTCGACTTTAGACTCTCGACTTTAGACTCTCGACTTTAGACTCTCGATTTTAGACTTTTAACTACCCTTTTCTAGAATACCTTCGAACTTTTTATATAAATATTAACTAGTATTACTTCGTACCTTCGAACCGACTTTTTCTCTTTATATAACTAAATAATACTTAACCAACCGACTATTACTAAACTTAGAAATAGGAAAAATCTCTATAAAGGTCTTAGTCTAAGCTATATTAATAGAAAATTAGAATTTAAAATAATTACTAGTAATATCCTAGTTCTTTTAACTCCTTAGACTAAGTCTAGGATATCCCGCTAATAGAAATTATACTTTATACGAAAATACCTAGGATTACCTATACTATCGATATATTACCCCTCTATAGCCTATATACCCTTATCTAATAAGTTAGAAAAGAGAGGCCTAACTATACTATATACGAAACGGTACTATTCTCGCTATTTAGGTTATAAACTCCGCGTATCGGCGTATAGATCTAACTCCTTTTAGCTACTTATCTTCGAAATTATCTAGGAACTCTTAGTATTAATACTCTTATCTCTAAGAAACGTACGCGAATAAATATAATATAAAACGAATAAAATAACTTAAAACTAACGAAAAATTAAAATACCTATATACTTACGCCTAGACTAAAGAATCTTTTCTACTAGAACCCCTTTAGATTCTTCTAGCCCTCCCTCTAGCGATCCGTCTACGGCTAATCTTAGCCCTATAATTAAAGGACTAGCTACTTATTCTAATATAATTAACCTTATTAATACCCTTAAGGATTTTACTATTACTAGAAGATAGGAAAGAAAGGCTTAAGCCTTTAATCTTAAGAACTATACGCTCTCTCCTAAAGAACGCTTCGATAGTAGGAATATTATAGACTTCCTTATTTACCTTAAAGATACTTTTAATACCTATAATATTACTAACGATACCTATAAAATCTAGGCTCTTACTCGTAATATTAAGTCTAGCTACCTATACGATATTAAGCTTTTAGATAGCTATAAGGAATATAGCTATAGAATTCTCCGTAAATCTCTTTATAAGGAATATATCGCTACTAATAATCGTTAGCGAAAGGAAACCACTACTTATCTCTATAAACTTACCTTTTAAAGCGCCTCTTAGAAACTAGATACTAGTAGCTTTATTAAGGAATTTAAGAACTACTATCTACTTATTATTAATACTAATAAACTAACTAGGTCTACTATAAGTAGGATCTTCCTTAGTAGATTACTAGAATCGGTTCCTTAATAGGTTAACCTAATACTTAATATTAACCCTCGTATTCGCTCTACCTTTAACGATATTAAATGGATTATCCTTAAAGCTAAACGAATTATTATTAGTAACGAGAATATATTACTTTTTATATTAGATAGTTATAAAGGAAGTACCCTTAATAGGGTTATTAAACGAATAGTCCTTCGAAGGAACGAGGCTATAGCTAAAGAAAAACCTAAAACTACTAAACCTTAACTTAAGGCTAATATTATTAAAGCTCTTAAGGGTCTTCGTAGAACGAATACTTCTAGGGACGTTCTACTCTTCGCTATTACTAAAAGTACGGATCCTACTATAGTAGTAGCTAGAAAAGATATAAAATAGTTTACTATACTTAACAATTAGATCTATAATAACTTTCGCTCTTCTACTTAGTCTAATACTATACTATTAGGAAGTTCCTTCGTTTATACTAACCTATATAGAAATTACTATAGGGGGCTAGCTAATACTAACTAGTCTTTTTAGTATATTTAGAATACCGCTAACTAATATAGTTAGTTCGCTAATATTTAGTCTACTAGTATCCCTAGTAACTCCTAGCCTTAGCCCCTAGCCTAGCTAAGAAACCCGAACCTAACTACTCTACCTACTAACTACCCTTTAATCCCTTCTTCGTTACTACCCCCTATATAGACTACCTAGAATAGAATATTAGAAAAGAGGGGTTATAGGAGCTATAGAAGTATAGAATATTACGAACGGATATACCCTAATATTACTAAACTAGTTACTTTAGGGATTTACTATTAGGATATAAACGTAATACCTAGATAGTAGTACTAGGGGACTTTAGCCGCTCTAGGTAGGAAAATCGGAGGAATTATTAATAGCTAGAACTATAGTAACTAGATCTAGGCTTAATTAGCTTAGTATTAATAGGGCCCTAGTAGTATTTCGTTATTTAGGATAGTTAAGTTATTTATTAGAATTATAGAATTAAGCGACTTAGAATAGGAAGACTTTAGTATATAAGTTTAGGTATCGAATATTAGTAAAGTAGGAGGAGACGGATTTATACCCTCTATTATTCTTACGGCTACTACTTAACTACGTTTATCTATACGAAAATCCCTATCGGAAAAGGTAAAAGGAAAATAGCCTATTAGTATTACTAAGTCTAGTAGATCTAAGGCCCTAATAGTTAAGTATATAGTATATAGTTATATCTCTAAGACCGCGGAATAATAGAATAGTAAAGGAGACTCGGATATAGATTTAGATTTAGAAGACGATAAACTAGACGTAACCCTTAGAAACTTATTACTAGAACTACTAAAGAAAACTCGTAAGCCTAGGAACCCGACTCTTAAGTAGTATATTATAAAGAAAGATAAGGCTACTAATAGAATATATATAGTAGGGAATATCCTCTAGTAATTAGTCTAGCTTAGTCTTTAGGATACTATTATCTATATTCCGGTATTTAAAGATCTCTTATATAAATCTCTACTAGAATAGTTAGCTAATAATATCCGTCCTAGAATAGAAGAAATAGAACGAAGGAAATAGGAAAAGGCTACTAAAAGGAAAAGGAAAATAGAAGAATAATAGAAAGTAGACGGAATAAAATAAGGAGTAGGAATTATAGTATTACGCTTAGAAGAGTAGAAACTAACTTTAGAAATAGTTCTTTATATTAATAAGGATAATAACTATTCTTATATCTCTATAAGGAGCCCTACCTTAATAGCTTAGATTAGAAAACTAGAAATTAAGGCTTTATATAATACCGGAGCCGAAGTAAACGTTATATCTAAAGGAGTTATAAGGAGTTATAGATTAGTAGTTAATAGTATTAAGTAGGATATCTAGAGACTAGTCTTAGATAAGCTTAAAGTTACTAATAGAAGGAGAGTTCCTCTAGTTAGCTAGACTAGCGCGTGTATACGGATTACTAAAGTAGACTTTAATTACGAGAATATAGTCTTTATAGTACTTAAAGACTATTCTTAGGGAATAATACTTAGTTAGCCTTTCTCGGTACGGAGCTATCTCGTTATATAGGCTAAGGTAGATAGTAGTATCTCGTATAAAGTATTCTCTATAAACGGCGAATAGAATATTATATAGTAAGTAGTTATCTTGGAATTCCTATATAATAGGTATAAGTCTAGTCTTCGAATCCCTTATACTTATTTAGACTAGGAAGATAATTCTAATTCGGATAATTTAGAAAATAAGGAGGCGGAGTCCTAGGTCTTAGAACGATATCCGCTATATATATAAGAAACCTAAGACTTTTAGTACTAAACTCGGGCTAGAAAATATATAAATAGCTTTTTAACGACCTAATCCGCGACGAGTTTCTTTTACTACTAGACTTTAGAAGACTTCTATATAATAAGACTTATACTACGACTAGACTTAATATAGCTACTATAGTAAACGAGATAAAGCTATAGAAAGAAAGGGATAAACTTCTATAGGAATAAAGAATAAGGTATAGAATATTTACCTATTACTACCTTATACCCATAAAGTCTCGGACTAGATTACTAACCTTTAAATACTCGGATAAATAGGACTTACTTTTCTTAAGGATTTCCTTATTTTCGACTAGCTCCCTAATAAAATATAGAACGAAATACTTAAATAGTATATATAAAAAGAAAGCGGATAAGATCTAACCTTAGAATATTTAACTTATAAATAGATCTATACCTAGCGGTCGTACAGACTAGAGAGATATAATACTAAAAGAATAGTTTAGTACGGAACCTTACTATTACCTTAATAGATTCCTTGAGAAACGCTACGCCCGCTTCCCTTATTAGACTTAGCTTACGGAACTCTAGTTTAAGGATATATATATTAATTAGTCTCTTAGCTTAGACGAACAATTACTAGTTAAGGAAATACTTATATAATAAGAACCTACCCTCGTATAGAGCTTCGAAGAATATAGTAAGATTAGGAAAGAAGTAGTACTAGTATAGGTTATCTAGGTAGTAGACTATAAACCTTAGTAAGTAAAACCCTTTAATATCCCTAAGGCTCTATTAAGCGAAATTCGTTAGATATTTTACGAAAGAATTAAGATAGAAAGACTCGAGCCTAGTTATACCTTATACTATAACCTATAGTTTTTAGTCTTAAAGAAAAACGGTAAGTATTAACTAATTAATAGTACTACGAATATTAATATAGTTACTATTAGGGACGCGAATATACTACTAATAGCTAATAAATTTTCTAACTTATTTACTAGATACGTATAGATATCGCTTACTAACCTCTTCTCTAGATATAACTAGTTAGAACTCGCTAAAGAAAGTCGCGACCTTACTTTATTTATATACCTATTTAGTCTTTAACGAATAACTACTTTACCTTAAGGAGTAATAAACTTAGTAGCCTAATTTTACTATATATTTAAGATAATTATTTCTTACTAGTTTAAGTATAGTAATATTTACGTAGACGATAAAATTACTAGAATACTAAAAAAGTACGATAACGATAAGGAATTTAAACTTAAAGGAGTATATTAAGGAGTCTTAGAATATATAGTTAGGCTAGACGTAGTACTTATAGATATTAAACGCGTAGGAGTAATAATATTAAGAGAGAAGTTTAATATTTATAAAGAAGGCGTAAATATAGTCGGATACTATTACGATCGAGAAGGAAGGTACTTAAATACTTTTAAGGTAGCTACTATTTTAAACTAGTTAACTTCTAGGTCTATTAAGTCTATAAGAGCTTTTATTAGAGTCTATATCTATTAATAAATCTAGATATAGGATTTTACTATCGTTTCGAAACCTATCTTTATATTATTTAAGAAAGACTTAGAATTCTATTAGGGAAAGGAATAAGATAAGGTAATAAAATCTCTTTAGAAAACGCTTATAACTATACCTATACTATAACTAGTTATATACGAACTAGATTTAAGCGAAATTATTCTTATAGTAGATACTTTAAGAGAAGGATAGGGAGCGGTTCTATAATAACTAAACGAACTAGGTAAGAGATATCTATATTAATATAAAAGCGGAATCTAGTTACTTTCGGAAAGGAAATACGATATAGTTAAACTAGAATACTACGCTCTTTTATACGTACTTAAGAAATTCTATCTTTATCTTTAGGGAACGTATTTCGTAGTTAAAACGGACGCCTAGACTTTAATCTATTAACTTAATAAAGTATCTTTAGATATAATAGGATCTCTAGTTATATAATAGCTCGTATAGATTTAGATATAGGATTTTAATATTCGATACGTTCCTAGAAAAAAGAATAGAGTAGCTAATAGACTCTCCTACTAATTTAGTAATATATCTAAAAAGGATATCCCTACTATTCCTAACTTTAATATCGAGGATTTTATTAATCGACGACTTAGAGCTCTTTACTATTCTAGTATCTACGTCTATAAGTATAACCTACGGTATATAATCTAGCTCTACCTAATAACTATACCTAGCCCGGAAAATAGTAATAATACTAGTAGCAAGAGTTCTACGGATTAGAATAAAGAATACGGAGAATTTAGTTTATTTGAACCTTAGGAAGGATTAGATAGCGAATATACTACGGAATATTAAGCGATTACTAACTAGCTTATAATATTAAAAATTACGGACTACCTTAAAGGTAAATAGATTACGGCTATAAAAAGAAAGGTAATAGGCTACCTTATAGCTAGATAATAACTATTTAAGCGAGGTAAATAAGGATAAGCCTACTATTATATAATCGATAACTAGGACTAGCGAAAGGAAATTATTATTACTTTCTATAATAAATATAGCTATAGAGGACGCGAGACTACTATAGTACTTATCCGGAATTAATATTACTAGGATAGATACTATAACGACGTCTATAAATAGATTAAGGAATATCTTTAATATTAAATAAGCGATCAAGCGTATATAGTAGAACCCCTAAATACGACTATTATATAGAGTAAGATTCTTAGTATAAGATAGTCTATTAATTATACGATAATTACCCTACGAGGTAGTTATAGCTATCTTATCTAGGTAAGAGAAGAACTAAGCGGCTAGCTTAAGATAAGAGTACTCTATTTAGTACCTACGTCTAAGAATATTATAGATTTTATCTTTAAGGAATTAATCTATCGCTAGGGTATTATATCTAAGATTAGAGTTAATAGAGGTCCTAAGAATAAGCTTTATACTAATACGCTTCTAAAACTATACGATATTAGAAAGATTAAGATTTCACTATATAATAGTTAAGGTTAAGGAGGAATTAAATAGTCTTACTTAATAATATAGGAAGCCTTCCGACGAGTAATAAACGGGAACTAGAAGCCTTAAAAAGATTTATTACTAGTAATACTTTAGGCTAAACGAATAACGGTTAATAGAATAACTAGTATAACTCTAGTTAGGATAATATTTAGTAAGAAATACGTCCTTCTAATCGAACTGAAAATAGTTATATAGTAAAACCTCCTATAGTCTATAGTTAGGATAATAGAATACCTTCTCTTTCTATAAGTAAAATAACTAGATTAGAGAGGAGAAGACCTCTAGGAAGCTATCGTAAGATAGGAACGTATAAGATAAGAAGTAAATAAGTACTAGAAATCGTAATATTAGACTAGAATACGTACTAAAAACCTAGACGTAGGATAGCTTATCCTCTTATATAATATAAAAATTATTAAGGATTTCGGATCTAAGTTAGATTTTATATAGGTCGGTCTATACTATATTACGGAAGTATATAAGGATAAGAGAACTAGATTACCTATTAGTAGCTACGTACTCGAGGAACTAAATAGAGTTTTAGTATATAAAATAATCTAAGGAAATAGGATTAGGATCTTCTACTAGCGGGATAGGCCTATAGGTAATAACCTCCTTAATACTAGTTAGGAGTATATAATAGAATAAGAATATAAATAGGAACTAGATAATACTTACTTAGATAAGGATATAGAATAGGAGTAGGAAAAGTAACCTAGTAATAAGGACCTAGATATATTAGTTCGTCGATCTAGACTATAAGTAATTATTCCTAGACTAGAAGGACTTAACCCTAGTTAATACGAGGATTACTAGAAACTATAGAGAAGTATTTAATTTACGAATAACTCGTAAATACTTATAATATAGAAAAGGAAACGATTAGAAAACGAATATAATATATTAAGCTAATAAGCTAATATACTATACCTTAATCGAACCTATTATTTATATATTAGTATAAAGGAACTCTATATATAGTTCTAAGGATCCTATATACCTTTTTAATCCTCTCGTCCTCTATTTTCTACGCTTTTAACTATCCTCTACTCTATATTTTATCGAGCTTTTTCTAATTTATATACTTTCGGTTCTTCTCCGTACTATACGCCTTAAATATCCTCCTCCGCTCTATACGCCTTATTTATATATTATTAACTTTTCTCTACTCTAAAACGAGTTAAATATCCTCCGCTTCTTTATACCTTTTAATTCTCCTCCGTATATTAGGAATTACTACGACCTAATATCCCCTATAGCTATTAAATATATCTATCTCTACTAAGTAGATACCTATCTAATAAGTAGCTTATAATATAGTAAACCTTAAGTATATATATATCTATTAAAGTCTATATTCTTAGCTAAGTCTAATATTGGTTTAGTCCTACTTATTCTCTAGGAGGTATTTATACCCCTTAAGGTCCTCCCGTACGGTCTACTATAGGTTCCTTAATAGTCTTCGGTTTAAGCTTTAATAAGATTATATTTACTTATTAATCCTACTCGGTCCTTAAGCTTATATCTACGAAACCTAGGATTTATACTTAAGGGAACCTATTTATCGATCCTTCTATTCGGACCCTTTTACTTATTAATCTTACTCGGTCCTTAAGCTTATATCTACGAAACCTAGAGTTTATACTTAAGAGAATATATTTACCGTTTCTCCTACTCTAGCCCCTTTAATAGCTTCTTACTCTTCGATAGCCCTCCTAGCGGTACTAATAGTTTACGTCCTATCCTCTATCTAAGTCTCCCTACTCTTATATTTCAAGATTAGAATAGATCTATATAGTCCTTAGGAGGATAATCCTATAGGTTAAAGTAGTCGTACTCTCCTAATTTACTACTTAGACTTTTACTACTTAGACTTTTACTACTTAGTCTTTTACTACTTGGTCTACGCCTCCTAACTATCCTTAGTTAAATTAATAGTATCCTCTACTATTATACTAATCTAGCTTTACGCTTAAATAGACTTAGTCGGGTATTACTTTCGTAAAACTTAACTTTAGCTATTTTAGGGACTACGCTAGTTTTTACCTTCCTCCTTAGATTCTAAGAGATCTAATATTCGGGTACTTAACTCGATATAATATCTTTATCTCTAGATACCTTTATATAAGGCGGACTATACTCTAGTATATACGTTATAACGGTTCGATTCCTAGATAGCTAGCTTTATAGTAGACGTTTATTATATTTCTTTTTTTTATCGGTTTATATATATATATATATTCGAAAAGATTAGGAAAGTTACTTTTTTTATATAAGGAGTTAGAAAGTTTACTTTATTTTATTTAGGCTACCGTACCTTATTCCAAATTATTTTATATAGAAACTATTTATATATTAGTCTTTATTTGTATTAAAACGGGTAGTAAAGAGTATAGAAAGTAGAAAAGCGAATATTAAGGGACGATATAGAATTTTTTTTAGTAGGGGAGAGAGAAGTCTTTTTAGTTAGAAATCCGTATTAAAGTCGAGCTATATTAAGGAAAATAAATAAATAACCTAGAATTAAATAATACGAATAAATATTACGTATAATACTACTATAACCGGAAACTATAAGGAAAATTTTAACTAATTACTTCGAAAAGTCCTCCTATCTAACCGACTTTTACTTGAATATAATTATAATAGATTAGGTTATTAGAGTAATAACCTAATAATTACTGTTATAATCTAGTATACCTCCCTAGGAGCCGCTTCCTATACTAAGTATTAATATACCCGACGTATAGGGCAACTTTAGGAATATATAGGATCTTTAAATATATTTAAATATTTTAGGAGTATTTTGATTTCTTTCTTAGTTTATAAACTCTTTTAAGTTCTTTCTTTAGTTTTTAGAAATATTTGGGATATTATAGTATATTTAGATAATTTAGTATATATATTAATATTTTACGACTCTTTCGAGTCCTTTTTTACTTTTAAGTTCTTTCTTAGTATCTTAGGATACGAGAGGTTCTATAACTCTATTAAAATTCTTCTTAGTATTTAGATTTATTTACTAGTTCTATATAGTTTTAGTATATATCTTAGAATACGTTAAGGGTCGACGTATTATCTATCTAGGGAGGGGATATAAGGGGGATAAAGGTATATAACCGGAATAGGAAGTAGAATAGGAATAAAGATAATAGGATAATAATAATATATAATAAGAGAATAGAATATTTACCGGAATATATAATATACCTAATATAATATACGTTAGTACGATATACGGGAATACTACTATCGATAAGATAGGAACTAAATCACTAGCGCCGTACGTATACGGGAATAGAATAGTAACTAAGCCGATACTATAATACGATCTAATTCTTATTACTTACTTTAACTCTAGACTCTCTCTCGCTTACCCCCTAACTACCTTGTCTATCTCTTTATAAACTACCTTGTCTATCTCTTTATAAAATACTTAAAGATCCTATTACCTTACCTTCGTATAGTAGCTAAGCGGTAGAAGTTAATAGTAATCTAATATTATATTATCTACGCTCAACTCGCCTATAGTATAAGGCGATAGTAAGTAAATATTCTATACCTTATTCTTTATTCCTATAGAAGCTTATCCCTTTCTTTCTAAAGCTTTATCTTGTTTACTATAGTAGCTATATTAAGTCTAGTTATAGTATAAGTCTTATCATATAGAAGTCTTCTAAAGTTTAGTAGTAAGAGAAACTTATTACGGATTAGGTTATTAAAAAGCTATTTATATATTTTCTAGCCCGAGTTTAGTACTAAAAGTCTTAGGTTTCTTATATATATAGCGGATATTCTTCTAAGACCTAGCACTCCGCCGTATTATTTTCCAAATCGTCTGAATTAGAATTATCTTCCTAGTCTAAATAAGCGTAAGGGATTCGAAGACTTACTATATAACGCTCTATTCGCCGTTTATAGAGAATACCTTATACGAGATACTACTATCCGCTTTAGCCTATATAACGAGACGGCTCTATACTAAGAAAGGCTAACTAAGTATTATTCCCTAAGAGTAGTCCTTAAGTACTATAAAGACTATATTTTCGTAATTAAAGTCTACTCTAGTAATCCGTATATATACGCTAGTCTAGCTAACTAGAGGAACTCTCCTCCTATTAATAACTTTAAGCTTATCTAAGACCGGTCTCTAGACGTCCTACTTAATACTATTAACTACTAATCTATAACTCCTTATAACTCCTTTAGAAATAATGTTTACTTCGGCTCTAGTATTATATAAAGCCTTAATTTCTAGTTTTCTAATCTAAGCTATTAAGGTAGGGCTTCTTATAAAGATACGAGAATAGTTATTATCTTTATTTAAATAAAGAACTATTTCTAAAGTTAGTTCTTACTCTTCTAAGCGTAGTACTATAATTCCTACCCCTTATTTTATTCTATCTACTTTCTATTATTCTTCTATTTTCTATTTCCTTTTAGTAGCCTTTTCCTATTTCCTTTATTCTATTTCTTCTATTTTAGGACGAATATTATTAGCTAACTATTCTAGTAGGGATTTATATAAGAGATCTCTAAATACCGGAATATAGATAATAGTATCCTAAAGACTAAGCTAGACTAATTACTAGAGGATATTCCCTACTATATATATTCTATTAGTAGCCTTATCTTTCTTTATAATATACTACTTAAGAGTCGGGTTCCTAGGCTTACGAGTTTTCTTTAGTAGTTCTAGTAATAAGTTTCTAAGGGTTATGTCTAGTTTATCGTCTTCTAAATCTAAATCTATATCCGAGTCTCCTTTACTATTCTATTATTCCGCGGTCTTAGAGATATAACTATATACTATATACTTAACTATTAGGGCCTTAGATCTACTAGACTTAGTAATACTAATAGGCTATTTTCCTTTTACCTTTTCCGATAGGGATTTTCGTATAGATAAACGTAGTTAAGTAGTAGCTATAAGAATAATAGAGGGTATAAATCCGTCTTCTCCTACTTTACTAATATTCGATACCTAAACCTATATACTAAAGTCTTCCTATTCTAAGTCGCTAAATTCTATAATTCTAATAAATGACTTAACTATCCTAAATAATAAAATACTACTAGGGCCCTATTAAGACTAAGCTAATTAAGCCTAGATCTAGTTACTATAGTTCTAGCTATTAATAATTCCTCCGATTTTTCTACCTAGAGCGGCTAAAGTCCCCTAGTACTACTATCTAGGTATTACGTTTATATTCTAATAGTAAATTCCTTAAGTAACGAGTTCTATAATATTAGGGTATATCTATTCGTAATATTCTATACTTCTATAGCTCCTATAACCTCTCTTTTCCGGTATTCCGTTCTAGGTAGTCTATATAGGGGGCGGTAACGAAGAAGGGATTAGAGGGTAGTTAGTAGGTAGGGTAATTAAGTTCGGGTTTCTTAGCTAAGCTAGGGGCTAAGGATAGGGGTTACTAGGGATACTAGTAGACTAAATATTAGTAGACTAACTATATTAGTTAGCGGTATTCTAAATATACTAGAGAGACTAGTTAGTATTAGCTAGCCCCCTATAGTAATTTCTAAGTAGGTTGGTATAAACGAAGGAACTCCCTAATAGTATAGTATTAGACTAGGTAGAAGAGCGAAAGTTATTATAGATCTAATTATTAAGTATAGTAAACTATTTTATATCTTTCCTAGCTACTACTATAGTAGGATCCGTACTTTTAGCGATAGTAAAGAGTAGGACGTCCCTAGAAGTACTTATTCCCCGAAGACCCTTAAGAGCTTTAATAATATTAGCTCTAAGTTAAGGTTTAGTAGTTTCTAGTTTTTCTTTAGCTATAGCCTTATTCCTTTAAAGGACTATTCGTTTAATAACCCTATTAAGGGTACTTCCTTTATAACTATCTAATATAAAAAGTAATATATTCTCGTTACTAATAATAATCCGTTTAGCTTTAAGGATAATCCGTTTAATATTATTAAAGGTAGAGCAAATACGAGGGTCGATATTAAGTATTAGGTTAACCTATTAATAAACTAATTCTAGTAATCTACTAAGGAAGATCCTACTTATAGTAGACCTAGTTAGTTTATCGGTATTTATAATAAGTAGATAATAGTTCTTAAATTCCTTAATAAAGCTACGAGTATCTAGTTTCTAAAAGATACTTTAAAAGGTAAGTTTATAGAGATAAGTAGTAGTTTCCTTTCGCTAACGGTTATTAGTAGCGATATATTCCTTACGAAGAGATTTACGGAGAGTTCTATAGCTACGTTCCTTATAGCTACCTAAAAGCTTAATATCGTATAGATAGCTAGACTTAATATTACGAGTAAGAGCCTAGATCTTATAGGTATTATTAGTAATATCGTAGGTATTAAAAGTATCTTTAAGATAAATAAGGAAGTCTATAATATTCCTACTATCGAAGCGTTCTTTAGGAGAGAGCGTATAGTTCTTAAGGTTAAAAGCTTAAGCCTTTCTTTCCTATCTTCTAGTAATAGTAAAATCCTTAAGGGTATTAATAAGGTTAATTATATTAGAACGAGTAGCTAGTCCTTTAATTATAGGGCTAAGATTAGCCGTAGACGGATCGCTAGAGGGAGGGCTAGAAGAATCTAAAGGGGTTCTAGTAGAAAAGATTCTTTAGTCTAGGCGTAAGTATATAGGTATTTTAATTTTTCGTTAGTTTTAAGTTATTTTATTCGTTTTATATTATATTTATTCGCGTACGTTTCTTAGAGATAAGAGTATTAATACTAAGAGTTCCTAGATAATTTCGAAGATAAGTAGCAAAAAGGAGTTAGATCTATACGCTAATATATAGAGTTTATAGTTTAGATAGTAAGAATAGTACCGTTTCGTATATAGTATAGTTAGGCCTCTCTTTTCTAACTTATTAGATAAGGGTATATAGGCTATAGAGGGGTAATATATCGATAGTATAGGTAATCCTAGGTATTTTCGTATAAAGTATAGATTCTATTAGCGGGATATCCTAGACTTAGTCTAAGGAGTTAAAAGAACTAGGATATTACTAGTAATTATTTTTAAATTCTAATTTTCTATTAATATAACTTAGACTTAGACCTTTATAGAGATTTTTTTTCTATTTCTAAGTTTAGTAATAGTCAGTTGGTTAAGTATTATTTAGTTATATAAAGAGAAAAAGTTGGTTCGAAGGTACGAAGTAATACTAGTTAGTATTTATATAAAAAGGTTTAAAGATATTCTAGAAGAGGGTAGTCAAAAGTCTAAAGTTAAGAATCTAAAGTTAAGAGTCTAAAGTCGAGAGTTTAAAGTCGAGAGTCTAAAGTTAAAAGTTTAAAATTAAAAGTCTAAAGTTGAGAGTCGTATATAGTCTAGTATTTAAAGGAAAGTTTAAAGGCCTAGTAGTCGAAGATTAATATACAAAGTTCTATTTTCGATAGTCCGATATTCCTATAGTTAAGTTAATAGTAAAAGAAAGAGAGTCCTAAAGTCTAATATTTAAAGTCTAATACTTAAAGTCTAATATTCGAAAGTTCGATAATCTAGTCTAGAATAAAAAGAGAGTATCCTAAGTATAAGTTCGATTATAATACTATAATAGCTACTAGGAATTATCTTAGCTATAGATAGAAACCCTAGTACGACCTCTAAAATATAGGCGAGATAAGCGTAGATAATATAGTATTAGATTATATTAGGGGCTAGTACCCTAGAAGCTAAAAGAAGGGAGGAATAGACTATAAAAGGGAGTAGAACCGGAGACTATATATAGGAGTATAGTCTCCTCCTTAGAGTATAAGGAGGGAGCTCCTCCCCCTCTCTAGCTCGTTAGTTAACTTAGTTCTATCTACTACCTTACCCTTTAGTATATACTAGGGTCTCCTATAATATTAAGTTAACTCTCTTCTTTCTCTCTCTCGACGTGCTCTAGAAGCTATAGAGACTACGATAGATCCCCTAGAGGGTAATAGTAGTAATATTACGCTATATAACTATAGTACTATTATCTAGTAGTTAATAGTATAATAATAAGCCTAGGCTACCCGCTTAGAGGAGTAGGAGGCCTAGCTCTAGAGGGTATAGGCTGGTCTACTAGAGGCGGATAAAGCCTACGTAGAGCTAAAGGGTAACGACGTCTCTATCTAGAGCCTAGTCTCTACTATCTAGGACTACGGCCTAGGCGGACTAGATAATACTACGGACGACCTAGTCTACGGGCCTTAAGAATAGTAACTACTAGTATAGGATAGATCTACTACTACGTTTAGGGGTTTTTTTCTCCGTATATAGAGTTCCTATAGAACGAGGGCTACGTAGAAACTAGTACTCCCTACCCCTTTTTATTAGGATACTATTAATAACTACTTAATATACGAGAAAAGAGCTTAGATAAAAGGGTTTTAGGTAGCCGGCGGCCCTAATAGTAAGAGGAACCCCGAAGACTTCCTCTTAGAGATTAAGTATATTTTTACGGACTCTATAGAAAAAACGACGGCCCTAGAGAAGTTAGTAAGCCTAAAATATAATAAAAGCTAACTATAGTAGGATTACTAGCTAATCTTTAACGAACTCCTACTAGTATTAGACGGCTCCTAGTAGAGCGACGAGGTTAAAATTTAGTAACTATAGAAGACCCTCTATAACTAGGATAACTTACTTCTAGTAACTATATAGAGGGAGACGGGATACGTCTAATTCGCTATAGAGATTAAATATATTATATAGAATTATAAGTATACTAGCTAGTTCGCCGCGCGATTTACAACCTAGTAGTCTAGGTAAAAGTATTTAGGTAGTAGCCTATATACTACGGCTGCTACGAGCCTAGCCTCCTACGGTAGTACTATAGATAGTAATATAATTATAACTCTAGCGCGGGTTATAGACCGGGCTAGGGCGGCCGCGCCCCGCCCCCCTATATAAGGGGGAAGTAGTACTATACTAAGAGCTAAGTAGGTATCTAAGGCGGAGCTAGACGGCCGTAAGGAGAAAGGTCTCTACTTCTAGTACGGAGGGAGTAGATACCGTATTAGTAACTATATATACTAACCTATTAAGTAACCTACCTAGAAGGGGGTAGGGATAAATACCCTAGTAATACTAACTATAATAGAAATCGCCCTAGTCCTAAAGATTACTAAGCCTAATCTACTAGGAAAAGGATAGCTCCCCTTTAAAGATAGAGGGTAGGAGCGGGTCGTATACTAACGAGAGACTAGAACGCTTACTAGGCGAATATAAACGGAAATAATATACTTATAGACGTAGTAATTAATAGTATTTCCTCTATATCCGCCCTAATAGACGAAGGCTATTAGTACTACGCTATAATAGATAGGGACCTAGCTAAACGGCTCGGCCTCTCTAAGGTAGGGAAGACGATAAGACGGATCTAGGGCGCTATAGGTAATATAGCTAGATCTAGTATTTAGGGGGTAGTTACCCTAAAACTCGAGATAGCTAGCTTCGAATAAGTAGTCTACGTATACTACGTCCCTAAGCTAGTCTTTCTAGTTATTTTAGGGAACCCCTAGAAGGCGTATAACCGTATCTAGATAGCGCCCGATAAAGGCCGATTATAGTATAGGCGGGTAGCGAGGTAGGTAATAGAATCTACTATAAATATAGTAGAAAGCGAAGACCTATACGCGGTAGCCTATTAGTTAGTAAGCCTAGGCGAAGATACTATACTAGTAGAATAGGTATAGCTAGAGGCTAATAACTTTACTATTACGCTAGCTACCTTCTATATTAAGAAAGTAGAGGATAGCTATTTAGTTATAGTCGCTACTATAGTAATAGAGGACTTTAAAAAAGCTATAGCCGAGAAGAGGCCTAATATAGTAGTAGAACTATAAATATAACTCCCCCCGGAGGTCTATAATATAATTCTACTATTTTTAACCTAGAGGCGGAAAAACTCGCCCTATACTACCTAGGGGTAGACTATAGGATCGAGCTATATATAAAGTCTAACGGGATAATAGAGTCCTTATTATAGGGGCTACTCTATAGTATATCTAAGGAGGAGCTCCTCGTCCTTCGGAAGACGCTAAACGAGCTACTAGCGAAGGGTTTTATTCGGCTATCTAGCTCGGACGGTGGGGCGCTAGTACTTTTTATCTAGAAACCCGTAAGGGGCTTAAGGTTTTACTATAACTATAGGGTACTTAACGCCGTAACTAAGGAAGATAGGTATCTACTCCTACTTATCTTGGAGACCCTACGTAACCTTATAGGCTATATCTATTTATCTAAAGTAGACGTCGTAAGCGCGTTTTAGAAGGTTAGAATAGCCTAGGGCTACGAGTATAAGATAGTATTCTAGACTAGATACGGGCTATTCGAATAGCTTATAACTCTATTTAGTTTAACTAGGGTACTATCTAGTTTTTAATAGTATATTAATATAGTACTTCGGAGATTCCTCGACGAATTATAAAGGTAGTAATAATAAGTATAGTAAGAGATAGGATTATAGGTAAACTAATAGCTAGGGAGGGACTCCTCCTATTATAATATCTAAGTATTTATAGGCGTAGCGAGTACGCTAAGGAGGCGTACGTAAGAATACCTAAATATAAGGCGTAAGCCCTTAGGGTATCTAGTCCTTATAATTATCCCCCCCCTTAATAGATCTAGTCCCTAGATCCTATTAAGCGAATATTAGTAGAGAAATAATCTCGGGACCTAGCCGCGCACGTAGTATAGCTATTAGTAATATACGGCGGCTATACGTATTAAGTATAAGACCGTCTAGTATAGCTCTAGGTTTTAAAAATTCCTAACTTAATACTAAAAAAAAATTGTTTTGGTTAACTACTAACGTACGAACCCGCGGTAAGTAGTCTATACGTAGGCGTATTAATAATAATAAGAATACGAACCTTAACTATTCTTATTTCTTTCTTCTCCTTTAACTTACTAATATATATACCTACTCCTAGTACCTAACTTACTTACCCCTTATATAACTCTCGTACCCTACTCTTAACCCTTACTATAAACTAATAAGTTACTAAGGAAATCCTTATATATAATAAGCGTCTTAGCGCCCCTATATACGTCCGCTATACGCGCGACCCGTAACGCGTAGGCTCCTATAATACCCTACTACTATAGAAGTATAACTATTATAACTATAGCCGCTATAACTACGTCCCTATAAGTATATATATACTTAGCGTATTCTAGTCGCTTTAACTTTTACTAACTTTAGTAGGTTCCTAAATAGTTCTATCCTATAGTAAATATATTATTAGAGACCGCGTCTTAAATTACCGATAGTAAGTTCGCGTATACTCGGCGCGTCCTTGACGCGTTTCCTATTCTATTATTTTTCTAAGGGTCTAGCTAATATATTTTTTAGAGTAGCTACTAATAGAGAAGTACCTAGCTTACTACTATAAGTAGTTTAACTATATTACGACCTAGTAGCTTACTACTAAGGGTAAGAAGGGTAGGTCTAGTAAGACTAAGTCTAAAGCTAATAATAACTCCCCTACTACGCTAGCCCTACTCGAGTAATATATAGTAACGGATACTCTTAGGGATATCACTAACTAGTTAAGATAGGTTATAAGTTTAATATTACTACTTACTTAGCGTATACTAACCGTATATAGAACGAGGATACTATTATTACCTCTCGTAATAGTTAATTCCCTAGGGACTAGGTTTTATCTAATACCCTATAGTTAACCGGTAGCTAGCGTATTATACGCGAGGACCCTATAGCGGGTATACGTAGCGTAGCTAACGACGAGGCTAATAACTATTAGGTCCTAGTTAATAAGAATAATATATAGGGTTAGTTAGTTAGTAGGTATACTAGTAGTACTCTTTTTATTTAGCGTACTAGTATAGATAGTAGGTAGCTATTATATCTAAGTATTAGTTATATTTATATAATTTTCTTTTTTAGGGCTTAGTTAGGATATATTAGTAGTATATATTTTACTAGCGCTCCCTATACGTTTCTATACTAAGCCGCTTTACGGCTATAATCTATTTAACTCTACTTACTTTAAGTACCTTCTAGATTTCCTTACTCCTAACTCTTTAGAGTTATTTTAGGTTAGCCCCTAAACGTATACGGGCCCTATACGTACCGTACGTAATTTAAACTCCTTAATAAGTTTACTAGAATTTCCTATATCTTTTTTTAGGGTCTACTAATTAAAGTCCTCTAGGTATCTAACCTATTTTACGAGGTATTAGCGTATAGCTTTTTTACGCCTCGTATTAATAATCTCTTCTACCTCCTATTCTTCTTTACCCTCTACTAATTCTAGTAGGGGTAAATGCTTAATCTCTTCCCCTACTCTTTAGTAGTATTTTTCTAGTAGGGATACTATAAATATAGGGTATATTTTTATAGTAGGTAGAAGTTAGAGCCTATAAGCCTATAAGCCTATAGGTTCTATTACCCTAAAAGGCCCTATTATTCGCTAGGATAGCTTCTTACTAGGGGTTTTTAAGTAAAGGTTCTTAGTTAAGACTAGGATAAGATCCCCCTTATTAAATTATATTAGCTTATACTTCTTATTATAAGAGAATAACTACGCTTTAGTCGCTTTCTACTAGCGTACTATAAGCTTAAAGCGTAGGAGGTATAGCCTCTTAATATAGTCCCTTATAGCTAGGACTTCTCTACCCTTAAGTCTCTCTTCTAGGTTGAAATATATCTTAGGGTTATACCTATATATAGCTATAAAGGGGGAGATTCTAGTAGAGGAGTATTTACTATTATTATATATAAACTTAGTAACTAGGAGGAGCTTAGCCTACGTACTCTAATTCTCTAAATAGAAAGCTCTTAGGTATTCCTAGATTATTTAATTTTACCTCTTAGTTTATCTATCTATCTATAGATAGAAGGCCGTACTTAGGCGTCGCTTAATTCTCGTATAGTAGTATAACTCCGACTAGAAACTTCTAGTAAACCTAGAATCTCTATTAGAAATAATCCCCTTTAGGGCCCCGAACCTCCTAAGGACTCTATCTACTAAGATCTCTACTAGATCTATAGTAGTTAGCTTCTTAGTTACTAGAATATAGAGTACTATCTTCGTATAATAATCTAGGAGTACTAGTAATATATTATAGGCGCGACTAGTAACCTTACTAGCCGGAATCCTACTTATAAAGTCTATAGTTAACTCCTACTATAGCCCTTCTAGCTAGGGTAGGGACTATAAGTCCCTAAAAGGCGTATACCTCTTAACTTTAGTTCTCTAGTAGACTTTGTATATCTTAATATACTCGTCTATATCGCGAGATATATACGCCTAGAAATACTTTCGCGTAAGTAGATTATAGGTTCGAGTAACCCTAAAATAGCCTATAAAGATATTATTATAGTATAGTCTTAATAGCTCTTATCTAACTATAGCGTTATTTAGGATAAAGATCTTTCCCCTAAAGGTAATATATCCTAATACTAGCCGAGACTATTAGTAGGGGCCTATTAGCTTATTTAGTAAGTCCGTATAGACCTTATAAACCGTAGGGTCTTTATATTAAAGTTCCTAGAACCTTAATAGTACCTTAGATAGGTCTATATAGGTATACTCTCCCTAAAGGACTTTATATACGCGGATACGTATAGTACCCGGTCTTATAGCTAGTTCCCCCTAGCTAGAGATAGAATAGATTTAGTAAACCTAACTCGTAGTAGTAGTACTTAATAACTATAAGGCGTATACGCTCGAATCCGGTCGCGTATATCTAGCGACTACGGCCCGCTTAGATAGGGTATAGACTAGTTATATTTCGACCCCCTAGCTCTACTAGGTAGTTAGGCTTTCTACTACTACTATTCTTAGTATTAGTCTAAGCTTTTTCTAAAGAGTAGGGAGGAGGGTACTCTCCTACTATATTAGGGCTTCGTAGTTAGGGCGTCTTAATAGTACGTCCGCTAGGTTTTTTAAACCTAGCCTATAGGTAATAATAAAATTATATACCGCTAGTAGTATAGTCTAGTAGGCCTAGCGGCTATTTAGCTACTTTAGCTCCCTAAACCCTAGTAGGTTATTATAGTTAGTAAGGACCTTAATAGGGTATATACTCCCCTTAAGGTAATAGCGCTAATACGAGAAGGCTACTATAATAGTAAGTAGCTTTTACTCGTATATTTTATAGTTCTACTCGGTAGGGGTTGGTTTCCTTAACTAGAATATAATTAGATACTATTACCTAGTATCTTAGAGTTAGGTAAGGATAGTAGTAGCTACTATAATAGAGGTATCTATTTCTATTCTTAGCTACTAGCTTAGATCGAAGTATCGTAGTAACGGGGCGGTTATAAAAGCCTTAATAAGAGTACGAAACGTATACGCGGCCTCTTATAGCTAGCGGAATAGTCCCTATTACTTACTATTTTTCGAGCCCTTAAAGAGCTCTATAAGTAGGGCGACTATACGCGAGTACCGTATAATAAACTAGTAATAGAAATTATAGAATCCTAAGAAGACTTAGACTTCTATATAGGTCTTTAGCTCTAGCTATTCTACTATAGTTACGACTTACTTACGATCTATTTAAACCCTACTTATATTAATAATAAACCCTAGGAATTCAACCTCTTCCGTAAAAAACTTATACTTTTTAAGGTTACTATAGAGCCCGAATTATCGAAGTCTCGTAAGTACCTTACGTATATATTATATATACTCTAATCTTATTTTCGAGTAAACTATTACGTTATTAAGGTATACTATATAGATACTATCTACTAACCCGCTTAAGGCCTTATTAATATAAGCTTAAAAGGTTATAGGGGTATTAGTAAGTCTAAAAGGTATTACTAGATACTTAAAGTAGCCGTATCGCGTATAAAATACTATCTTCTACTCGTCTCCTAGGCGAATTCGAATTCGGTAGTATATATTCTTTATATTAAGTTTAGTATAGTAGCGTACGCCTTATAAGCGATCTAGGAGCTCTAAGATTAGTAGGAGCGTATACCTATTTTTAATAGTAACTTTATTTAGCCCCCTATAATCTATATAAAGTCTAAGGTCCCCTCCTTTTTTTAGTATAAAAAGGATTCTAGCCCTAGTAGGGCTAGTAGAGGGTTATATCTACCTACTCGTAACTACGTTACTAAGGTACTACCGTAGGATACTAAGTTCCTTTACTAAAAGGTTATATATTTTCCTAAAGGGGGGGTCTACTATTATTTTAATTACGTACTCCGCGCTAGCTATAGTTAGTATATAAGTAGTAAGCTTATCGTTAAAGTTATCTTTAAAATCCTCGAATTCTAGGGGAAAGGAAGTTATTATAGGTTCCTCTTCTTCGAATTCGTCGACGCTTAGGATTAGTATAATATCCTCGCTCTAGAGTTTAAAGATAGATACTAGGTCTTCCTTAAATAATTCTTTAGCTAAGACTAGCTAGACTTAGACCCCTATACTCTTAAACTACTACCTTATTTCGCTAGTATCTAGCTTAATACCCGCGTTATATAGGGCTAGTATACCTAAGATATAGCTTTATCCTAGCCTTTCTAGCGTGTAAAATTCTACCTTAACCCTCTTAGTAATACCTAGGTAATCTATAGCTTACTAGATTACCTTATACGCCCCTAGGTATTCTATACGCTCCCCGCCTCCCTATCGTATAGGTAGAAAAGGTATTTCGATAGGTTCTAGGTCTATTTCGAGTACTTAAATAGGCCTAATAATATTAACTTCCGTACTAGTATCTAGAAGGGTTACTACCGGGTATTAAGAGACTAGGCTATAGATAATAGCCTCCGTAGTAATAGACTTCCGTACTACTAGCCCTTATTTCCTAGAGCTTAGGATTACCTAGCCTATAGCCTTACTTCCCTAATTAGGGCTAGCTACGTTTCCCTTATATATCGTATACGCGGTTATAGCGACGCGGACTCGTTTCCTATAGGGTTATAGTACTAGTCTAAGGCTAGTTTAGTAATCTCCCTTTCTTTTTTTAGCTCCTTATAGTTATTAGTATAGTACCCTATCTACCTATAGTTGAAATACTAGATAGTAGTAAGGTCCTTATTACTACCCTTAGGCTAGATAGGAGTAGAATTAGCCTTAGAGAGCCTTAAGTTTATAAGCGGCGAGCTTACGGATTACCTACTCCCTACCTTAGTATCGTAGTATAGGGGCCTACGCTTCTAGTCTCTTTTAGATAGTTTAGAAGTAGAGGCCTTTCTTTTATTTAATTCTAAGCGTATAGCTAGCGCGACTATTACGTCTCGGGTTTTAGGGATCTCCTAGTAATTAGAGAGTATAGCGCGGATCTCTAGCCTTAGTTTATACTATAGATAATTCCTTAGTTAGGTCTCTATATATAGTTTATCTAGTTAAGACTCTAGACCTATAAGGTAGGAGTTAAAGGATATAGTCGACTAGTCTACGCCTTACTTACTATCTATATAGTATTATATAGCTTCGAGCTAGCGGTTAATAGGGTCTTCGATTAGGTCTAGTAGAAAGATTTAGAAATATTCCTATATTAACTAGTTTTCTAAGAGGGAGGGCTTCTTTTCTACCTATAAACTATAGGGGGTACCCTTAATAAACTAGAGGGTATAGAATATCTTCGTAATTTCGGTACTAAAGGTATTTAGTACTAGGTAGAATATATTCTTAGCGCGCCTAGTCTAGTTATAGTATATACGTACGCTTTTCCCTTTATATAGAGATAATTTCTCTAGTTAGAGTTCCTTTAGAGGGCGAGAGTATTAGCTCGCTAGGGTAGTACTATAGTAGCGCGCGGTCTAAGATCCTATCTTAAGTTCTATCTTACTTACTTCTAAAATAAGTTTTACTAGCTAAAGCTACTTTTTATAAACGGCTAGCTTACGCTCCGCTTACTTAATAGCTATATTAATATCCTCCTTAGTAGGAGATTCTATTTCGTCTTAGGATAATTTATCTCCTTAGTCTTCGCGGGTATTTCGCTCGTCTATAGTAGCCGAGCCCCCTATAAGGCCGCTACTCTTCGCTTATATTATTCGTTAGGTAGCTATCTCTTACTAGACCTATCGGTTTAGGAAAGCTATTAGAATTATAAAGGTAGTAATAATAAGTATAGTAAGAGATAGGATTATAGGTAAACTAATAGCTAGAGAGGGACTCCTCCTATTATAATATCTAAGTATTTATAGGCGTAGCGAGTACGCTAAGGAGGCGTACGTAAGAATACCTAAATATAAGGCGTAAGCCCTTAGGGTATCTAGTCCTTATACGAATATACCTTGGCTTATATAGACGACGTACTAATTTATACTTAAGGAAGCTATAAGGACTACTTTAAAAAAGTACGAACTATACTCTAGGCGCTTTAGAATATAGGCCTATACCTAGACCCTATAAAGAGCGAGTTCGTAAGAAAAAGTATTAAATATTTAGGTTTTATTATTTATACTAACGGAGGAGGCCTAGAGGCCGATCCTAAGAAAGTTTAGACTATCTAAAACTAGGTAGTCCTACGTAATTAGAGGGAGGTCTACTAGTTCCTAGGATTTATAAACTATTATTAGATATTCGTTAGTAACTACTCCGTACTTACCGCCCTACTTACGTTACTAACTAGGGTAAATACTACGTTCGCCTAGGATAAAGCGGCCTAGGCCTCCTTCGACGATTTAAAGAAGTACTTTACTAGCGCTCTAGTACTATAGTAATAGGATCCTATACTTTTAACGTTCCTAAAGGCCGATAGTAGTAGGTTCGCGCTAGGTAGTATTTTAAGCTAGGAGACTAGTAGGGTTTACTACCCGGTTACTTTTTACTTAGAAAAACTAAATAAGGCCGAGATTAACTATAATATCTATAATAAGGAGCTACTAGCTATAGTCTAATATTTCTAATACTAGGATACGGAGCTTCGTAGCTATAGTCTATTTATAATTATAATAGACTATAGGAACTTAGAATATTTTATAAAAAAGTAGAGGCTATTTAAGTAGTAAATATAGTTCGCGGAGACTCTAATAAGGTATTAGTTCTCTATAATATACCGCTCGGGCTTAGAGGTAATAGTACCTGACGTACTATCTAGACGGGATTAGGATAACCTAGACGACTACGACTACGCTTCTAAGGTCTAGTAGCTAATTCTAGAGACTAACCTAATAAAGTATACACTAGCTACCCCTATAGTAGTAGAGTACGGAATTTTTAGTATAGGCCGAGGCCCGTTCTAGGAAGACGCCCTAAACGAACTCTAGGATACGGCCGCTATAAAGGATATATATTATTAGTAGGTATTCCGGGCGGTATAGTCCGGCAAGCGAACTATTCCTACTAGGGCCTATATTAAAGTCTAGGTCGCGGACTATAAGATCGACGCTTAAAGGCTATTATACTATTAAAGTAAGCTATAGGTTCCTAGTACCCCGTTTACTATAGACGTAGAACGAAAAGAGTCGGACGACGATATAAGAGACCTAGATAATTTAAGAACTAAGCTAATCTAGAAGAACTATAACTCCGTAGTAACTAGCTACCTAGATAGGGAGAATATACTCTCCGTACTAGGCCGAGACTTCTACTAGCCGTTAATAGCCTTATATATAAGGAGGTTTATACGGAACTACGACGGCTATAGCTATAATAAGGTTTAGTATAATACTAAATATAGTCTCCTATAATTACTCCTAGTCCCCGATAGATTTTTCTCGGAGTTATTAATAGATTTTATAGTAGAACTTCTAGAGTCTAATAGTAATATAAACCTCTATATTATTAAGAATAGGCTAAGTAAGACTATAGTTTTCGAAGCGATACCTACTACTAATACGGAGGCCTACGCCGAGATATTTCTAAGATACTAGGTATATTACTATAGGCTACCTAGAGTAATAACATCGGACCGTAGATAGAACTAGACGGGCGCCTTCTAGAGATACTTCTATTACCTACTAGGCGTCGAGTAGCGGCTAAGTAGTATATACTACCCCTAGACGGACGGAGGCCCGGAGTGCCTTAACTAGGAGGTATAAGTATACCTATAGTACTTTATTAACTTTAACTAGAATAACTAGGCCCTATAGCTTCCCGCGGCCTAGTTAGTAGTAAACAGCTAGTATTACGTAGGAATCGGTATATTTCTATTTTTCGTAATATACGGCTTTAAAGCCCCTATAGCTATACCGCTAGAAGAGGTTACTATAGACTCCGCCCTAATCTCTACTAAGTAAAGAGCCGAGGAGTTCGTTTAGAGAATAGGAAAGATTACGGAGCTATACTAATCGCTAATAGAGGTTTCGTAGTAGTAGTAGGAGGAGTCCTATAATAGGTAGTAGGTCCCTACCTAGAAATTCTAGGTTAGCGATAAAGTATAGCTAGACCTAAGAAACTATAGTAGTAAAAGGCCGAAGAAGAAGCTAGATATATAATATACTAAATATATAGTAGCTAAGGTTATTAGCCTAATATCTATATAGCTTAAGGGTATTCCTAGCGGGATATATAATATATTTTATCCTAACCTTTTATAGTAGTACCTAAATAACCCCTTACCTAGATAGGTTATTAATAATTTCTAACTAGGCCCTATACTACTAGAGTCGTACGAGGAGTTCGAGGTAGAAAAAATCCTATATACTAGAAAGGCTACGCGGGTAAAAGGGCGTAAGGTCCTAGTAAAATAGCGTAGTTACTATAATATAACGTAGAAACTACTAGATACTATAAAGGATATAATAGCTATAGATAAGTTCGAGCTAATCTATAGACCTATATAGGAAAATAATAGCCCCCTATAGGAATTCGGTAGAGGGCGGCTAAGAAGGAGCGGGCGTATAAGGCCGGTATAGTAGAAGATATTTTTAATATTTTACTTAAAGTTAAAGTAGAAGTTTAGTTTTTAAGATATTTTTTTATTTATTTTAGGGTTTATCCGGTCCCCTCTAGTTTTAGTACGGGCGGCGATAGCTAGACGCTACTCCCTATATCTATAAAAAAAAAAAAGAATAAGGCGTAAAGGAAATTCCTCTCTCTTTCCCCTCCCCCCCCCCTCTCCTCCCTTAGTTATAGTTAGACCGCTAGGGCCTCTATACCTAAGAGCTAGGTACTAGGCTAGCTATTATAAAATTTATTACTACTACCTTAAAGGTAGTAGTAGTAGTAGCGGCGACCGTACTTTTCTATATAGTTAGTATTAGTATTAGAGAGGAGGGCTCGAATAACTTATAGTAGGATAAGGGCCTAGTCTACTAGGGACCTAAGAGCCTTATAGGCCTTAATAGTAGTAACTAGGCTAGATAAGGTAGACTTACTATAGATGGTTAGTATATATTAATAAACGGTCTATAAGATATACCTCTAGTTTTAACCTAACTAGGTCTATACGGCGTACGCTAGGCTAGTAAGCTAGGGCCTAATTAGTTAGTAGGAGAAATAAGACGGACTACGATATATATATTAGGGTATATTAAGCCCGGTACTAGGTATAGTACGCGTAGGCGAGTAAGGGCTAGTAGTATTTACTATTAGCCTATTAGTAGTTAGCTAGAGTCTAAGTATATTTTACTAGTTACTACTTATAGGTAGGGGTTTCTAGTAGCGGTAGTCCCGACTATTAGACGTATACGTAGTATAATATATAGGCTACTAGGCCTAAAAGTAAGAGTTAGCTTACGGTTACTACTAAAGATTAAAGTATATATAGTCCTAACTAGCTATTCGGCTATAGTAGTAGGGGTAGTAAGAGTAGTATAGGCGGTATTCTTCTTCTAGTAGTAGGTAGTAGTATTCTAGCGGGCGGTAAGGGTATAGTAGGCGGTAGTACTAGTAACGGGTAGAGAGACTAAGGACGAGCGACTAGAGATAGAGGTATAGATAGAAGTAATAGTAGCGGAGTTAAAGTCTAGTAAGGATAGGGCGGGCGTTATATTAGTAGCAAGGGCGGTAGCGGCGGTAAAGAGACGGGTACTAGTAGGTAAGGGTAGGAGCTTATTAAAGTTCTCTAGGAAGAAGGAGGTAGGTAGCGGGTTAGGCGCGTTAGTAATAGTAGTAGCGGGGTCCTAGGTAGATAGCTAGGGGCTTTAGACGAGTAGCTAGGCGTCCTAGGCGTTCTAGGCGTCCTAGGCGTCCTAGGCGTCCTAGGCGTCCTAGGCGTCCTAGGCGTCCTAGGCGGGTACCTAGGAGTCTTAGGTAGGTAGCTAGGCGAGCGGCTAGGGGTCGTAGGCGGGCTACTAGGCGTCCTAGGTAGTAGTAGGACCCGCCCCTAGAGGGATAGATAGTAGCTACCTAGAGTAGGTTAGTAGTAGTAGGGGACTAGAAACTCTTATACCTCTAAAGAGGGAGCGGAAGCGGGCGTCTATAGTAGTAGTAAGCCTAGAGGAAGCGGTAGGTAGTATAGAATTACTAGAAGGTATAGTAGTAGTAGTAGTAGTAGTAGTAGTACGATAAGCTAGATATAGTTAGTTTTAAGTAGAGGCTACTATCTTAGTACTAGGAGGGAGCTACTAACTATATATATATATAGGAGGGCTTAAAAAAAGAATAGAAAAAAGCCTAGGGTATAGGGGTATTTATACCTTTTTAGAGTTACTAATTAAGGTATAATTACGCGTATAATTATATAGTAGTTAATAGTAACTCTATAGGCTTCGAATTAGTAGTATCTAGGAGAGTTTACTAATAGTAAGAGAGAATCTATAGAAGCTAGCTAAATAGTCTAGGCTATCTAGTCCTAGAAGGGGGGCTAGCTAGGGACGTATTATAGAAGCTAGGATATATCTAAAAGGGTAGTTATACGGACTAGAGACTCCTCTAGGTAAGTTATAGGTACTAGAGATACCTCTAGCGTAGGTATACTCTATTCCTAATAACTAGAGGGGTAGAGGGAAGAATTACTAAGGATATTATAATAGAACGCCCGGCCTTAGTATAATTACTAGTTTTTAAACGGGAAACTAGTACTAGGTAGTAGGGTAAATACGTAGGCGTATAGGGTATACCTAGACGTATAAGCTATAATAGTAAGTTATAAGGGCCTAGGCCTAAGGTAGAGCTATTATTACTTAAATAAGGGTCCTATTACTTAAATAGGGTTACGTATAAGTCCCGTAAGTAGGACCGCCTAGAAAGGACTAGGGAGAGAGGAGGAGTCCGCGGTTTTAGGGCTCCTAATAATAGGCCCTTAGGGACTAGGTATTTTTCGCCGGTCGCTAGGGAGAGGAGAGAAGCCCGCTATTTTAGGGCTTCTAATAATAGGCCTATAGAGACTAGGCGTTTTTCGCTAGTCGCCGAAGGGGAAGATCGGGGCTAATATTAAAGGCTAGTACCCTAGAAGCTAAAAGAAGGGAGGAATAGACTATAAAAGGGAGTAGAACCGGAGACCGTATATAGGAGTATAGTCTCCTCCTTAGAGTATAAGAAGGGAGCTCCTCCCTCTCTCTAGCTCGTTAGTTAACTTAGTTCTATCTACTACCTTACCCTTTAGTATATACTAGGGTCTCCCGTAATAGATTACTATTAACTTCTACCGCTTAGCTACTATATAAAGGTAAGGTAATAGGATCTTTAAGTATTTCGTAAAGAGATAGATAAGATAGTTTATAAAGAGATAGATAAGGTAGTTAGAGTAAGAGAGAGAGAGTCTAGAGTTAAAGTAAGTAATAAGAATTAAATCGTATTATTATATCGTCTTAGTTACTATTCTATTCCTATATACTTATCGCGCTAGTAATTTAGTTTCTATATTTAGTATTATTATTAATCCTCTCCTATTTAGTTTAGTAGCTATTATTATATATTCCCTACTCCGGTAAATTATAGTATTACGGTAGTTTAGTATTATTCTTATCGTACTCCTAAGTTCTTATTATTATATAGCGATATAGTAATCTAGTTTCTATATTATCGATAGTAGTATATCGTAAATTAGTATCCTAGTATTATTCTTATTTATATATTCGGTGATATTATTATCCTTATTATATTATATTATCCTATTATTTATATTCCTATTCTACTTCCTATTCCGGTTATATACCTTTATCCCCCTTATAATACTCGGGTATAGTATACCTATCCTTATTATATACGTAGTATTTAATATCCTTCTTACTACTTTTAGAGCGTTCTAGCCTATTATACTATAAAGACTTTTATTCGTAGCCTTTTAATAACTTATCCTTATTATCGCGGCTACGCTTTCTACTACTAGATTTATCGCGGTTCTTACTCTAGGAGGAGTTATTCTTTAACTTTAATAAGTCCTTAGTAGTCCCTCTTAAGCGCGAGGTATTCGCGAAGTTACTTACTTCCTCCTTAATAATCGCGAGGGTTATATCCGTCTTTTTAAAACGAAAGGTAAGCTTATTCTAGGTTAACTCGTATAGAGCGCTTAGATAGTTACGGATTTATTATACTTTATCTATTACCTTAGCTTCCTCCTATAGGGGCTTTATATATTCTAGTAGCTCCCTTAGGGTTTAGTTAGATCTCTAGTAGTAGTTACGAATAGCTATAACTACCTTTAGTATATACTAAACTAGAGTACTAAGGACATCTAGTATCTTCTATTTTATTATTACCTATAAAGGGCCGTTAGGGTAGTAGGATACTATATTCTCGTAGAAATTCATCTATATTATCTTTAATAATATATCTAAGTACTATTTAGTAAAGGTTACTTTCGTAGACTCCTCTTTAAAGTATCTAGGGTTATTACTAAATATATTATTATAGTCTTATACCTATACGTTAAACTCTAAGTAGTTTTTACCTATATACTTCTTAGGCGCTTTCGCTTAAGGAATATAGGGTTAGTTAGAGGACTTCTTTATCTCTACCTCTAACTTACTATTTAGGGTAAGTATACTAAGTATACTAGTATTACCCGATTTAACTACGGACTTAATATATTTTAATTTAGTAATATACTTAAGTTAAAGCTTCTTTCTTACCTATATCTATAGTTCTAATAATCTTATAGTCTTAGGGTCCTCTACTACTAAGCTACTATCCTTAGTAGCTAGTTCTAGCGTATTCTAGCCTATTCTAGTAGTATTACTAGTAGGACTAGTAATAGGAATATTACCTAGGATAGAAAAGGCCTATAGTCTCTTACCTTAATAGATCTTAGCTCTACGAGTATCTTCCGTAGCTATCTACTTAGCTAGTTACTAGTCGCGCTTCTCCTACTTATAGCGGAGGAATTCCCTCTCGGCTATAGTATCTCTATCCCTCTTAAGAGACTCTTATACCCGTTACTCCTTATTATAGCGGGCGGACTATATATCCGCCTCTACTACTACGTCGCGGAGCGTATATATAAAGGTAGGAGTCTTAAGGACTAGTTCTACCGTATTAGAGTTAGAAGTAGGAGGAGTATTTTTTTTTTTTTACTATCTTCTAATACCTCTTTAATATACCCTTTAGGGTATAGAGTATCTCCTTAAGGACTAGTAGGTCTTCTCTTATTATCTCTATTAGAGGGAGAGTTTATACGTATACTTAGGGATCCCGCTTAAGATATTATTAGTATAGTTTATTCGTCTCGTTACTTTAAGGTACTAAGAGCGATTATAATATTAGGATAAGTAGATTTAAAGGTTATAAGAACGGAATATATATTATATTAATAAGATAATCGCTAAAGAGCGTCAGGGTTTAAGTAACTATTATCTATATAATAATACGTGCTCGCTTAGGAGTCATGTGAGAGATTCCTAACAATCACGGCCCTTCAAGTCCAAGTCCAAGTCGCACCCTCATCCCTTCACATCTTCTGTCCATCGACAATACGGAGCTGTCTCGGTTGACGACTAGATCTCCAGCATGTTTGAGAAAACTAGCATCCATCCCCCACAGCCTCCATCCAAAGAGGATGCCACAAGAGGGCCTCGTCTGCGCAGGATGCGCCCTGTCGCCATTTTCATTCTCATTGTTGCCATCGTGAATTCTGCCTTGAAGCTATCACCGCTATACAGGAGGGTTGCCATTTCCTTGTACTCCCCAGACGTCGCTTCGATAGATGCCCCATCAATATTACCCACCCCTCCAATGGGCTTCAATAATTGGGCTCGATTCCAATGTGCTCTGAATGAGTCCCTGTTCACCAAAACGGCGGATGCCATGGTATCCAAGGGCTTGCTCGCTGCAGGATACAATCGCATCAACATCGATGATTGCTGGCTCCAACACGAGCGAGCGCCCAATGGCTCCCTCCAATGGAATACGACTTTGTTTCCTCATGGCATTCCCTGGTTAGCAGACTACGTCAACTCGCGTGGGTTCCATCTCGGGATATACCAAGACAGTGGAAACAAGACTTGCGGCGGGTATCCTGGCTCTGAGGGATACGAAGAAATAGATGCTCACACTTTCGCTGATTGGGGAATTGACTATCTGAAACTCGACGGCTGCAACATCCACCCAAAAGCAGGCAGAACGATGCTCGAAGAGAACAAAAACCTGAACGAGAAATGGTACTCGGTTCTCTCTGAGATGGAAACCCGTTTGGTCTTCTCTCAATCCGCTCCGGCGTATTTTTCAGGGCCTCTGGCCTACACTTCCAAGACAAACCGTACGAACTGGAACCTTGCCATGGAATTTGTACCAGTTTACGGAGAGCTCGCCAGGCACTCTCACGATATCGACGTTTATGGCGACTATAATTCCACCCGCTGGTGGGACAGCATCCTGAACAACTTCGGCTTTGAGGTTCTTCTGGCAAGATACCAGCAACCAGGCTTTTACAATGATCCGGATTTTCTGATCGTTGATTGGCCATGGCTGACTATAAACGAGAAACGATCACAGTTCGCCCTTTGGGCCAGTTTCTCCGCACCTCTTCTGATCAGTGCCTACATTCCTGATCTGACCGATGACGAGATTGCGTACTTGACTAACAGTGATATAATTGCCATCAATCAGGATCCGCTGGCTTTGCAAGCTACCTTGGTAAGCCAGGATGGGACTTGGGATGTTTTGACAAAGAGCTTGGCAAATGGAGACCGACTGCTTACCGTTTTGAATCGTGGAAATGACACTGGCTCTACCATCATTGATGTCGAAAGAATGGGTCTCGAGAAGAACAGGGAGTTTGTTGCTAAGGATCTCTGGTCTGGCAACATTCTTCCGCTTCAAAATGAGATCAATGTGACCCTCGATGGCCATGCTACGGGGATCTACCGCTTGTCGGGAGTCGGTCGTGTTATGCCAAGTGGTATGATTTTCAATACCGCTTCTAAGCGATGTTTGACTGCATCGAACACAGCCATTGTCTTCGAAGAATGTAATGCTGCAGACAGCCAGGTGTGGCGCGTCTCCCCGGTTGGTCTGATCAGTCCTGTCTCTGCCCCTTTGCTTTGTCTATCATCCACCGGGCTTGCCTTGATTTTGAACGATTGTGAAGAGGAAGACAGCCAACAGAGATGGTTATATCATGTCAGCGGAAATGTCCTGAACTTGGCTACCAAGAAATGTCTGGTAGAAACGCAACGAAGAGGCGCCATCGAATCTTGTGGCCCGCATTTGGACTCGCAAATTTTTGGACTTCCGAGTGGAGTGGTGGTTTTGAGGTGATGGCGGAGACGGTGAAAGACATCAAAGAAGGCATTTTGAAGGGTAGATCCTATGTTGGATCGGGCGCATCACGATCTCTTCTCAAGATTGCTAGCTCACACTGTTATCCGCAACATGTGATCGATGTAGGCAGCCTATTAGAGAGTCTTAACAGACGAATCGCCAGAAATCTATCGATGTTGATCTGGATGTGGCAGATTTCATGTACAAAGCCATGATCTTGGTATCCGTAGATCATGGGACCATTGAATGGAAGAAGCTAAATAGTGGCGATCAAGGAAATCACGATTCGGAGGGAAAAGGCCTTGGGACGAATTTTCGTCTATTCTCGAAATCCTCATAGTAATGAAGGTGGCAGCAAGTTACACAGTCCCCAGAACTCTTGAAGCCGATTCTCTTTATTTGTGATCATCGGGATCTAGAAACCATCTGATCATTGCTCCTCATCCTATGGAGCTGCTGGCACCTCTCCTACAAAATCATCACTTCTAGCCAGCGCTGGAGTGGTAGCAGTCTTCCAATCACCGTACGAAATCCAACCATCAAGCGCAAGCGTCTCGATAATAGTACTGAACTGTGCAGCCTAGGTTGGATCATCCTTGAGACAACAGGCAGCCTTGAATTCATGCTTTGATATCCATCATAGTCGCTGCGCACTCTGTCTCGGGAGTGGAACGAGACACACTCGACTGACGAGATCATCAGATAAACAGCCAAGTGAGGTGGCAAGTCGCGACAGAGACAAACCATGGAACCTTGGTTTCTTGGCGACGAATTTGTCTTGGACACCGCAGTCTTTCGTGACCGTCTTGCACTCCACTCCTCGTCCATGGCCAAATGAACGACAAGTTCTACAGAAGCAATGGTAGATTGCGCAATCTCAAGACCCGTGGACATGCCGTGTTTGACAGCTTCAACGGCCAGCGCGCGCATGAGGAGGGCAGTATCTGCCGCTGTGGAGCCGAGACTGTTGGTATTGGTGAATCCGTCTAGTCCAACATCATTGGCTTCAATGGTGTATCAATGCGATGAAACTGGCCCATGTTGTCCGGATCAATTGCATCGCAACCAGGCTTGGCAACATTGGCAATGCGAGCCTTCATGATTCTCGATCCAATGGGGCTGCGAACGTTGAGTTACTTTTCTTCCTTCCACTCCGGGAGTCCACTACTCTTGTCACTGGAGGTGAACTGGTTATAATCTGGCCTCCAATCTTCAGAAGGCCAGCAGAGAAGTAGCGAATGACTTTGATGCCATGAGCGTGTAGGTTCTGAATAGTTGAAGAGGGAGTCTCAAACAAATCGACATCAAGGATGCCCTTTCATGGAGTCAGCTTCTTTACTTTGTTTATTGAAGCGAAAGAGTACTGGCGACATCGGATGAGACGACTGAGGTTCCAACTGCCGAAGACCCGGACATCATCATCTGAATCTTTGCTCCAACCGTAGGCCGTCAATGGTCACCGTGACGACCGAAGGTGGCCGGGCCAAGGATCCCTGACAGGAAGAAGAAGATTGAAGGAGAGTCAACCTAATGAGGTAGAAGACGCTGTGGAGAATAGAGTGACTGAATAGATGATATGATTATCTTTCATTTACTGCCTATGTGACGATAATGGAATAGTGAATGTTGCAACGATACTGGCTTTTGTTGCTTCAGAACAGTAAAACATGAGTCAAAGGTGAGGCACGATTGCGACCAGAAATACCGTGCAACTTCATGCATCAAGGCCTAAGTAAAAAGACTGAGCTGTAACATCCAGAGGAAACCGTAACTCGAGTGTATTTTAGCTAAGTGGTAATGTAGGATGCGTGAGGCAACAAGAACACAAATAAGCCACTAAAAGCAATGACATGTAAGATTCTGTGACGAAACAATAGCAAAAGGGGTATACATAGTGGTGAGACCCGCATGTTGCGCCCTGCCACATTGGACTGATGTTGACCGAAGAGCACAGCTCGTCAGACCCTATATCTACGCAGTGCCACGATATTCTGCTGCTGGGGCTTCAACTACTCCATGAGGCGGTGGCTGGACGGAATATTGTGGATGCGGAGCAATATACTGAGGAGCTGGGCTTTGCGTTGGTGTTGGATATTGCTGCATTGGCGACATTGGGGTAAAGCCAGCTTGCGGTGGGTCCTGGTTATACATTTGCTGTTGTGGAGCCTGTTGTTGGAACTGTTGTTGCTGAATGTCTGGCTGCGGCTGGAATTGCTGGTGTTGGGGAGCGGCTTGCTGTTGTGGCTGGACCTGGCCGTTCTCAAGCTTCTCCATATTAATTGTTGGCACCGTGGTATTGTTGACACGATGGCGATGAACACGGATGGAGACCATGATGAGTGATGAAATGAATAGAATCCTGGTGAAGAGTCAGAATCGGGTTCGACTTCAACGGGCTTCATGAGACTTACATTTCTAAAGCGGCGATTGCAGCGGTGACCGAGAGTACGGCAAGGTAGGTGCCAGTGGCCCAGATGTAGTAATAACGCTTTGCCAGTAAATCGTTTGTGGCAAAAGCTGACCTTGTATGAGCCAATGCTCCCATAGCAGACATCCAAAAGACGGCCATGGCACAATCTAAAGAGAGCACTGCCCACATATTATAGAGCGAGTGTGATCGTGTGGCGACAATATTGTATATGACAATAATTAAGGTCGCAATGCCTATCGAAAATCAGTTTTAAGAGAAAACATCGACGAAGACCCCAGGGTCTAGAACATGGGGATGTCGAAGCTAGCAGAGGAGTCATCTCAGTAAATCTCGATCGTGAACCCAGCGTGATAGTTAGTTTACCCCAGACTGAAGCAGAGTAGCGTTTGCCCTCTTGGCCTCCTTAATGGAGACTGAAACTTACCGCATAGTATAGTCCAAGCCTGAGCGCTGAAAACGAATCCGTGTGTATTCGACATAAGGTAGGCAATCAATCCAACCTCGACCACTCCAATGACCAGCTGGGCGATTCTGATGCCCAGAAAGCCCTTCGGCATCTGAAGAACGTGGGTGTTCGATGACATTGCGATAAAAGTTCTCAGTCTTGGATGCGATGAGCTGAAGAAGAGTGACAACTATTGGCGAGGGGTAAGAGAATTGAGGAAGACAAGCTGGAAAGATTTCAGGAGAAGGCGCAGCCTTTTACCTCCCCAAATGCACAAAGGCTCTTGCTCAGCCCCAGGCCTTGTACAGGTACAGGGCAAAGGCGTCTGGCAGAACGCATTGAAAAGACTCGGCTAAGGACGATTGGAATGGCACAAAGTCTTTGGGAGGGACAGCATGGTTCCAGGTGCAGCCCAGCCGCCGCCTTCAACCGCCATCGAAATTGATGCTGGCAGCCTATATCTTGGCGTGGATACAGAGCCGAGAGACTGGACGATGCATTCCCCCAAAGCCGCTTTCATGCGGCTTTGAGGAGTGCTGGGAGAGAAAGGGGTCAATGGTTATGAGATGAGATGCGGGACGAGGTGGATGAAGGGAGGTGGATGAAGGGAGGAGGGCGAGGCCGCGAGGGTTTACCTTAAGGTTGGTATCGGAGCTAGACCGACTTAAGAACGCCACAGAGCCACTCACGGAATTCAAACACCAACAAACTTTCACGAGGTCCACAGTCCACGGCAGAGCTACAAGACATTATTCTCTTCGGCCTTGTCCCACGGTACGGACCATCCACCGCACCCGAAGCCGATCGATTGGGTATGGATGGTTGCCGGGAAAGTGTCTGGACTCACCGGCATCCGGTCTGCATCTGCACCAAATTTAGAACATTGTGACTCCAGTCCTCATCGTATCATCATGTGTGGACCGGTCTACAACATTGAGAATATACAATGCCTGGGAATAGAAGATGACCACACTCTCCTGGCAACTGCTCGCTTTCAACCTTCTGAATACCAGGTCTTTCCATTCGATCAGGTGTCTAGGATTGCTCCATTCGATCAGCTGTGTCTAGGATCGCGGCTCTGATAAGAAGACCAGTTTGAGTAGTCGGCCTAGAAGATTAGAGGTTCCAGGCTCGTGTGTCTGTAGTGGTAGAGTTCGAGAGACCTAGTCTCGAGGGATGGGTAGCCATTGGCCTTGGGAAATTGCTCAACTCGAGGATTTCGAATGGTCCATGTACACATCGAGCTGGAAGAATGTGGGCCGGAAGGGATTGAGATGGTTGTCCTTGGGAAATCGTTGGAAAAGAGATGAGTCTATTATGCGGACATTCTGGTGCCCTGTATCGCCACAATTCGTGAAGAGTCTTCTCCTATCCCGTACAAAGCCCATATATCACATCGTTCCTGAGACCGGACATGGCGACTCTCATCGCAAGTTGAACTTGGTGTTTGCCGCAACTGCCTTCGTGTACGTCGTATCAAAAACCCAGCCCGGTCTTCTTCTCCCATCTTCTCTCCCATCTTCTCTCCCACACCACGATCCATGACCCAATCACGAAGTTGTCAACACACCCTGCTCCTTCTGTAAACGTTGCACGTACTGTCTCGACACAGTATTCCAGGCGGCCATGTATTTCTCCATGCATGCTGACAAGCAGGTTTGCTCGCCGCTGGAGAGGGAGGAAGAGGGTTTTGGGACGCAGCGTTCGAAACAATGTTCATTTACTTTCTGCAATGAGCTTTAGAGAATTGTTCCTCCAAAATGGGTGTTTGAGGATACCTCTATCAATTGTCTTGCATTTATCAAGGCAGCTTCTTGTCGAACCTGGTTCATGAGCTGGGATTTTGGATCGGAGGAAGCGGTGAGGGTGTCCATCTTTGCGAGTGTTATTTCTGGTGCGGTGCGGTAGAATGTATGCTTTGTTGGTTTGCTCAATTATGGTGATCAATGATGTATGGAGTAAGAATTGCTACTTGAGGCGCTCAAAGCTGCGGGACTCCCGTCGGAAGTTATCTCAATCTGGTTTAGGACGACAACTGCAGGTTAATACCACCTTGCCTTCTATCACGAAACTAATATACGACCACCTTTACCTCGGAGGGTAGTCATTCGTCGGGAAGACAAGACTGAGGGACTGGCCCGAAGATTCTTTTTCAAAACTTCACTTCCTTCCCTTCGTTGTGACACTGACTACGACAATGGCCGTTCTGAAGCCATGGACCTGGCTATTTGCACTACTGGCCGCTTTGTTGGTGAGGGCAGAAGACGAAATAAAGAGCATTGCTGTATGATTCCATGTCTTTCATATTCTACTCAATCGCTAACATACAGTCTCACAGCTCAGGACACACAGTTTGACATCTGTGCGTACACCCGACCTACCACCAGCCTTCTAGCCCTCTGTCGCCAATAGCAGGATGAACTTGCTGACTCAAATTCTTAGCCCTACCTGGACTCTGACATGCAGAGTCGGTGGTTTGACTTCGGAGGAGATACAATCGTACGGACAGACAGATACATACGCCTGGCACCAGAGCTGCCCTCACGAGCAGGATGGATCTTCTCCCGTGTACCCTTGACGGCCACGAACTGGGAGGTTTGTGTTACACGATTATCCCAATTACCCCAATTACAGAGTAGAGACACTGAGACTAGGACAGATCGAGGTCGAATTCAAGATCAGCGGTTCGGGGACTTTACACGGAGACGGCATGGCCATGTGGCTCACCAAAGAGCGTGCCCAAGGAGGAAACGTCTTCGGCTTCAAGGATAAATTTGAGGGTCTAGGAATCTTCTTGGACACATACAAGAATAACCGTCCAGGTGTTGTGTTCCCATACGTTATGGCTATGCTAGGTGATGGGAAGACACCATACGACAAGGACAATGATGGCAAATCCAATGAGCTCGCTGGGTGCTCTGTAGGCTGGCCATCCTCTCGATAAGAACTAAGTGAAGGCGCTAATATTCTGGTCAGGCACGAGGCATCCGCAACCAAAACCACCCTACTAAACTTCGTTTAACCTACTTCGCCGATAAATCTCTAGTCCTAGACCTCCAATACAAGAACGAAAACGACTGGGAAAACTGTTTCTCCCTCGGCGACGTCAAAATCCCATCCGTTGCATACCTAGGCTTCAGCGCCGAAACTGGAGAGCTAAGCGACGACCACGATATTATAGCTGTGCAGACGAAGAATTTGTACGCTCCAGCTGGGGGTGCAACTGGAGATGGGAAAGAGAAGACCAAGGCTGGTACGAGCTGGAAGAAGGGCAAGGCCAATAAAAAGGAGAGTGGAGGCTGGACCTGGTTTTTCGTCAAATTCATCATGTTTGGATTTGCTGTAGCAGGGGCCTACATTGGATTCACGGCTTGGAGGACGAAAAACAGAAGAGATAGGTTTTGAGTGTCAAGTCGAAAGGCCAGCGAATTGTACTCGTATTGCTGTTTTGAGATGTGATTGATGTGGATATTTGGGACTGGCTTTGACTGGCATTGGTAGCGTGGGTGCATCGATGCAAGGTGTTTGGAGTAAGGAAATCTGACCTTCGATCTGTCTGGCTGCTGCTAAGTGCTTTTCCTAGGCTCGAAATACCCAGATTGATTTTCTATGTTATGAAGACCACCCTCGGCTTTCAAAGACTGACAATGTTCGATAGAAACCAGCTACTGGTTTCTTGGAATCGAAAGGGTTGAGGAAGCCTATGACATTGAAGTTGGATATCCTCTGGCTGCTTGATCAAGCTCTAACATGAATGAATGAGGCCTAGGCGTATATTTTTGGGAAGGCCGAGACCAAGGCTGATGAAGATTAGTTGGTGGGGCCGGTGCCGGTCCTGGGATTCGCACCTTCAACCTCTCTTCCTCTCTTCCTCTCTTCCTCTCTTCCTCTCTCCCTCTCCCCCTCTCTCCCTCTCTCCCTCTCTCCCTCTCTCCCTCTCTTCCTCTCTCCCTCTCTCCCTCTCTCCCTCTCTCCCTCTCTCCCTCTCTCCCTCTCTCCCTCTCTCCCTCTCTCCCTCTCTCCCTCTCTCCCTCTCCATGCCATCTCACCCATACACAAGCAGGAGAACGCGACAACGCAGTACAAAGAGGAGGACTCAGGCAAAAACGATGAAACTAGCAAATGGAATACGGACAGCAGCACCTGGAGGATCAAGACAAAGACGCGCAATTGCTTTTCAACCATCCGAATTCACGAATCCAATAGAATTCCTTGGCCCTTCAACTCTCGATCGTTTTCGCAATACACAAAGACCCGACCACATGGGCCGTGCGAAGCTGAAGAATGGAGTGGTGTTGATATGAAGACTTGCGCAAGCTCGTCATCACTCATCTACCAATGCGACAAATGGATAGGCATCGGCATCACCTGGACCTGGACCTGGAAATTACTCAGTCTCTTACCTGTTTCTCCTTACATTTTTGCTTGGATAATTATCCGGATCAGTGTAATCTGATCCATCTTCATCGAACTGGTTTGGGGCGACCGTCCCAGCGAGGATGCTCCTCAACAAATACGGCTTGATATCGTCAATTGTCATGCCAAAATGGTTAGTGAAGTCAATGCGGATCTTGGTATCCCATTTCTTCGGCAGGTTCTTTTGGATGTATGGTCCATTCATTGACACGAACTCCCGGAGAAACCAGGCGTGGGCCCAGTCGAGCTCCTTGGCATTGTACCGGTAATTGGTTTTCCTCACCACTGGCGCAGATGGAGCTTCGCCATACTCCCCGTCTTCTGTGACATATCCGGCACGTCTTCTTCTCCCAGACCGGCTTCGTCTACATCCTCTTCTGCGGCTTCTGATGCATTCTCCTCACGTAGCTTGTCGTCATTCTCAGGAGCAGCGGCCTTGTTGGATCCTCGTCAATTTGATCGCTGGTTTGCTTGGTTATTCACCCCCTTGAATTGTGCAAATTCCGGTCCATTGCTGATATCCGCGCATGTGGGGAATTGACCAGAGACTAGATGAATGTTCCCACCGTCTTCTGGTGTCAAATCTAGAACCTCCCTCAGCTCATCGCGAAACATGCTGTCGGGGTTGTTGACCGTCAAGTCCTCGTGCCAGACAGTGGCCCTCAGCTGGCTCCACGCCGCCCATGACATGGGACGGACGATCCAAGCGCTTGCATACTTCTTCGATGAGCTCCATCTTTGCAATGATGATTTTTTTGACTGGATCAACGCGGTCTTTCAGTCCGAGAAACATTGTATTCTTCGGGATCGGATGTAGGTTGCGGATGTTCTATTATGAATGTATCAGCCAAGGTCAATGACTTGCGGCTAAGTCTAGCACTGGTCCATGTTTGCAGCGTTTGGAAGAAACAATGCACTTACAAACGATGACGGCTCGAATTCCTTGCCCTGCGTGGTCACAAAAGCTTGGATGATTGTGTTTTGTGGAGTTGGACGGCGGATACCGAAGCGATGACAGTGATATTTGAGACGCGAACTCTTAGCCACGTATCCGGCGATGCGAGTATGCTCTAGTGTCTGTCCTGTTAAGTCTTTGGGAGAGACTTTGGCGTGTGGGAGGAGTATCAGGGAGCCGAAGGCGCCTGCAAAATATTAGCGACTTCGAAGAGACTAAAGCTTCAACCCTTTGTGATGAAGGCAATGGGTATGAAGAGCAGGGGACGTGGTAGACGTACTGAATGAGTCTGCACAAAAGTGTGTGGTCGTCGCCGTCGGAGCTCTCCAAAAGGACCATATGAGTGCCATATACATACCTATACAGCCTCGAGATTCTGGCTGGAATCATCCATGTCATGTACTGTGGTGGAAAGAGTTTCGTATCATGGGATGTGCTAACTACAGAAAGAAAGGACTCGATCCTGATAATGTGCGATTCATTCCTGACAGTGTGCAAGACTACCAACTAAGACGAACCCCACCACAAGAAAGGCAGTAAACTACGTACTTGGTCTTCTTCGCTTTCTTGATCTGCACCGACCTTTGCTCCACCACGTTCGCTTCTTCCAATATCCGCCTGCTTCGCCTCCTGTGGACACCCTAGATACAGCTGCTTTGCAACTACCAGCTTATTCCTCGGCCTTGGCCGGTTTCTGAACCTTGGGATGGTTCTTGCTGCCATCCTTTCCGGGATAATTGCCATCGTCCTCATAGAATCGCTCGTCGCACGCGAGGCCTCCTTCGAACTGCCCGCTAGCCTCCATTTGCTGCCAGTAGTTCTTCATGGAGTAGTCGGCCTTGTGAGGCAGAGGATAGTCGAACTCCTTCTTAAACTCCAAGCTCATAGCCAGCTTCCAATTACTAGGCTTATTGGTCTCGGCGTTTCGCACGCGGAAACGCTTGTTCATCCACGCCAGCTGCGGTGCAGCCTTCTTATTCTTCGAGCCTTTGACCTGCTTGTTGTCCTGTCTTGGCTTTTCAATGGTGTCGTCGCTCTGTTCGCCATCGTCCTCTCCAGCGTTGTCGTCTTGAGTTTTGCTTCGAGCGGTCCTCTTAGGCTGAGAGGAACTGCGAGTGCCGCTGTTGACAGTCTTTCGAGGCTTCTTTGCGCGAGGCTGGTTTGAGTCTTCTGCCTCTTTAGATCCCGCAGATTCGTCAGGCCTAGCTGAGTCCTTGCGCCGACGCTTGCTTGTAGACGACGAGGTTCCTCCTGTGTTAGTAGGCAAAATCGCCATCCGTGGTGCCCTCGGCCTCGGATTGTACTGCACGAGATCTGGGCGCAATTTGCGGAGCTCTATAAGCCAGTGCTCATCCAGGTCGCCTTCTGACGTCTGCGAGATTCCCTGAAATTTGGTCGATACTGCAGTCCAAGCCCGGTCAAGGTCCTGCGAATTTCCTGGCAGGTCATCTCCATACTTCTCCTGGAGATCATCCTTCTTTCGAGCGATGTAAGCGACCGTATTCGCTTGTCGTAAGAATGGCCTCGGGCTGGTGTATCCGCGGCCTACCAGGTAGTTTGTACCAGGCTTGACTCTCAAGATCTCGACATGATGGTACTCATCGATATTTGCGGCGGTTATGCGTATGTTCTGGCTGGCGTCAAGTTTGACGTTCTTCCAGGCAACGTATTCCCAGGTCGCAAGGTCGGAGTACATCTTGTAGCCGGTGAACTCCACGTCAATATCCTGCATCTTCTTGTCACAGTAGACATCGGTTCCGCTGATGGGATCGTGAATGCGGGGATTGAAGGCAGCTGCATTGAGGGATGAAGACATTTTTGATGGACAGGATGAACCGCTGCGAGAATTATTTGCGACAGCGGTGTCTGCGAAAGAGGTCGAAGTTGTTCTGAAAAGTTGTTCAAAGTGAAGAGCAGATACGTTATGAATGATGTGGGAATTCGTCCGCGCATGAACATCAGCCACACGTAAGGAAGTCAACGCGACTCTCAACACAGCCTCTCCCAATCTACAATAGGAATTGCTCTCTGTTGCTTGCTCAAGGCCTGGACCAGTACTAGATGGGATCCAAGTGGACAATGGTTTGCTATACGATGATGAGATTGGCCGGTAGGCAGCACCGTTTATGAAGACCAATGGGGGCGCGATTGTCCTAAACCTAGCACAGCTCACGTTTGTGGAATGCTTGGATTGGACCTTCAGGAAGAAATTAAGCCAGCCACGCACGATTACTCCAAAGTCAAGTGAGGAACTCAAACGCTAATCAATTCATATACAATGCCCTTAGCCCCTTAACTCCAGCCTTGAGGATCATTATACCGACGATAGCTTATGTCCCCATCACCCGTCCTACCATTGATAAGTATCCTGCAACTACAACTCGTCCAACACTTCCAGCAAAATATCGTCTCGTCTCGTCGAGTCGTGCGTATCTCTAACCCACCTCCCAGTTTCTCATTCTCGTACCAATAATCATAGATCCCGAAGTTTCGAGCAATGCTGGTAGGAATAACAAAGGTTTTTGTTTCATGGCCAGGTCTTTCGAGCGTAACCTCAAACGAGGTTTTGGAAGGGAAGAAGAACCATCGTCGCTTCGTCGCCATGACAATGAGATCAACGTGGCCAATTACGGCTTTGACCAAATTAGGCTCGGCATCTCTTTCGAAGGAAGAGCGACGAGGTGGGACGTCCAGGATAGTTGCAACCTCCCATTCAGGGACGGAGTCAACCTCGACACCGTAAGATCCTTGTTGTGCCTGCTCGTGTCTCTCTGGTGGTTGTGCGCTTTCTGTCGATGAAGCTCCGCTCGGTGTACGTTCTTGGGGGCTGGTTGAAAAACTTGTGCGAGATGGAGCTCCCCGGTCCTCAAAAGGACGTTCCTGGCTACGGAAGCCTGTTTCCTGGTCGAACCCTGATTCTGGGACATAACCACGTCGAGTCTCAGGATTGTTGCTCGCGGCCCGAGTCTCGGAGTTGTTGCTCGAGCAATTAGAGACACGGTCCGGCGATACGGAACGAGAAGGCGGGAAGTAACTTCGGCGAGGAGACGGCTCGCCGTAGTATGTTTGTCGGTAATACCGATGCGCGTGCTCTTGTGCTGTTGTCGGTGGTTGCTGCGCGTCTCTCAGATCCCATGCGTCTGCATATGCTTGATCCCAAACCGACTGGCTTGTCCTTGGTGGAATCTCTGTCGAGCCATGGCTCCTGTCGTGTATGGACTTCTTCAAGGGGTCAGATAGCATTTCGTAGGCTTCGAGTATTGCCTTAAACCGCGTGCCGTCTGTATCAGAATTCTTGTCGGGATGATGTTCGAGAGCCAGTGAATGGTAAGCTTTCTTGATCTGTTTTGAATTGGCGCTTCTCGAGACGGATAGCACTTTGTAGTAATCAATTTCCGTTGTTGAAGTCATCGTTGTATGTAGTGTACTGTTCGTCAGAGGAGTTATACGGAAACTTGCACATGATTGTTCTGGCTGAAGTGTTATAGGATGTGATGTGAAATTCAGAGTTGTTCTGACACCAGGATTTCTTGATGTATTGGGGCCCTCTCACGCACTCTTGAAAACACATTCATGTCGATGCTGGCGAATTCGAAAATGTCAGCCACCACCCTGAGGAGAGCACACATTGAAACCAGGCGTGTCAACTATCCGCCCAAGTTTACCCGGCTAAGGCCGCCGGATGCTAGTTCGTCTGCAGACTTAGGCTTACTCGACGACGGGCTTTACCCTCCTCGACGTACTCGCCCTCCCGACAGGCGAGAAGGCGGAAGGGAGAAAGTCCGAGTTTCGCATTTAAAAGCGAAATGAACGGGTCCAAAAGCGAGATTAAAGTAGGGTAGTTTTTAGATAGATATATCTACTTCCTAATTAGGATTATTATATAAAAATTATTTTCTCCCGCCTATACCATCCGACTATAAGGCGGATAGGAGAATATACTTACCTATCCGCCGCCGGATTATTCGCTTCCGGCCTACTCATCCTAGCCTTACTCGTTCTCGGCGCGGATAGTTGACACGCCTGATCGAGACGATATCCTACATCTCTACACCAATTCAGTGGCGAGGACGTCTTAATTCGTATAGGCTGTGTCGAGGGATTGGTGTGGTTAGGCTATGCTAGTATTGAATCAAACAAGCACTCTGAAAGCATGTCCAAGAAGAGAAGCAGCTGAATTTTCGCACGCTATGCTATGCAGTACAAGTGGGTATTCAACAGCGGTAGCCATGCAAACGGCTTGCCAAGGACCCCCCTTGCAAATCAACACATTAGGGCGGTCTTGGCAATAAATGATACCTAAAGAAGAAACTTAAACCACAGCATCGAAAGTCTTCTTCCACCAAAAACTAATGTTCACCAAGAAAGATTCGCAATAACAATGAACAAGCTTAGAACTTCAAAGTCTGTCCAGCGGTACCGACAACACCAGCCTTGACCTTGGCAGATCCGAGCTTGGTGTACGTGTATGGGACTTTGGTGAGAGTTCCCTTTGGCGCAGTGTTGGACTCACCACCGAAGTCGTTGTCGGTGGCGACAGCGTAACCGTCGTTGTTGACGCTGTATAGAGGCTTGGAAGAACCGGAGAAAACGTTGGATTCAACGAGTAGCTGGGCACCCTTGCGGGTGTTAATACCGTCGGAGACGTTCTCGTAGTAGTTGTTGAAAACGTGTCCGGTACCGAAACGGAACGATGGGCCGCGGGAATGTGTGTTCAACCAGAAATTGTTAGCGTACGTGACAGTCAAGTGACCTGCGATACGAATTAGCTTAAATAAGGCTGATGTGGGGACTGGGTGGTGTTATGGTGCTTTGTTCAATTCTATGTCCCTCGCAACAGGGACGCATATCGACCATGTCAACTACAAATCAATAGCGATGGAACCCAGGCAATCATCAAGTATCAAATTGCCAGAATTTCGTAGTTGTAGGGCACCGAATTGATCAAGCCACTGTGGAGTGAGAGAACTTACCTTTGTCCTCAGCGCTGTTGGAGTCAGAATGTCCAACGAGGGAAGACTTCCAGTGGTCGTGGATGAAGGAGTTGGAGATCTGTAATTTCAATAAGCATGAATAAGGCTGGCTTGGAATATAGAGGCTTTACAGTGACCCAGTCGCAAGCATGGGTGACATCAATCAATCCATCGTAGTAGTCCTTGTCATGAGAGACATCAGAAGAAACATCGACGTGGTCAATCCAGACATTGGTCGCCTTGTTCAAGGCGATAGCATCACCATTGGCAGCAAGCACCTTGGATATGGCAACGTTGCGGATGATGACGTTCTTGACACCCTTGACGGTGAAACCAATTCCGACGAGCTCTGTGAAATGACTATTAGCATCTGGCACTAAATCGGAGAAGGCTGAACATACTGGATCCAAATGCTCCAATGATGGACTTGTTCGAGCCGACTTTGACAGTGCCGGCGCCAGAAATGGTACCAGTGATCATAACGATGCCAGCTGTGTCACCAGCGGCGGCAGATGTAAGAGCCGCGAGTGTGGAGACAGTGGTAACCTTGCCTCCCTTTCCACCTGTAGTCCCTCCATTCTGGGTTGCGTAACCAACCGTAGCAGCGTCGCTGGTAGCCGCACGCTTGACCAAAGGTGAAGCCTGAGCGATGGCAACAAGGCCAGTGATGATAGATGCGAATCTCATGTTGGAGAAGTTTTGGTCGATGTGTTACTGGAGACTTTGGAGTTATGGTAAAAGCTTTTTTGAAAGGATCGGTCGCTAACCAGTAGGATCGATGTTTGAAAAATTGAGACTTTTTATCGAAGAAGTGAACAGTGTACTGAATGAGAGAATGGCCGGATTGCTGTGGGATGACATTGAGGAGGAAGACTTCATGGACTTATATACATACTCTTTCGCCCGTCCTACATTCCATGTGTCCTAACATCATGGTAGGCCGGCCATCCTCCCATTTCGACACCCAGACCCAAAAAACATGTAGTCCACACGAACGGTAGGACAGCAACTACGCCGCTGCTAGGGACGGACATTGCTGGCAGAGGAACTGGAGAGGCTGGACATGGAAAGTTCTGGGCGCCCAGCTTCCAAGACTTGTAGTACAGGAAATCAGTCGAATGCAGGGAGGGGTTTGTTGGTGAAAGAGAAAACAAGCAACGATTGTCAGCTGGGGAAGTGGGCTGTCCCTCTCCTTAGCAGGTGGAGCGGCTCAAGTATTGCTTGGCAAAGCATGTTGGAAGACATGGCCAGACACGACATCAAGTCATCAACGTCGTGGAAGTCGAGAAGACATGGCGAGAGCTTTGCAGACGGTTGTGCAAGACCAAATTAGAGATTTGCGTTCTGGATCCAATCCTCCGCCTGTTCTGAATCTGGCGAGTCTGGCGAGTCTGGCACCTGGCAACTGCAGTGTCTGGCAGGAAGGTATCAGCCTCAGGCCCAGTGGCGCTCGGCTGGGGCACAAGGCTTACACGAGTCAGCACAAGGCTTACGCGAGTCAGCACGACGGTGACGTTTCCCAATGCTTGCTTGAAACAGCGGGAGCGGCCCGAGGCAGCAGGGTGCACTGACAGGGACAGTCCGAGTCCGGATGATGTTTGCCCGGCATCAAGCCCGATTCAGGCTAGCCTGGACCGAACAAAGTAAACATCACCTGACGCAGCTAGTAATGAGAACCCCTCATGTCCCACTCTTCCCTTGTCAGCATGAGTGCGGATCGTTGTGCATGCCGTCTGCCGCCGTCGCATGAAAATGCGTGGCGCCACATGAAAGTGAGTGGCGCCACGTGTGACTAATACGTCGTCCGGCGTCGCTTGTGGAGTAGGTGAATATTCCCCAATCCCCCAATCAGGTACATTGACATTCCTCCAACCTTGAGGTTATGCATTCCTCGCTTCCAGCCATCCCCGTTCCTTTGTTTCAACATCAACCATTTTGGCGCTTGCTGGCCATTTTGCACGTTACGTCTACCTTTGATTGGTGGCCATGTAGTGCTTCCATTTTTTTTCGACGGGTCCTAATACAACGAGGACGTCTTCCCTTCCGTCAAATCTCCACGGCTAACCACTGCTCTCTAAGCGTTATCACGCACGCAGACGATAGAACCACCCGCGCAGCCCGTCCATTCAAATTTGCTTTTGCCCCTGAGTATAGCCGTTGGTGAGCTCGAGCGCTGCAAGATGATTCGTTTCGAAATCATATCCCCACCAAAGTCAACGTCTTTTTCTGTTCGTCGATCTCACAATGAGATGCGGGGTATGATACTGTTTCCCATGAATACGAGCAAAACAAAAAATCCGAAGTGGCTTTGCACAGGAAGATTACCCGACCTGCTGCTAGTTTGACGCCCTCGGTATGGTTTGATCAATGTTGGTTCATCTACCGGGGATCCCTGGACATTGCGACTGCAGGCGGCCAGTTGTGAGATTGGTGTATTCTGAAAACGGCACAGAATTCGTGCGACCATCTTTGAAAATCGACCCGTTAGGTGTGGAGATATGTCCCTAATCAAAAGGCGGCATGTTCTCGTGGCTGCTGCTGTTGATGCCGTGTGGCTTGAATTTTGGTTTCAGGTCGGAGGGGAACAGAACCATATTAGAAGATCTCAACACCGGTCAGGATGTGTTTATTCTCGTATTGAGGCACCTCACATGAAAGACTATTTGTATCACATTGGGCTCCTCAATTGATCCCCTCCAAGAATCAGCGCACTCCATTGCAACACTCCGATTCATCCTCGATGTCGACAAAATTTTGGAGGTGGGGACAAATCCTGGTAGCTCACCGATGAATGACAATGATGCCCAAATCAGCGAGGTGGATTGTCGCCGGGCGGCGCCAGACGTGGGACGATTTTCACAATGTCGTTTGTCCTCTGCCTGCAGATCTGAACCCTTCGTAAAGTATTCATTGATGATGCAAGGTCGCCTCTTCACTCATTCCCGTCGGTTCACAGGCTGGAGCACCACGCCACAGACGGGTCGTCAACGTTTCCCCTCCGTCCACGAATTATCTCGAACTCGAACGTTCACACATCTGATACCAGTTTGGGAAATTTTCTCGGGAGAACCAACAGCGGATTTGTCCAGGAACCCATCGTCGACCAGGTTGGATTTGATGCAAATATCAGTGCGGAGGCTATGCCGCCTGTGGCTCCTCGTTTGGGAGTGGAGAACATCATCATAAACGATGACTGTGTAGACAAATCATCGTGTTGCTTAGGACAGAGCTGAACTTGAAGCGCGAAAGGACGACAATTACGCTTTGGTATTGTTGTTGGGTAAAAATGCTGTATTTACCAAGTTTCCCAGGGACTCCTTTGATTCTGTATTCAGGCATTAGCGCCCGTAACACTCACGCCGTGTGTCAACAGGCGTGAGAACTCAATCGCTCTCATATCAATGCCAATGCACGGAGGCGAAGTCATGGTAGCCAGATCCCGAGTGACACATCCTGGGCTATTGCTCATTCCATGCGGGTCAGCCATCGTGGTGTTTTGGATTGGCGTCTGCAAATTCACGCTTCATCCCCTGGGCCTCTCATTTTCTGATCGCAATTCCGCGATCAGTCCTCCCAGGTCCCTCCTCTTGGCGTCCTCTTCAAGCTTCAGCTGAATGAACTTCGTCATCTCTTTTACTTTGGTCAGTGCAGTCCCAGTCCAGTTGACGAGCGCGAGTGCGTCCACTGGCACGCCACCATATTTTGCTATTTGGCAGATCTCTCCATTCCTGTTCATCGTAATGATAACCTCGCCTTCTCGCACCTGCTCCTCTGCGGCAGTAGCATCCATGATCCTTATGTTTCCCCCATCAAAGTATGAAAATGTGACGCAAAGAGGGTGGTGCAGCATGGATAGTGGCACTGGCTCCCGTTCTCTGGAAGTGAATATCGTGACTTTCTCCCCTTCAACCTGCACATCCGGCCGTCTGAAGTGCTGTAAAGCAGCCACGAGCGCGATACATGAGGCATCTATAAGGTTCCCATCATGGTCAAGAACATGAACGTCGGCACGGAGAGAGAAGCATTTTTGACCAGCGATTATACAGAGCGATTCTGTGTCCAGAGCAGAGCTACGTCGGATGGCTTTTTCGAGGATACGAGAGAGGATGATTTCGGTCTGATTTTGTCTGCGGACTTCATTAGATGCTAAAGATACAGTGAGGTAGTTACTACATACCGTCCGACTTCGAAGGCAGGAGAAGCCATGGGGGAGAATTCTGAAGTGATTATGAACATGCCCTCAAATTTCCTGTCTGGATACGGTGCAATTACTTCGCAGGAGACGCGCACAGCCACTCTAGATGGTGTTAGAAGAATTCGGACTAGTCCATCAACCGGTTCGTACCTCGTCTTGCCCATTTTCACATCAACTAGGCCATATTCGTTGCCAAAGGCGAGCTCGACGCCTCTGTATTCTTCGGAAGACCGGCCGTCGAGGCGCATATTTTGTCGGAGAGCATTGAGAATGAACTCGCGCTCGTTGGTAGATAATTCGGCCTCACGAGGCATGGTTGCGGTGTGTGGTTACGGCTATGCGACCATGGTGTTGAACTGTAATACGGAGTAGTCACAAATACATGGCGGAGGTTATTTAGTTCTACTCGTCCTTTCGTGGTCCAAGCTTGGCGCAGTGACATTTCTCAGAGACATCGTGACTTGGAGTTCCTATTAGAACCACCAACAGTAACTACTATTTACTCTTCGAAGCCAATATGACAACTGCTCACAGACCTACTTTTGATCCCGTATGTATCTATTCCACATTCAACGCCAGCAGGACTAACACCATAAAGGCCCGCGGCAAAGAAGCACAGCGCGGACCCGCCTTTCACCAACGTCTACTCCCAGCGCACACTTCTCTCAAGTATCGGTACGTAGATGCTAAGCCCCGACTATCAGCAGCGAGATTTTGACGCTGTACAGAAAAGAAGGCCAGGGCGGAGACGCAGAGAATGAAGTACGAGACCTTCGCGCCGAGCTACTACGAGCCGAAGCAGCCCATTTCGCAAAGAAGAACGGCAACGAAGATGCCTCATCAGCGGCACCAAAGCGCACGATAGAAGATGCGACGGCAGATACTGACGATGTCGACAACGAGGATCCAGAGGCAAAGCGCAGGAGACTTATATTAGAAGAGGCTAGGGATTTGGATGCTGACTCGGACGGGTCAAGCGATGAAAGCAGTGACGAAGAGTAGGCGTTGATCATAATGATACAAGTATAAGCGAATGAGGCTTATTATGCTATAGGTCAGATGATGAGGAAGACGAAACTGCAGAATTGATGCGTGAGCTGGAGAAGATCAAGAGAGAGCGAGCAGAGCAGCGGGCAAAAGAGGTGTGTAAACTCGTTTGCAAAGACGATAGATCATTCTAAAGGACCATAGGAAGCAGAAAAGGCCGCCGAAGAACAGGAGCAACGCGAGTTTGATATCGCGCGAGGCAATCCGCTCCTCAATCCCAAAGACTTCAACATGAGACGGAGGTATGGTTCTCCGTTCTAACCCAAGGCATGCTGCTCACTAATACTCTCCAGATGGGACGACGATGTTGTGTTTAAGAACCAAGCACGAGGCACAGAGGACAAGAAGTCAAAGGAGTTCGTCAACGATCTCCTACGATCAGATTTCCACAAGCGATTCATGGTGAGTGTGAAGCTCCTACCCTACACAACACACGTCACCAACAATATTACAGAGCAAATATGTCCGATGAAGATTGCAACTCTGGACTCGATAGCGGCATCACGTGGGTGTCAGCAAACAGCAGCCAGACGTCACCGCGCATTATCAGCAAGATCGACAGGATTTCCTATCGTCTGTTTGCAAAAGAAAGGGTATGTTCTCTGGTGTGTAATTTGACTGGCCGAAGAGGTAGTAGCTCCGTGGGTGATTCAGCCTTACAGTGCGAATGACAGGCGTGTCGCATGCTTGGCGTGGCGTGTAGGATACTTCTGGGAGGACGTTACTCGGTTTCCCTGCTTGAAAGTGGTGCACAATTGATGGTATTTGCACAAAGTCGATCTGTTGCCTAACCTTTGCCATGCTTGCACTGCTGATGACGGCGTGGCTGAATAGATGGTTGATAACTCAAAGTTTGGTATCTATACCGCGCCCTTTTCTGGCTGTTGAGATTTGATTATCCAACGAAGACTTTTACACGCTCATTCTGCCATATCATTCAATACTCTTGACAGATTTACTATTGTGACAGCATCGTTCCAACATGTCAGGCGCAGGTTTCGGCAACAAAACGGCTACTCAGCCGACGCACGACGACCATGACGAATCCTACCGCTTTGGTAAACACGGTGATGGCGGGGCATACTCCAATGCCCATGAAAAATACGGATCAGGTTAGTTCAGCCATCAACTTCTCATCGACAGGGTTTCGCTTCTGTCAGGACATTGATTAACATGCACGCAGGTGCGACAGGTGGAGCAGGCTTTGGCAACAAGTCCAACCCCGATATCGACGTGGAGAATTACAACAACCAAGATGTCCGCTTTGGCACTCAGTCAAGCACGGCGCCGTATTCTGGGGGCCACCCCGATTATGGCAGTGGCAGCACCGGGGGAGCGGGATTTGGTAACAAGACGGGACAAATGGACAGGGGCGATAGTGCTGTTGGGAAGGTGATGGAGAAGGTGGGAGGTCTGGTGGGTTGATTCTCTTTCTTTGTCACGTGCAGTGTTTGTAGCTGGTACAGTACTTACTAATGTGGGATAGGTTAAGAATAAGGGTCTTGTTGAGAAGGGACATGCTAAGAGAGGTGAAGCGGGATTGGCCAAGGATGAGACCTTTTAGTTGAGCCTCAGGAGTCAGGAGTATTGCCTCAGTCCTCAGGAGTCAAGAGACGTGATTGCCTCAGTCCTCAGGAGTCAGGAGTATTGCCTCAGTCCTCAGGAGTCAGGAGTATTGCCTCAGTCCTCAGGAGTCAAGAGACGTGATTGCCTCAGTCCTCAGGAGTCAGGAGTATTGCCTCAGTCCTCAGGAGTCAGGAGTATTGCCTCAGTCCTCAGGAGTCAAGAGACGTGATTGCCTCAGTCCTCGGAGTCAAGAGACGTGATTGCCTCAGTCCTCAGGAGTCAGGAGTATTGCCTCAGTCCTCAGGAGTCAAGAGACGTGATTGGGTTCTTCACTGAACACAATTTGTTATCAATCTTTGTGCGTCAGCCTGGGTTCTACGTCCACAAGGTGTCTTTACTTCACGTCGGTCCATGTCATGATCAACACAAGATATGTTGATTTCGATCCACGATCAATATCGGCAACCCACTCGATCCAGGTGCAGCAAATCTTTCACAATCGATGCTAATCTGAGGGGCCTGGTTTTGACTAAGAGGCCACGGTGATAGGTCAGTGTTGGTAAGGTCATTGGTACCTGATCAGACGCCACCAGAGGATAGTCAAGATACTTTGAGGGTTTAGGTGGTCATTGTTGCTAGACTGTAAGTAGGTAATCATGGAATCTCGGATTCCGTTCCATGGAAAGTACACATCCGCCAGCCTTCTCTTTGGATTACCATCTTACAGTATCAGACAACCCAATATCAAAACCTCACCCATCAGGCGTCCCCAATACAGTGCACGTCTACACAGTGCATGTCTCGACCGACCAAGTCTCATCAAGTCCCCCGGACACAGTTGCGGAAATAGAATAACAGCTTACAGAAGCAAATGAAAATCAAGCGTCTGAAGGCCGGGATCGCAGTCCTGAAGACAGAGAGACACGTCGAGGCCGGGGAAAGTAGACGAAAAGTCAAGTTCCTCGTTAGTCGACAAGAGGCATATTTCCACGCCAATGCAGAAAGTGAGGAGATCGCTGAGTCGACAATGATTCAATGAATGACTCGCTGAAATCTTGATAGCCTAGGAGGAAATGGAAAATGGAATGTGGACCCGAGATTTCAATCGTAATTGTCAGTTGTGTTTGCTCCAGTCTCACCTAAATATTCAATATGGCGGTGACTCAGCCCATCTATAAAAACCCACCTTCCTCTATTCAACCACAAAGCAGTCTATTCCTTCAAAGTCCACAAGCCAAACAAAACATTCATACCACGACAATGCCCTTGGGAGCACCAAGAGCAGGCCCTTACTTCGCCCCAAGGGTCTCAAACAATGCCCTTGCCAAAGCTAGAGAAGATACGCAGCGACTAGAAGCACGAATCCAACATCTGGAAGCTCTTAACAAGGAATTGAAAGTAGAGGCGAAGGAGAAGGACAATGCGATGAGAGAGATGAGTGAAACGATTGAGCGCTTGAAAATGACCATGGAGGGAGGGAGGAATGGAAATACGATGCAGGACTGAAAGGTTAACTATACGAATATTACCTTTCAAGATAGGATCGATAGCTTTAGTTTCCTAATGGACTTTAAAACTTAAAGTACTAGGAACTCATCGAGGTCGTGGCTGCATGCCGGCATGTCTCCAGATTCAGGCGGCTTGTGTGCCCTTTTGACAATTTCTTCATTGCTCATCTATACATATGGACTTGTATGAAGCGATTGAAAAGAGGTATATACAAGTGCAATAAAACGACACGTAATTCAATCACTGCCAAAGTCCACTTTATTGGCCAGGTGCAATCAACATTCCCTTCTTAACAGCATCCGGCTGCCATCCACCAGCAAGCGCCTCCTTGCCACCATGCTCAGCCTTGTAACCCTCTATCCGCTCTTCAAGTTCATGTCTGAAATGTCTGATCAACCCTTGCAGAGGCCATGCGAAGGCCTCGCCCAAAGCGCAAATGGTGTGTCCCTCGACCTGCTTAGTCAACTCCTGGAGCATGTCAATCTCTCGTGATCGAGCTTGACCCTTCTCAAAACGCTTCATAATCTGTGCTGTCCATTTGGATCCCTCTCGGCACGGCGTACATTGGCCGCAAGATTCGTGCTCGTAGAATTTTGATAGACGTGAAATAGCGCGGACAACATCGGTGGACTTATCCATGACAATAACTGCCGCGGTTCCAAGACCGGATTGGGAATCCTTGAGACCATCGAAATCCATAATCTGGTCTTCGCAAATCGATTTGGGCAAGATTGGCGTCGAACTTCCTCCGGGGATCACCGCCTTCAAATTGTCCCATCCCCCAACGACACCACCGCAGTGCTTATCGATGAGCTCCCTTAGCGGGATACTCATTTCCTCCTCAACTGTGCATGGATTGTTAACATGTCCGGAAATGCAGAATAGCTTGGTTCCTTGGTTACGCTCGCGTCCAAATCCTGCGAACCAGCTTCCGCCCCTTCTCAAGATGGTTGGCGCAACTGCTATGGTTTCGACGTTCGCAACGGTGCTAGGACATCCGAAAAGACCGACGGCAGCTGGAAAAGGTGGCTTAAGACGAGGCTTGCCTGGTTTTCCCTCCAAACTCTCAATCAACGAAGTCTCTTCCCCGCAAACGTAGGCACCCATTCCGCGGTGAATGTAGACATCGAAGTCGTATCCGGAACCACAGGCATTCTTTCCGATGAGACCCGCTTGATAGGCTTCCTGAATAGCGCGCTGTAGAACGGTGGCCTCATGGTAGAATTCTCCTCTGATATAGATGTAGGCGGCAGTGCAGTTCATGGCGCGTCCGGCCACGAGGCACCCTTCGATGAGCTTGTGGGGATCTTTACGCATGATCTCTCGATCCTTGCAGGTTCCAGGTTCTCCCTCATCGGCATTGACGACTAGATAGCGAGGCTTGTTGTCCTTGTCCCAATCTTTGAAATTCATGAATGACTTGAAACCGTCAGCGAGGTGAAACAAACCGCGGTCGATATAGCAAACACACCCATTTCAGACCTGAGGGGAAACCAGCACCACCTCGGCCACGAAGACCAGAGGCCTTGATTTCAGAGATAATCTGTCCCGTGCCATTAGCACACGCTTTTCTTAACTCTAACTTTCATGTCCAGAGCCTCCACGTACCCAATCATGACCCTTGTCAAGCATTTCCTTTGTTTTGTACCAATCGCCATATTTCATGGCACTCTTCAAATCAGCTCCATGGTGGCCGTAAAGATTCGTGAAGATCCTGTCCTGGTCTCTCAGTCCTCCATAGACTCTCTTTGGTGGATCCTGGACCGTTGCAAGACCTCTTGATTGTGTCGAGGCTACGGAGAGGCGAGTAGAAGCTGCGGTGGAGGGCAGGGCGCGGGTTGAGAGACTGCTCAGAACCTGGGTTTTGGGGGCCTGCCGCGCAAGCATTGTGACTATAGTGTTACAATTGTCCTATCTGGTATGTGGTGATGAGAGACTCGTGCGAAGGTGTGGTGAGTTTGGAGATATCGCAAGAAGGTGTGGTAAGTTTGGAGATGTCAGATCGTTGACGACAGGACTCTCGGCCAATCTATCGCACGTATTTCTAAGCGGTATTGATCATCCATATTGGGTCTAGTGGGGTCTTCCAGCCGTCGATCACGTGACGTAGAGAACTCTGAGATCTGGCCATCTCGCTTTATCCAAAAGTATACTGGCAGGAGACGCGACTCGAACATCCAAACCCTCCTCAAGCAACATCTCACGACCACACGAACTACAATCCCCATTCAATTTCTCGTACTCAAACCAGATTCAATCAAAATGGTGTGTCTGTCTAAACAACCTCAATTCGAACCAGCGCATCGCCAGCTCCTGGATATGCCTGCACTCCCATACTGGGCACATTACCTGGAAGACAATGCCAATACTAACGCCATGCAATAGTCTGCACCACGCCCAACCTCCCCAGTGGATAACCCAAGCTCCGGCGCTTCATCCGCTCGCCCATCATCCCCAAAGCCTCCAGGAGGACCAGCAACAGCCATTAGGAGACGAGCTGCCGCCGATTTGAAGGAGAAGAGTGCAAATGCCCGACCAAGCAGCACGAGGGCCGCAGGTGCCGGAGGATCCAGCAGCACTATGTTGAGTACGTGATATCACTTCAGGATTGTGAAATGGACACTTGTCAAGCATGATGGGGAGAAAGACCTGGCCGAGGCATGGTTTTAAGGAAAACTACGTACAGTTGCTAACAATATAACGATAGAGCTTTATACCGATGAGTCCCCAGGGCTGAAGGTCGATCCTGTTGTCGTTCTCGTCCTTTCCGTGGGTTTCATCATCTCCGTTGTCGCATTACACAGTATGTCGACTCAGTGCCATCTTTCACCACACAACCTAACAAGAACACAGTCATTGCCAAGTTCACCCGAAAAATGTCGTCGTAATCGAGTCGCGTACACACAAAGATAGGGGAGCTGAGGACGATACCACAAAAACGATACGCTCTGCCGGGTGTACATTATACTTGCCAAAAGTGCTTTTGAAATCGTATACTTGGCATGATATGAGAAGCATGGCGAGGTGTCGATGTTGGGCGTAAGGATTGCGGTTGTACTATACTTGACGTTTTCTAGGTTCTGGCTATACCTTGGTTGTACGGACCAGTGCGTGGGACAAACTTGATCTATTTGATGCTCTAACTCATGCTTTCTTTTTGCCCAATCGGATCTGATTTAACCTGGTTTCCAGCTATCGCCATGTCCGGATTGAGGTTCCATGCACTTCCAAAAACCGTACACTGACTTTGCCGTTTCACGATGTGGAAAGCCAACCAAATTTGCAGGATTGGACAAGAGAGGTGTTCGAATGCCATGCACTACCAAATCTCGGTGCGTTCAAAGATGCATCGTGATTTTATCGATGCGCGGGAGCAGGTTAGCTTGTTGAGGGCTTCAAAGGTGTTGATGAAGGTGATTGGGAGGGGCGCTTGAAAACTGGGAGGTGGCTGGGGTTTGGTCATCGATATGATGGACTGCTGGTCATGGAGTTTACTAGGCGGTGACTGGTACGGTTTGGGTGTCTTTGGGTTGATGGATACGGTGGATACGGTGGCGGTGCGGTAGGAGGAGGTGGCGGAGGAGGAATTGGTGGGTATACTCCGGTTGGGCCTGAGGGACGTGGTTTCGACATGTTTACTCTATCTAATCCTGTTGCTTGAACGCTGTGCTTGGAATTCTTCTTTGAATTGCGTCCTTTGAAGTTGTTGAAATTGTGGATTGTTATTGGTGCTTTTGTGAAGAGGCAGAATTTGGCTCTTATACGTTGGTGAAGAGGGGGAAAGGTCGTTGGCATGGTATGCTAGCGGTTTGCTTGAGACTTGGCTAGTTTGCTGTATTTGCTGTACTACTTGCATGGCTGCGGTTGACTACAGGTGAGCAAGCAAGCTTGGTGAGGCGGGTCTTCTATATGGCCAGGCCAGAGAGGGGGCTGATGCTACTGGTGCTACATCTCCCATAGTCAGGAGATGGACTGCCGTACCTCGGACTCATAGTTGCATCACCTCAACGCTTCCCAAAGACCAAACTCCGATCCTGCTCCCAGCTGGTCGTCCAAATTGACCCATCCCATCCCAAACTCCAATCCCAAAAGCTCTACCTAAATATTCCTCGGCCCCACCAGTGGCCTGGCCACTACCTCGACTCTCATACAGATGGCATCATCCAATTGATAAGTCGCTTCAAATACGCCATTCTTCCCATCCTCCTCCAGTTGGTCACAAATTTCTATTAGGCCCTCCAAATTCTCCTCCCTCTGCTTCTGGTAAGCCATGATTTCACTCAAGTTCTTGCTTTCGGGTCTCGATACCGCCAGATCAACGGCGAGATTGGCTGCTTTGCGGTTAGCTTCGTCGACATTGGTGAAGATCTCATTGCCAAGCATCTCAATCTCTTCCGTGGTTTCCACCTGCTCAGTCTCTTCTTCCGACTGCTCGCCATCTTCGTTGCCTCTTGGTGATGAGGGAATGATAGTTGTGGTGATGATGGTCTTTCGAATCTCATAGGCAGTCAGCCTTAGCCATCCAAACTTTGTCGCTGGCCGCACGCCGTTCGAATATGCGTGTAGTTGACGAACAACCCTGATTTTGACGTAGCCAGGGTTTCTCTGATTGTTTGTACAGTCCATGTAGATGTGGACCATATCACTCTCGTCTAGTTCCCGGACCCACTTACGATTGCAGGGCTGCAAAGAGTGGCCAAGACGTCGCCGAGTGGCTTCTTTGTCCGCCTTGGCGTTCGCTTCTTGGAGCGAAGGATAACCAGATTTACCGCACGTGGTCCATTCTGTGGCCTCTTCTTCTGTTCTCGGAGACCAGGTCTTACGTTCGACCCTATAATGATAACGATAGACGTCTCTGTCCGTGATGGGAGACTGCTGTCGTAAATCTCCATCGCGTACAATCTCTTCAACGTCGGATTCGATGTCTGCCTCATCCTCATCATCATCTGCGTCTCTGAGTTCTCGGAGAGACTCAAGGTACGCGGCGATCACTTCCGGGTTGAGGGTCTTGCCACCAGTGGTCGGGCGTGTTCCATGGGACAGCTTTGGCATAGATCTCTGGGTATGAGGAATATGTTCTATCGCTTTTGAATCTGGAGCATTGTTGGGAGGTCTAGAAAGGCTGGCGTTTGCGTTGACGCTTGCGGCCCCTTTGGTCGCGCTGCAGAACAAAGCATCCTCGTCAGATTCAGAGTTGGAAGATGATCCTGTCTCGGAATCGTCCTCTAAGAACCCGCCGAATGTTCTCTTTGGGGCTTCAGTCGTAGGAAGTGTCGTCTAACGAACGAACATCAGCGATATTCAAAGTATCCGCTTTTGGACAATGTAAGTTGCGAATGGAAAGCAGTCTTCCAAGTCAATATCGGTATTGATAAATCTCTGGAAACTCGGAAGAGAACGCTTGCCAGAAATTTAGCGACATCGATCTTGATTTGAGAGTTTGGTAGTAAAACGAGTTTTTGCAATAGTTTGCGGGATTGATTTAACGGATGCGCATGAGCAGTCTGAACTGAACATACCTGTACAATGGTTCCAGGCTTTGATAACTTCACCGGCCGTTTGCGGGGACGATCCTGACCGGCTAGCTTTGCCTCTTCCTATTCAAATTGTCAGCACTGTACATAAAGCTTATGCTGGGGTGAATATACCTTCTCCTCTCTCCTCTCCTCACGTCTCAATTGTTTGGATTTCTGCTCCTTTTCTTTTTGCTTCCGCTTCTCTCCTCTCTGTCGCTGGACCGCTGCTTGCTTTTCGGCTTTCTCCTTCTTAAGTAGGTTTTGCAAATCGACCTCACGGAGACCAAGAGGCTCTTGCGCTTCAGCTCGGGCTTCAGCGTCCTCAACTTCTTTGCGTCGATCACCAGGGGTCTTCGGACCAGTTCGAGGTTTGACTGTCCCACCTTCGACTGGTTTCGGGCTTGGTAAGGGACCTTGTAGTGATGATTGAGCAGCGATGGTTGACGTTTTATCGTTGGCTGATTGCTGAGTCGGGAGGGTACCGTTCAATGAGGGCTTAGATACTTTGGTCAAGGGTCCATCGAGAGATTTCTGTACGGCTGGAGGACCTTTGCATTCCTCACGGCGAGCAGCGATGCTAGCGGCCTTTTTCGCTTTCAGGGCTTCATGCTCTTTGCGGGCTTTGATTGACCTCTGGAGAGCTGCTTCGTGAATGGCGGCCAGTTCCTCTTTCTTCGCAAGACGCTCTTTTTCAGCCTGGGCAGCTTTGCGCTTGTCTTCTTCCGCCTTGTGTTTGGCTACTTTTTCGTCAATGGCACGTTGCTTTTCCTCCATGATTGCCATCCGCTTCTGATGCTCCTCAATTCGAGCAGCTTTGGCTTCGTCGAGCTCGATTCTCAACTGCGCTTGGCGTTCTTCTCGTTGGATCCTCTGCAGTTCTTCATCTTGTTCAAGAAGCTTCTCACGTTCGCGGGCTATCCTGGCCGCAGTACGCTCCTCCTCTTCCTTCTGTGCTTTCCGAAGCTCGGCTTCAGACAGTGTGGATATTTCTGGCGGAATTCGGAGTCGATTTTTGCCGTTCGCATTATTGGTCAAGTTTGACGTTGTATTGTGTGCGCTCTGAGATGGACCAGCTCTTGGCGTACCTGGCGGAGGCTCGAATGGATCGAAGGCAGGTCCTGTCTCGATAGGTTGGGAAACTTTCTGTCTTTTCGCGAGCGTCGCAGCTGTGCTCCCGTCTGGAAGCTCATCCCTGAAATGGACTCTCAAACCGCTCAAGGGCTGGACCGCATTTTGAGATGGAGGTGGAATTGCTGGGGCGGAAGATTGCGTGAGCTGCGAGCGGATCTTAGACGACTGAGCATTTTGGAGCCGAATGCGCGCGAAGCGTTCCTTAAGGTCCAGTTTGAGCTGATGTGCTCTCTGATCAAGAAGTGGCGGGGCAGCGAATGAAGTACCCAAATAAGAATAGATGTTATCGTGGTCGTCTACGGTCGATGATTCTTGCGAATCTGGAACATTCACGACAATACTATCATCAAGTCTGCGAAAGTTCAATTGCGAAGCACGCTGCTGGTCAATATGAGGGTACTGGGCCGAAGGTGTTGGTACAGACGTCTTCAACCATTGTTTAACATTACAAGTCTCGGACCGGGCGTTGCTGCGGTTCTCATGATGGAGAGGATTGGCGGTGAGATTTCTGCCTCTAGATGCATAATCCTGAGGATGTTGGATTTCTGGAATCTCAAAGTGTCGGCCGCCGGCGTACTGTCCACGAGGCCCGGGAGAGAAGTTATCGCGATAGTTGGCACGGTGAGCCCTGAACTGACGCTCACGGCGTGGATCTTGCATTCTTTGTTGACGAGGCTGCCGTTCTTCGAACTCTCTTCGCTGGTCTGAGGGTCTGTTGTGTCTATTCGTGCTGTACTTCCAGTCATGGGGCTCATCCCCTGCTTGTTCATAGTCGTTTTCTTCGAATTCAAGCTCCCGGTCCCAGTCTTGATGATCTTGTCGGTTGTCATGATCTCTGTGTCGGAAGGAAGTTGTCGAGGACGCGAAATCAGCGTTACGAGCCCGAGGGACTACAGTAGTCTGCTCCTGACAGAATGGTCCTGAATCAAAGCGGAGCGCGCTGTCTTGAAACGGCTTATTCAGACGATTGGCTTCAGACTCTTCGTCCTTGATATCCTCGGTGAGATCTACAACTTGAACCGCCATGGGTTTAGGTGGTCGCTGCGTCTGGGCAGGGCGTCGGTTTTGGTTGACAGCTGGCTGGGTAGGCTGGTCCGATTGTGGATAAAATGGGCTTTCGGATGAGTCTACTTGGGGATCTTGGCTGAATTGGGACCACTTCTGACGCCAATTAGTAGTAGCTTGCTGGGACAGGCCAGGTGGTCGTGCACGTTTACGACGTTTGCCAAAATGCTCTGCTGAAAGGTTCAACCTGTCAGCCATGGAGAATATAAGACAGCTAAGGGAGGTGGAGCAGAGGGAGGCGGCAGTTGTTGTTGGATGGAAGCGACATCCTCGAACGAGAGATGTCATGAGCGTGGGTGGAAATGGTAGGAATCGGCGTACCTGGGAACCGCCGGTGGCCGTGCAGATCTGATTGGAGTATGATGTAGCCTCGAGGCGGCTAGAATTGGTATAAATTGGGTGGGGAAGTGAAATCATGTTGCGGAAACGTGATGAGTGGAAGTTGATTGGTGGTTGGAAACCATCCCTCAACTATGTCCTTTTTGAGAGGATGTGTCTGAACATCGAACACGAGAGCGCCGAGAATGAGATCACTCTCTGAGTAAAGTCTTGGTTATAGGACCCCTTTCATCGTTCCAGGCTCAGATTGCCAGAAGTGGCCACATCCGTATTTATTTGACGCAATATCAAGTCGACTTCGTCTTGCGTAGCCGGGTAAGCGACTTTCTACCAGAAGAGAGTCTCTTTAGCTCATGGAACGATATGGATCACTTTTAGAGGAAGAAGAAATGGTATCAAGTATAAGAAACTTATCACCAGAACGGTCAAAGTGATAATTGATAAAAGAAACATTTATAAAGGTGTCAAGAATCGCATCTATATATGAGCTGTAGATATCGAAGCAGAAACACGTACTATTGCCTATTCAGGGAAGACGAAGCCGCGAAACGAACACAATCTACCCGACCCTCACTAGAATCTATTGAAATTTCCAAATTTATCGGGATTCAAAAGCACAGCTCAATTGATTCATCCTGATTCTCGAATTCAATAGACTGTCCCCTCAAGCGACAACAAAGGACATCATAAGCTATCATTCGTTGTACCGGGTGCGTAACCATGATTAACAGACCTCAGATCCACCCGACAGAGGCCATGCAGTCCATCGCATCGTCGGAAATGGGGTGTCTGATCCTAATTCCAGGATCAAGTCATTTTCAGAGGATAAACTTCGATATTGCAAGGCTATATTTGTTAACCGTAGTTGCATTTCAATTCATTCTGATCATCAAGCGCATTCTGCACTTTGGTCCACTAGATTCTCTCGCCACACAGCATTTCGCAGAAGAGGAGACTCCTTTAAATGTGGCTTTCGTGGTGACATCCGAATCGAATTTGCAGTGCAGCTACTATTGATCGAATCATCAACGAACCACCCAAATCATGAAGAGCAGAAGAACTGCAGCACGCTTTTCAGCGGGTCCAGATATTTGGGGACAGTATAGTAAAGAAGATTGGTTGCTTTTTGCATAATGATATCTCAGATGATTCGAGTGCAAAGAAAATGGGAAACTGACGGTGCTCGCGATTTGGGTCTGAACCTTGATGATCTGGAGCCTCAACCATGCCCGCCAAGAAATCGTCTCAAAGATCCTTCCGTAATATCCATTATGGGATTCCAAGTGTCATTTACCATACTATTAGATCCATTTTGGCATGCATTTCATGCGCCAGCAGTCCGCTGGTTTTGTCGTTCATTTCCGCGAATGTGCAAACTACAGCGAGCTCATCTTGGAACAAGCCCTCGTCTTTTGTGTTGATATTGCCTCCGTCGTCCCAACCCGCTTCGTCTTCGTCTGGTGGGAATGTCGGAGCATCTGGGGTTTCAAATTCCCAGGTAATCTCCTCTGATATCTCTTCGTCTGCCTGGTCTGGTTCGGCGCTGGAATAGCCGCTATCGTTCAAAGACTCGCCCTTCGCTTCCATGTCCGAGATTTGAAGGCTTGAAATGTCGATGTCGGCATCAGTGAACTCGACACTCGGTCCCCAGCTTGAATACATGTCATGTCAGCAGTGCGTCAAGTTTAGAGACGGCGACGCAATCACATACAAGCCGTAACGATCCTCAAAGAAATCCATAAACGTGCCACCATCAACCTCTCCCTCAACGACCGGCTTATCGAGATCCCTCATCAAGTCATTCCAATTGACCTCATCAACATCCTCAATATCGTCGGGCTGAAGTTCGTTCCTTAATGGGCTGTCGCTGCGGTCACCTTTGACACGCAGCTGCACCTTGGTGATCGGTCCCCTCTTTCCCTCGGGCGGATACATCTTTCGACAGCCCCATTCTTCATTCGCTCTCTGCTCCTTCAACTCCGCCAACAGCTCATCAAGCGCAGTACCTCTGGCACCCATCATCGATGCCCCAGCTCTTGTCATCGCCATCTCTCTGTCCCATTTCTTCTTCACTGCATCAAATCGACACGGGCCGCATCTAGTCTTGAGGTTGATCTCGAGTGTGGAATGAGCTTTGCAGGCAGCAAGTTGGTAGAACGGTGTATCTGCCTGCGTGTAGACTGGAGTCCAGGCGTAGCCTTCTTCGTGTGGTAGGTTGGTACTCCTCCTTCGAGTGAGCTTGATGCGCGTGGCACGGCATTTTGAACGAAGGACTAGGTCGCCATGCGAGCAACTGTACCATATTCGGTGGATATGGCACATTCTGCGAGCTTTTGGAGGTTGGTGATGGCGGTGACGCTGACGGAAACTAAGGACGGAGAAGATGATAGTCTGTTGAAGGGAGATGGCGAATCGGACGGTAAGCTCATCTCGTAGGCAGCAGAGTAAGAAACGAGTTGCATCATGTGATCGAGGGCATTGAGATGTGAGCGCGACAATGGAAAAGCGTGGGAGAAGTAGAGTTGAACTTGAAGCTGGGTCACTCGGGAGCATGTCAAAATTACCAGTGGTACCCACGACGCTCTCTCATGCCACTATGACTATTCTCGTACGACGAGCGCTGGACAAAAGCACCCGCGCGGAGAATGCTGCGAGACGCGACTCTGTGGAAGTCGGTCTGGAGTGAAGCACTTCATTGACTTGGTTATCCAGAGCACTTTTGATCATGGCCCAAAATTTGAACCGGTCCGTCTACGAGTAATTCATGTGCGCACTGCGCGCCGACAATCAAAATCCATATGAAAAACCTAGCTGCTATGCTCCGCATCAATCAAAACAGAGGCCTGGCCCCGGGCTGCGCCGAACACCAAGCTCAGCGGAACGATCACATAGAAGCATACCTGCCGTTCGCACAGTTGATTGAAGCGCGCTCTATGATGGCTCCAAAAGACTCATGCGAAAAGGACAACAAGGGGTATGAATCGGGGGAAACAACATGCAAAGAATAAGAGACAAGTGGTTGGTGTGAGAAAAACGAGGCACCTCAATATTTGACGACTGGAACAGCAGATGGCCCGCGTGCTTCCAGAACACCCGTCTTGACTCCATTCGCCTCAAAGGTATCCATCCATGATTTTGGCTGGCGGTTGGATTTGTTGGTGATCTCAAGCTTGCTCAGAACACGTCGTAGGCGAGAGGTGGGCTTGTTCCTTTGCGGCATCACTGGCAGTGCAGTTATTTCGACTCTGTGTGGGAGCGGCATTTCCATAGGTCTGTCGCCGCTGATTTTACGGCTGCTGAAATTTGGCGCCCCTCCGTCTTCTGTAGTCGGACGTGTCTGGCTCGTGGAGTCTGAGAGGTGTCGCTGGTAAGAAAGACTGGATGCCGATTTCGTGTAGCTTTTCATCCTTTGCATGCGTTGGTGCTTTTCCAGGCGTTCACTGACTTTGTTGAGATCGACGTTGCTTTCCTGTTTTGTCAATCGCTGCGTCGATCTCTTGAGGTCGACACTCTGGTGAGCGTCGACCGAACTAGAGCTCGCAGGCGAGAAGCAGGAATCCGTGCTGCTAGTCTTGGAATGATGAGCACGCACGGCTGGAATCCTGCGATCCTCGGGAGCTGCGGAAACCCGTCGAACTTGTGGCTTGGCAATGGGAATGTTTCTGTCGGGCTGACTGGGCGGGCTGTCAGTGTACGTTGGTTTGTTAGAGGCTTGTTTCGATGGCACCAACTTTGAGGCAGATATGACTGGCTCCGCCACGTGCATTTGGCGCTCCACCATCACAGCTAGCGGTATCGACTTCTGAGGAACAGCCGATGGTTTTGGAGCCTTGTTTTTGCTCTTGCCTCCTCTCATCAGCATAGAAATATGCTGTCCACCACTAGGCTTCGGTTGTGGTTGCGGGTCCTTCCAGGTGTCAAGGCTGGGAAGGGATGGTAGTCCTTTGTTCAGATTTGGTCCACCATCGGATTGACCTCCATAGTTTTCATCTCCATGGCAATCACTGAAACTACTCTTGCTGGATTTCCTTCGAAGTCCGCTCCAACTACGCCAGCCTTGCGTAGATCCGCTGTGAAAACTTCCAGAGCCCTGACGGTCACGAGATAGGGAAGTGCGAGACTGAGAGATGATGCCAGTTGCAGGTCTTCCAGCGGATGAGCCAGGCCGAGTGCCAGAAGATGAACCCGGTCTTACAAATTCGCGAACATCATTGATCCAAGCCCTTGGGCCTGATCGACTTGGCGGAGGTTGAGGAGCCTGTGTCGCTTGTACGTGCTGCCTGCGCTTCTCCAGCTCTAGTCTCATCCATATTGCCGCCTCGGTATCAGCTTGCTGCTGAGTGGCTCGATATGCATCGTTATCCAGAACAAGCTGAGAGGCGCGGTTGGAAACGTGAGAAGGAGTGTGCTCGGCAGAAGTGAGGGCTGTGGAGGCATAATTGAAATGCTGATCGGTGGAGGCAGTCTTCGGCGTGAACGTGCTCATGTCGCTCATGCTGCTGTCAAAAGGTGCAGTCCTTGGGCGTTCAGGCGGACACATCAGAAGAGGATTCATCATGTTGGCGGTACGAGTGCTGATCGAATCCTTCCGATTTGGAAATGTTTGGCCTTGTCTTGTTATGGAACTCGCGTGAGGCGGCTCACGAGGCTGCCGGGCATTAGTTTGGGATGCATCCTGGTCCGTTGGAATGTTGTAAGAGCCCCCGCTATAGTGTGTGTCGGGTTTGGAGGAGGATTGCCTGATAGGATGATGCCATGGTGGCTGGCTTGACTGAGCATTGGCAACGGCATGGGCGCGGGCTTGCTTTGATACTGTATCTGCAGCTTCCTTGTGTGCTATTGCCTTGGTCGCGTTCAAGGGCTGGAAGTTCAGTTTCTGCTCTGGCTCGTCGTTCTCCTTGACAATCTCAGCACACGCATTGCGAAGCTCCCTCTCGGTCCTGGAATCGAGCGGTCGACGGTAAATAAACGGGGACAAGGGAGGTGAAATGGGCGTCTCTGTAAAGTCCACGTCGCTATTCAGCGCAGCCTTCAATGCTCTGGTCTCGGCCCGCGATGGGATTTTCTGTCCGCGTGAGCTTCGATATATTTCAGCCGATGGTTGACGTTTGCTTACCAGAGGAGGGAGGCCGAACGAGAACTTCCGCTTCATGATGGGCGAAGAATGTGTGTTACCTGGGGTCGTCTGGAGGACAGGAGGCGGGAAGGACTATTGATCGCGTTTCCGGCTTTTCGTCTGGGTGCGGGCGCGGAATTGGAAGTCCAGCATCAGGGTGGAACAGAGCTGATATGATAAGGCTGATGCTGATGTTCTACAAATAATCAGATCAGACGGGAGTGGGTGACAGAGCGGCAAACGGAGCGGACATGGTGGCACGAGAAGAAGAAGGGAGGAATGGCAGAAGCTCCGAGAGTTGAAAAGTGGTGGTGGAGGAGGTCAGCACATCAATAATGGCAACAAATCCACTTGAAGCTGCAGGAGAGGGCCGTAGCACCTGCCTTGTTCGCTAGGAGAAAAAGAGGAAGGGACTCCAGGGAGGCCAATGCACGCAAAACGGCTCGATTGGGGTTAACGTGTGGTATGGGAGGGCACTAGCCTGTCGTTGAAACAAAGCACCTGCCTAACCTGACCTGCACCTGCCCACACCGGCACCTGCACCTGCCTGGCCTGCCTGCGCTGCCTGCGCCTGCACCTACTATGTATAGTACACACTACCATGTACAGTACACACTACCCTGTACAGTACACCCTACCATGTACATACACACTACGAGGGAAGGGACGACCCTAGCAGCCGGATCTTGGAATGCCCCCGAACTGCACGAGTGCAGGCCAGGTTAGGGTAGGGCGCCCTTCATATAGGTACCTCCAGCTTCTACCTAGGTACCTGGCTAATTGCAGCCCAGGGCGCTATCAACTATCAACACACATTCCCTTTCTCCTGCTGGGGTGGCTGGAGAGAGAATACGAGCGCCAACTCTTGCCTTCCATAGTACCATAGCCGTACAGGGGAAAAGCCCTTGAGGGTAGTGTTAATGATGACACGGCACTCGGTTCCTTTTGCTCTGCCTTGATATTGTACTGTGTACTCCAAGACTCCAAGACTTTTACCCTCCTTCATCTGAATGCTTCATGTCGTTCGGTCTTCGCAAACATTACAGCAATAACCATGCAACGGCCAGGGCTTTGTTTCCTGTCAACCAGAATTTGTTGGCACTTGGCATCGGGCCCGTCCAACAGTTGCCCTCGAAAGAATGCAAATAATACAGACAACTCCCTTCTTACTCTGTGTTGAACCCCGTCATGTGAAGATGCCGAGCTTCTCATTAGTACCGGTAGAACTACCAGACCTCTCGCTCCCGTATTGCATATACTAGGCAGGTAGCGGCTTAGAAGTTCTTGGGAGTTGGGAATAATGAACAATGTCGCATGCACTATTCTGTGTTGTAATTCTCCAGACATGCACTATACTGTGTAGTAATTCTCCAGACATGCACTATACTGTGTAGTAATTCTCCACAGAGGCCGCCAGGGACCCACTTCCCGGTTTATTTACTATGGTAGGCAAGTCCTGATCGACATTCGGAGAGATATTACACACAGTACCTACCATAGTTCCGACTACCGAGTTATTGCCATGGCCACTCCAGTATCATATCTCCGAGCTCAAGTCATTCAACTCAACATCGATAACGGGCAATTTTGGGCAATCCTCGAAGTCGAATATCCGTGAAAATCATCAATATCCATCTTGAGTTGGGTGTGTACTTTTAAGAACGATGCCCTAGTTGGGTATATACTTTTAAGAACGATGCCCTAGTTGAGTGTGTACTTTTAAGAACGCTGCCCTAGTTGGGCTTGTACTTTTAAGAACGATGCCCTAGTTGGGTGTGTACTTTTAAGAACGCTGCCCTAGTTGGGCTTGTACTTTTAAGAACGATGCCCTAGTTGGGTGTGTACTTTTAAGAACGCTGCCCTAGTTGGGTGTGTACTTTTAAGAACGCTGCCCTAGTTGGGTGTGTACTTTTAAGAACGATGCCCTAGTTGGGTGTGTACATTTAAGAACGATGCCCTAGTTAGGTGTGTACTTTTAAGAATGATGCCCTAGTTAGGCGTGAAGTTGTCAGAACGGCGGCTGCGTTTAATCAGGAGCACTGATAGCCCAGCCAAACATGTCCCATACAAACATGTCCCATACAAACATGTCCCATACAAACATGTTTCTCTGTTTACTGTTTTCACATCCTACATTGTTTATCGTTAAAAACATGTCCGATACACAGTATAGCATCTCTAATGTCTGATTGGCCAAGGTGTCCTGTATCGTGAAAGATGCTCGCCCGTCATGCGACAGATAACAACCTTTCCAGTTGCTCCACGACAGCCGCTACCTCCCTCCATCCTGCGTCCTTCGTTCTTCATCAGATTTGTAGGATGAGCTTCTTTCGATACACAATCCAGTATCATGGAGAATCCCAATTCTAACCCCTCCACAGCAATAGCAACCCAAGAGTCTTCCTACAGCCTAGCATTCCACACTCCTTCCCGACGCCTCTCCTCTTTCGAACTCCTTACACTTCCAGATACCTCTGACCACTCTCTGGATCAGCCACCTGCACTTGATGAACTTCCAGCTTATACAGAAGAGCTAGTCCCTGCTTACGAAAGGCCCCATGGTGACAATGAACAACCTGTCCTATCATTCTGCTTCTATCAAGTTGCTCGAAAAGTACAAATCATTACTCCGGCTACGCACGCTACTCTGGATCGTCCTCGCTATCGTATATCTGCTCGCTCCAGCACTGGTATCTTCTCCAAGAAACCAGGCTATACTCTTACAAAACTGTCATCGAGTGCGGAGACCGCTTCGCTTGATTCGAAGGGTGAGGATGTGGCCACAATGAACTTTGACAGGAATGGGGAACTGCCTTGGATGCCTAGGGCTACAGTGACGCATCACGAGATAAATATAGGCAGCACAGTATATCCAATTCAGGCACCGAACTTCTCGGACTGGAAGATTCAGAAGGATGGACACATATATACCTGGTGTTGCGCTGAGAATCCCATGTCTCTCATTCTCGTCGCACAAAGTTCTACGGATGTTATCTCTCGTTTCACATATTCGAAATTGGGGACTACGGCAACGAGAGGTGCTGAGGTTGGGAAGATGGATTTCTTCGGTGGAGATGGGACTATCGCACAAGTGTGGGTTGAATTCGTGTTTGCGACGTCTTTTGTTGTGATGCAGCATTGGAAGAGCATGGGAAGACATTACAAGAATGACGATACGCCGAGGAGTGCCAGTATCGCTGGATTCGGGCTTCCGAGAGGTGAGATGGAAAGGATTCAGAGGGCTTCTCAAGCTTCGACTGTTCTCTAATCATGGATTTCCTTGCAATTGCTGAACTCCATGACATGACAAAATTCCAAGTCTTCTTTCAGGTTCCAGTCATAGAAAAGGCTGGAATAATGTAGATGTACGTATACCCAAATCAAATCAAGGCCCAACAAGGTTCACGGGGTCTGCGGTTGATCAGTTACTACTGTTCAGCCTTGTTCCGCGATAGAAATTCTCGACTATAGATGGCATGATCACCAAATCAGGTAAGATGGCATCTACTTGAGCCCTCTATCAATCCTTGTTTCGATATCACGTGGCGTGTCATTACTTGGCATCTCTCACTCAACAGCCTGGTTGAACCTTTTGTATTTTCACCTCTGCCCAAACTAATACTCCATTCTCATCATTTTCTCTTGAAAATCAAGTGACTCTTTCATCAAGAGCTCTAGCTAGATCAACAATGTCGGTATCGTTGGTATCAAATCTTCACCATCTGGTAAGGCATGTGGCCTTTCTCAGTCTCGCCAATTTCATGAAAGCTGACCAAATTCCAAAATGCTCAAAAGATAAAGCCTGCCAAGGCACCTAATAAACAAAGGGAATCTTTAGAACATCGATCATCCAAGTCCAGCAAACCAGCTCAATTCCTTGGAATGCCCTCGGAAATCCGCGAATATATTTATGGATGGATTCAAGGCAAACCCCCACACCAGACTGCCGTTCTTATCAACCCAGAATCACACCCTCTATTCTCTGGCAATGTGTTGCTGCACATCAACAACAGATCTACAAGGCATACACACATCTCATCCTCGGCACTTCGAACATCGCTTTGGAGTCTAGCACTGACTAAATCCCGCGCTCCTTGAAATGTCTGCTATTCGTCTGAAGGAGAAGATATGGACCTGTGGTAGCCTTGGCGCGAGGTAGGGTAGTTGGCTCGAGTTCATTTACATAAGGGAGTCAATCTGGTTACTCGCGCCGGCATTCAAGAAGGGAGATTTCTGCTTACCTTGATTAATTTTGGCGTTTTGATTCTCAAGGGCGCTGGCAATCAACTCCTCGATCGGTTCATGATTTGGCCATAATCGTGATCATCCATCACTTTTATCTCTCTTCGTACTCACGGGGGAAATCGCTGTTCTCTCCCAGCGCACACCACTCAGACTCGACTGATAGAATTACCTACTCTACACCTCCCCACTCTCTCCAAAAACGCCAAACATCCAATGTAAAAGACGAAAGTCTCATCGTTCCCAAGAAGAATGCCTGCCGTGCTCTCCAAACAGAAAAGAACCAAAAGGCCCAACATCAACATCAACATCATCTCCCACTACTACTTGTTCCCCTCGCCGTCCCCACCAGCTCTCCATATCTCCCTCTTTCTTTCGTCGTATCATAAGCTTGTAGAACTCTAGATTGTGATTCGTCGGTCTGTGAGAAAGCGTAGCCGCGTTGTTTGCGCATACGTTGGACTTGACGGACTTTGCGAATTGCCTTTTGGAATTGCTCCATTCTATTCATGCTTAATTAATCTTTTTGTACTGATGAATGGCAATAGAGGATAAGGGGTAAACTTACCTGGGTCGGTAATCCTGGATATTGTATTTTTGAATTTCCTGGACATGATGATAGGGCTGTGGATAGTACATCCTTTTCGCACTAGATTTTTGGTCAGCAAAATTCACATCCCTTCGCACTTTCGGAAATCAACTTACTACTTCCAAGCAAAATCTCTCAGTAAACAAAGTGGCGGCAGCACGAGCGCCATGCCCCAGAAGACAGGACTAGTCCACATCCGTCCGTTGATCCCCGTCCATTCCGTTGAAAAATTCAACATCGGCGCAACCTGGGCATATGCCGGCAAGAAAACTATCCAGAGGATAAAACTGCCCGGTATAGCAATAACAGTGTACTTCGTCCAAATATTCACCACCAATGCTGCCTTTCCCAATACCGTGAGTAACGCAGCAGTGTAGAGCGCACCGCCCCAAACCCAATGTCCCGCTGTCTTGCCATCAGATTGAGGTAGGTCCCAGCCAAAGATAAGTGCTGAAGCAATGTAGAGGATAAGGGAATGATAAAAGCCATTGACAACCCAAGACCAGAAAGAATGCATCTTGAAGAATAACCCCTTCTGTGAAATCTGATAGAGTTGTGGATACCGATCCAACAACCTCGCAGACACAAACTGATCAAAAATCCCAATGATGAATGGCGGCAACACTGTGAACATGACGTTGTAAAAACTCAAGGTCCAACTCTCATAAATGACTTGTCCGCTGAAACCATTCTGGAAACTGTACCAGAATTGCGTCATGAAGAGGGCGACGTTTTTGTAGAAAGAGTAGAGGATGACTTTAGAAACGCGTTGGTAGGACCAAGCGCCGTGGACGAGGAGGAGTTTGCGTAAGTATTTGAATTGGGCGATGGAGACGTCGGCGGAGCGTGCGGCTTGGAGACCTTCAACGCCAGAGATACCGACACCGATGTGGGCGGCTTGGATCATGGAGACGTCATTTGCGCCGTCTCCAATGGCGAGGAGGATGGCTTTGAGGTGGCGCTTTACGAGTTTCACGACGAGGGCTTTCTGGAGTGGCGATACACGGCTTTTGCAGTGTTAGCTGGACGTAAAAAAGGGGAGAATTGAGCTACATACCAGCAGATCACTGCTTTGCACATTACTGCAAGATCTAGGAACATCTTCTCCAAATCCTTTTCAAGAGCATAGGTCAAAGACTTTCCATCGATGATCAAGGCCAGCGTTTCAAGTTCCATCCGATCAGCAGCTTGGCCACGAATAGCGTCCAGCTTCTTCTGAAGATTTGCTCTTGTCGCCTCGTGAGTCTCCTCATTGACGATTAAGAGGGTCATGTCTTCGCTGATCAATTTGCAACTCATACCAATGTTGATGGCGGTTTCTTGTCGATCGCCAGTCAACACCCAGATCTTGATACCTGCAGTTTGTAGAGTGTGTATCGTGTCCGGAACTCCGTCTTGCAATTTGTCTTCAATGGCAGTGGCACCGAGAAGAGTGAGATCATGCTCGATGACCTCTGCGGCCTTGTCCAGCTCTTCAGCACGGTTACCACTGACGGTCGTCTGCGCAGTGTTGAACATTTGCCACCATTCCTGAAATTCCTGCTCAGAGACCTCACGATATGATAGGCACAGAGTTCGTAGACCGTCAGCAGCGTACTCCTCGAGGTGCCGAAGGGTGGGTTCCGAGATGGGATTGTTGGGATGCAACCGCTCCATGATGACTGTGTCAGCGCCTTTGCAGTAGACTCTGATCTTTCCGTCCGGACATCGGAAAATTGTAGACATTCGCTTTCTGGTGGAGTTGAACTCGCAAACAGCAAGAAGTTCGAACTCCAGCTCCTCACCGTCGACCTCGATGGTCACGGAGCGCGGTCTTCTGGCGATGAAACGGTATCCTAGCTGCACGGCACCTTCCACCAAGGCACCCTCATCTGGAGATGCAGCTTGGTACTTGATGACGTCTGGCTTGTCCGCATTGCGTTCAGGGATGACAGTGTGGCAGGTGGAAAGCAGAGTCAAGAATTGCGTAATCAATTCTCGAGATTGATGCGTTTTTCGGTTTTCCTTGAGCTGGTTGAAATCGTGGATACCAATTTCCACTCCATCCTGAGAGGTCGCTCTCCGATCCTCGGGAACCTCATCGGCATACTGTATCCCACCAATAGAGCTCTGTCGGAATTCCATCATGTTGCATGTCAACGTTCCCGTCTTGTCAGAGAAGATGTACTCCACCTGTCCAAGTTCTTCAACCAATGATGAAGTTCGACAATTTGCAGGCATGTCAGTTTTGTCGTAGTAGATATCCAGGTCAGAGTCAATCAGGAAGGCCTGGGCGTATTTGACGATTTCGATTGTCACAAAGAGGGAAATGGGTACCAAATTCGAGTACAGAACCCAGTAGGTCAAAATGTCGGAAAAGAATTGCTTTGCGCCATTGAAGTCGCCAAGGATAAGATACCACGACTTCTTGCCGGCAGTCGACCTAACCACAACATCCCCGATGGAACTGATCACACTGAGGGTGATGAGGATAGCCCCGAGCATGAGAATCATGTAGTTGAGTCTTCGCTCGACGTCAGTCTTCTTGATGGGCGTCCCAGTAGCATTTCTCATCAATTTGGTCTCATGGCCAGTGAAAACAACAAGCCCATGAACCCAAGGGGTGTTTCGAAGGGTAGCTCCGCGAAGCAGTAGCTGGTCAGGCGCCAGGGGTAATTCTTTTTCTCCACCACCAGTTTGCATTGTCAGAGTTCCTTCGTAGGTATACAGACTGCTGTTTGGCTGTTCGGATCGAACTCTCCCACCGAGTCTGCTAATCTCAGCAGTACTGACAAGATGAGCCGTTTCGGGAATGGCTTGCTTAATTTTCAAATTAGTTTCGCCATCAAGATTTGCGGTTTCGATGTAGCAAAGTCCCTCGGGCTCAGAGCTTGCAAGCAGAATCAAATCGGCTGGAAATGGCTCCTCAGATTCGACTCGAATGATATCCCCAACAGCCACATTTATCCACCGGATGTTCTCAAATGACGAACCTCGGATGGCACGAGCTTTCGAGTGGTTCAAACTTTTGTCCGATTGTTTCCTCCGAAAATCTTCGACAAATTCTTTGATTGCCGAAACCATGAGCACAATAACTAGGGGAACTATTGTGGTATACCGATTCGTCGGCGAAATATCCGGGATCTGTTGGAGAACAGCCGTGAACAAGAAAAATATGTTGGCGTATTTGGAGAATTGTTCATAGAGGAATTTAGGCAGAAATGTGACCACATTGTACTTGGCTGTCGAAATGTGATTGTCGACGTACTTGCTCTCAGCATTTGCAGGAGGGTTATTGAGGTGTATTATTCGAGGACCGAGAGTGGATGGATCCGGAGCACTTCTTCCAAAGCCAAATTTGAATCCACTCCCTTTCCTCTTTTTCGTGGCCGACGCGTTTGAAGCGGCTCCAGGCACAGCTCCAGCTCTTGCTCCAGGTTCAGTCAAGGGAAGGTCCATTTCCGAATAATGCGACGGTCCCATGCCCAACGCATGTTTCGCCTTGCCCATCCATCCTCCTCCCAGACTCAATATGCTATTCCTGTTCTGCGCGTTCCTCACAGCACCAGTCGGCGATTCAGGGCCAGTCTCGTCGATGCCTCCAGTAGCATAGTAGCCGTCCGTGGACCTGCCGTCGTCATGTTCATGATCATCTGTATATCTTTGCCAATTGTCCGAATCCGAGGTTCGTGAGAACTGCCGCGAATCTGGCGCAAGGTACGGTGGTTGTCCTGCTGCAGGCGCAACGTTTTGTCGGGCGGAACCAGGGGCACCTAGAAACTCGTCGTAGGACACTGAGGGTCGGTCTTCAGCGTGATTCTCGTTATATCTTCGTAATAGTTCGTCATCATTGGCTTCTGGACGGGATCCTGAGGAGTAGTATGGCGTGGAGTCGTCAAGGTCAATGAGATCGTTTGCGGGGATGGAGTGACCGGCGGGCCTCCCAGACATAACGGCGAGTTTGAATGGCTCTTATCTGTATGCGGGATTGATTGTTGGTTGCCAGTGCATGTTGTAAGATGTTGCTTGGATGCGCCGGGCTCCCTGGGTCGTGGATACGGCTCTGCTGGAATGGGCGTATTAGGTAGAACTATGCCAGGTGAGGTGAGGATACAGGATCGTCGTCAAAGGTAAGCAAGTGGCTTGGTATGTAACGGGCAGTGACGGGAGCAGCGCAGCGGTATTGTCCAACAATTGGATATTCCTTTGCCTCTGGCAATTCAATATGTGTTTTGATTGAATCTATTCCGACGACTCCATGGCTGACACAGGGACTGCTGCATTCAGCTCCATTAGAAGTTAGAACCTCTCCCGTACAGCCTCATTGCCGACCCCAGTCAAACAGATTGACAAAATTAGATCTGACCTTACGCATCGCATGGGTATAATCATGGATATAATACAAGTACAGGCTCCAGGAGGTTCATGATTGCAGCTTGAAGCTTTCCGTGTATTCATACATAATTACAATATTGTATGTCCGCTCTGGCATGCGTAAACACACCATCCACCAGATCACCGTTCAGGCAGCAAATTCTTTACACCAGCCCAGTATCGATCCAGTACAGTCTTCTCAATCTCATCCTTTGCAAGCCACTTGAAATCTTTCAGACCCAAAGAGTTCTTCTCAATATTGGCCTGTCCAGCCATTATCCTCCCTTTCATGAAGAATGTCTTCTCGCCGAGTTCCGTGACGCCCTTCTCGTTGGCAGTCGCTTTCTGTTTGTGGAAGTTGAACTGGGAAAATCCAACGGGTGAATTTCCGACGATCCATGTGTTCATGTTAAGGCCTCCAGACTGGACAAGAATGCGCTCAGCTGCCTGTTGTCGCTATGATTAGCTTTGTACAAACATTTTCGCTGCTGATGCAGGCTTTCATTCCGCATTTCTATAATCACCTAAAATATGTACGACAGTTTTGAATGGAGAAAGATATCAAGATGTCCTGCCATTTTGATCTTCAACATGGCCAGTTTTTTTTTGGTGGTCGATTTTGAGTCGAGGGACTTCAAGGGGATTTCGAGACGATCGGGAGGGGAAAGTAGGTCATAAACCTCCTTGTGACGCGAATGACATACCTGATACAAGCTTTCGCGACCTATAATAGTGTCTGTGGGGAATGTCCAATGTCCTCGCTCGTTCTGGACCAGAAGATAAAGAGTTCTTTGTAACGATCGATTCAGACTTCGTTGATCATTTTTCCGATCCGCCTCTGTTACGCGAGGCAATGGCTTCACAAGGGCCTTCCGTTGTGCCTCAACTGCGGCCTCCTCGCCATCCTTTTGTACTGGGTAGATTATTGAGTCCTGCAGTAATACCTCGGCTTGGTATTCGGGTTCGCTCTCTTTTGCACCAACAAGCAACTCATCGTTCCATCCCTCGTCTGCGTAAGGATTGTATTTTCCAATGTCTCTTGCTGGCGTTTGCCTTTCATTCACTTTTCGTTTCCAGTCCAGTATCGCGGGGGTCTGCTTCCGGAAATAGAAGTATTGTCTGAATGGGAGAGCGAGTCGTTCATTCAGTCGCCGTTGGTATAGATAGAAGGATTTCTCGAAGGATGTGAGATCGCGAGTGATTTGAGGTGGGCGAGAGAGGACAACTCCCGTCCGTAATCTGTATGCGAGGTTTGTGGAAGGGGAGTGGTCGACGGGAGGATCTACTGATTGCGTTGCAAAGGGCCGCCCGGCGACAGCAGCAGCGGATGAGGCATGTCGGCGTTGTGCTATCGACTTTCTACACGAAATGCAGATGGGGCCATTGAGCAGTCTCCCTGGGATCCATTAGCATAATTTCAATGGTGTTGATCGAAGAATGGCTTACCCTGCCCAGCGAGTAGTGAAGATAGCCCAGTCCGAGTTGGCTTCATTGGACGGTCGAATGGACAATTGCTAGAGCATCGCCCTCAGCGTTCACAGATCGACTAAGGCTCAAGAAAACTAGATCCACCGTGCAGGTCACGTGGTTAGCCCCGCAGCCAGGTCTATATAAGATCCCCCGACTCCTCGATCCGCTTGCTCTCCAGACATAACTTATCACCAGAATATCCGTAATATCACCTTGCCTGGCCATGTACATGTCGAGATAAAACCCCAACGCAGACTTTTTTCGCTAACGGCGGCCTCTTATCCCAAGGCTCGCAGTTAGATAGATCTTGCTTACATTCCCACACCACTGCAACCTCTATTCCTTTCTATGACGGCGTAATTCAGTTTGGTAGTGCTATTTAAGACTTCAGCTACTAGTACTATGGGCAAAGGGCATGCTCACATCGCGAAGCCACTGCAGGCGCAAATAGAAAGCTTACATGCAGTATCCCATATCGTTAATAGCTATTATATACACCAGCCATCTCTGCGTCTGCTTGAAATGTCGTCCATGTGAATGCTAAGCAAGGTCTGGACGAGCCAGTGGTCCTTGATCTATAGAATACACGAAGTCTACCCTGCGCGTACATCTCTAACGGTTAGACAACTCATGCAGCTGCTCTCACGGACTTGGCCACGACATCTCCGAAGCTGGCAATCCTTCCAAAGCCGCACTCCTAAAAGCGCAGGATTTCGCCATGGCTGACGGTCATGATACGGGTCAACGCGACCTTGAGAAGGAACTGACTTGCTCTGTATGTCTAGACAGCTTCACCTCCCCGCCGCCCCGCTCCAGCTGATGCTCATAGATCTGCAAAGAAATACTATTCCAACCTCTGACCCTCCTCGACTGTTTGCATTCCTTCTGCGGTGGATGTCTGAAAGAATGGTTCGCCCATCAAGCCTCCGTCGCCCGGAGCATACATCCATACACATGCCCATCATGTCGAGCTTCCGTGCGCGTAACCAGGCCAAATGCGACCGTCACCACATTACTGGAGAGCTTCCTGCGGGAGAATCCGGACAAGGACAGAAGCGAGGAGGACAAGAAAGATGAAAGGGAAAAATACAAACCTGGAGATACAATCATGCCGAAGCTTCGTCTTCGAGGAGCGCCTAGGAATGAAGAGGACCAACGGTTGATGGACGAGGTCATGGCCCTGAGTATGGACGAAGCAGGCATTGGCAGGAACAGCAACACCCTGCAAGAACCTGACCATGGAAGGACGCGACACAGGAGCCGTGAGCATCGAAGCCGGGAGCGTCGAAGCCGGGATCCCTCGAGAAGTCCTGGCCAGAGTCGAGGTGAAAGACAGGATAACAATGCTCGGGTAACACGGCCGAGAGGTAGTCGTGGGCCATCGCCATCGCCATCGCCATCGCCACAGAGAGAAAGAGCACGTCAAGTGGAGCACCAGCATAGCTTGAGGTCTATCCTGAGTGTTTCTGAATTGGATCCTCAGGAAATGCAGGAAGACATCATGCGCCAGATTGCTGACGAAGGCTTGTTGAACGATATCGATTGGAACAACTTGGACACAACGCAAGAGGAAGAATTGAGCGAAATGATAGCTCGGGCGTACCAACAAAGGAGAGAACAAAGACGGCAGGAACGACGCCAACGAGAACGAGCAACAGGCCCAACTCGAGATCGCTCTGGAGATCGAAGTGCTCACAATAGCCCGCAACAGCAGCCAATTTCTGACCAGACAACCTCCCGCCATGCAGAGAGTGTCATGGAAGACGACACTGCTTCACGTGCTCCAGCTCGACCGCCAGTCTCAAATCCACATTTGATAGACTCGGCAAATCATGTACATACTATTCGCCATCGTAGAACGGGAAGCGGAACCAGTACTCGTTCTACAACTCGTTCGGATAGTGCCAACGCCGCGTCCTCGTCATCTAATGGTTTGGGCATAGAAGGCGTGGCTGCTGTCTCGAGACCAGAAGCGCGTCGTCGAATGTCTAACGAGAGGCGATCAACTGATCCTGAACGAGTACGTACTCTAGCTCATCGTCCTCATGCCCCATCTAATCCATCTGCCCCGGCTGGATCTGCGCCCGGCTCTCCTAGGGAGCTTCAAGTCGAAGATGTCTCACATAGACGACAAAGATCTGGTAGCAATCCTAGGCCTCATCGATCTCCTCTCCTAGCATCATCAATATTTCCTCAAAGTAGACCGAATAACAATAGCTCTCCATCGCTTGTCCCCAGCCAGACTCAAGCGATACCAGCTGCCGCCTCGAGTTCCACAACAACTCCCATCCCCACGCGTAATGCTTTGGCACCCACACCAGCAGATGGACGTCCAACAAGTTCCTCGTCCGGAAATCATCGCCCCACTTTGTACACTGAACCAACAGTCTCATGTGATCGTTGTGGTAGATCACATATTGAATATGATCTCCATTACAGTTGCAAAAAATGTCAAAATGGAAAGTTCAACGTTTGTCTCCCGTGCTATCGCGCCGGGAAAGGTTGCCTCCAGTGGTACGGGTTTGGATGGGCTGCCCTGGCAAAATATGAACGTTTTGCACCACCTGGAGGCTACTCGCCTGACCAAGAACCTCCTCATGTACTGGACGGCCATCGATATCTACGTCCACAACACCCTCTAGTTTCTGCGCCACCAACCACGCCGGATCAACCAAAGAGATCCGTCACTGAGGAAGATCCAGCTAAACGCTTGCAAGACGGCGTTTTCTGCGACATTTGTTCCTCCTTCGCAAACCCATGTTACTGGAAATGTGACATATGCAACGAGGGCGGCTGGGGCTATTGTAATGATTGCGTAAACCAAGGTCGACACTGTACACATCCCTTGCTACCACTGAAAGCAATCTCAAAAGATACCAACTGGCGTCCTTCTAATGGTCTCAACCCACCATACAGCGAAACCAACCCACCTTTAACACCAAAATCAGCATCCATCGTCAAAGGTCTCGGGACCGTCACGATCGCAAACCGCTACTTCAAATTGCTTCAATTTTTGACAAAATGCGATATCTGCACCTACTCCATTTCACCATCGAATACAAGGTTTCACTGCCCCGTTTGCAACGATGGCGATTATGACATTTGTTCACCATGCTACCACGGTCAAGTTTCCATGGGTAAGATCTCAGCAGCTAACGGACCAAACGGTTGGCGTCGGTGTCCTCAGGGTCACAGAATGGTCGTCATCGGTTTCGAAGATCGAGATGGCGGACAACGTCGTCTCGTTGAACGTGATCGTGTTGGAGGCTCGCGACTGAAAGAAGAAGAATCAAGTTCCAATGACATGACCGCTATCCCCGATTGGTCTTGGAAAGACGCAAATGGAAAAGACAGGAAAGCAAGGACAGGGTATAATGTCTCTGGGCGCCTTCCGCCCGATAGTGGAGTGGGGTTAAGGCTTGTGGCTAATTGGGGATATTTCCCGAGCGAGGGTGTGAAAGATGAGTTGATGTTTCCCAAGGGAGCTGAAATTAGGGAAGCGGAGGATATCAACGGGGATTGGTTTTGGGGCGGGTATGCTGGGGCAATGGGATTGTTTCCTGGAAATTACGGTAGGATCATTGGGGGTTTTGGAGGGGAGGGTGGTTGAGAAGTGGTGGTAGGATCGCCATTTATATATTCTGGAGGCGTTCTTGCTTAACGTCACGAAATGATGACTTCAATATCTGTCAAATACGCATCTAGGATATTTACTTGGTCCAGATCATCTTGAAAAATCACCTACCAGTAGGAGTAGTAGATGAAGCGATTGCGAAAAAATTCTGGCATTGGTGTAGGTCTCCTACTCTCCAGTACTTAGAACCAGCCACTTCTAACTTGAATGGTTTAGCAAAGAATTCTTTACCTTGTGTTTCATCAGTTTAGTGTCCCCCTGGCTTCTAGAAATTACGGAGTCAGCATTAAGATTAAACTCGAGGAACCTCAGAGAGAATAATCAGCTATGAACAAGACATACAGACGGTGGAAACAACGTTAATAGGCGTATAAAAACAGGAAAACAGGTGCCAGTAAAAGATAGGAGTAAAGTGCTGACCATTGTCTTTGGCTTCGGAGTGCTGCCAAGGTATTAGTTGCTTTGATCGGCAATGCCGTAACCTATTATACTTCTGGCAATGCCGTAACCTATTACACTTCTGGCAATGCCGTAACCTATTACACTTCTGGCATTGTGGTATTGCCGATCTCACCGAAAGACGTTGGATTTCTCCAACATCTGTTCGGTTCGGTTTCCTTAGTGACAAAAACCAGGGACCGGAGAGCATCTAGATTCTTACTACCACGACTACGTCCCCATGATTCGAGCTGATCCCATGAGGATGAACGACTATCAGTCGGCCAGAATTATGATGATCCCGAGGGAGAGCTAGACTTCCCAAATGCTGCAGGTCTGCAGGTCTACATTACAATCTTTCGTCGCTGTGACAGACCGAAGGACTACTTATGCCTGCTCCAGCGCGCATAATTGAAGGTCTTGAAGAAACAAATATATTCCTTTTCACGCATCGAATCCAGCTATTCTTCTCACAATCATTCAAAATGCTCTTCTCAAAAGTAGCCTCCTCTTTGCTCTTAGCCTTTACAGCCTACGCAGTATCTATCAAGGCCCGCGACGTTCAGCTCGCCGACGACATTTACGCAATCGATGCCGCCGTAAACGCATTGACTGAAAATGTTAACGATTACAATTCCGGTTCCTTCCCCTCGGGCCTAGTCGACGGTATTCCCATTCTGCTCGACGTCGTAAACATTCATCTCGTCAACCGAAAAGGCTACGCAGATGCGAACCTTTCACCCACCCTAGACTCTCAGGACTCCATCACAGTCGTCAAGTCTGTCACGAACTCAGTGGCAGTTGATATTCCAAAGAGCGTGGATGCGTTGAAGGCGAAGAAATCCTTGTTTGTGGCGGCTGGATTGACACAGATCGTTATCGCGAGTCTGAAGTTGTTGAAGAATGATCATGATACCTTCAGCGCTGCTGTCGTGGCGAAACTGACGGCTGATGCAGAGACGACGGCGCAGGGACTGGCGGGTGTGAAGATCATCGATGATGCTTTGGCGGATGGAATCGCATACTTCTCTTCAAGATAGAAAAGGGGCATTTAAACGTATCCCTAGCTTGGTAGTCAAGTTAGGTATATATAGATAGTAACCAGACTGCTATCTATACTATGTACAACTTATACTTCCTTGTCGTACTACGGTCTGGTAAGGAGGTGGACGTAGATTAGTATTTCAATATCTATATATATCTAGAATCCAATTCTCCCACTCAAGTACCTGGATATCCTGCAAGATTGTATCCTGCAGTTTGTATCCTGCAGTTTGTATCCTGCAGTTTGTATCCTGCAGTTTGTATCCTGCAGTTTGTATCCTGCAGTCTCAATTGTATCCAGTTTGTATCCTAGATCCCGAGTCAATTCCCTACTATTCCAGATCGATAAGAAGATTGTCACGAGCGTGGTGAGAGCGAGTAGCAACGTCTAGACAGCTTGACTCAGTACGATAGTTCTATTAGTGAACCGAATCATGATGGCGGTTATGTTCCATTTCCAGTATCATCACGTGGTCCAGCTCTCTCCGACGTCCAGGGTACCAGCCCCTTTGAACAATCGGCACTGGACAAGCCAGAAACAAACAACAAAACTCTCCCAATCGGAAACTTGCAGCAAAGTCAAAGGCAGCAAACGGTCCATCACCACGCTTGGCGTCAATAATCGCGTCCCAAATTCACACTGAAAACATTCTGGGATCCCATCAGCGACATCATCATCATCAACAGCCCGTTCCATCTACTCGGACGACCCATCATCAACAGCCCGTTCGAACTACTCGGACGACTCATCATAGCCCGCCCAATCTACTCGGACGATTCATCATCAACAGCCCGTCCAATCTACTTGGACGACTCATCATCAACAGCCCGTTCCATCTGCTCGGACGACTCATCATCAACAACCCGTTCAATCTTACTCGGCACCATTAGCCCTTCGGAAAATTGTCTCCGCGAAGCGCGAGGCGTTTTTGACAGTGTCTAAACAAGATTCGCGAGCATGACGACACCTTTGTGACTAACCACAATAATCTCTAGCAGCGTCGCTAAGTTGCCTCGAGACTCGCTAACCCGCCACGTCTCTGTTAAGCATGAGGCTAAAGAGATCCGTTATCAACTTATGATCCTTATTCGAGCAAGGCCGAGATGAGTCCATCGTCACACTGGCTGGAATTTTCGCCTGGACGCGGCATCATGTCGAGATGCCTGGCCCTCGAGCTAGAACTACCGTAGCTTTGGGTCGTCTGAATTATTTTGGGCACTCCTACCGTTGCTGTGATGATGGGGATCCGTGTCTCCCGTAGTATACCCAGAGAAATCCTCCAATACATCCTCAATCTCTGGTTCCTCAGCTCTATCGTCGCCCGTTTTCTGCCTTTTCTTTCCTTTATAATTGTTATTGTTCCCTTCGTTTCATTACATTCACCGTGGTTCCCTTCCTGCTAGGCTCCAAAGCCCGACTAATATAAACATAATGGTTGGTCCCAATGCGCTTAGGTCTCGATCCGAATCCAACACGTCCACCAACTATGGCTCGGGCATTACCACCTTGCCGAATGGACGACGGACATATCTACCTGATGATATCGCACCCTCTTCTATGGAAAATTTCACGACCGTAACCAACTCTGACTCTCACTCAAGAACGGGAAGTGGACAAGCACCAGGACATTCACGACACATTTCCATATCCACAGTATCAGGTGTCACAATTCCCATGTCTCGACTATCCAATAACTCAGAGACTACACTTTACCATGCCTACACTTCGCGACCGGATTCATTGAATTTGCATTATCCACCTCTACCACATACATCTCGACCGGAATCGGTGACTTCGCATCATCCACCGCATTCGCTGTCAGCATCATGGCGTCTACGCTATGAAAGTGGGACAACTAAATTTGCCTCGGAAGACTCATTGAGCTCGAGGTATACACACTACGAGCCAGAAAATAATGGTCAGGATTCCGGTGCAAATACTCGTGTCAACTCCCTCATGCATCCCGATACACAAGCCGACGGTAAACATGGCAAGCCGGACCATGGCAAGGATGAAATTGATATGGAGAAAATGGCAGCAAAGGGAAAGAGAGGACCCCCGGGTAAAGGTGGCCCACCGCCTGGCATGGGAGGACCGCCTGGTATGCGTGGACCAAAGGATCCAAATATAGTCGAATGGGATGGCCCAGATGATCCAGAAAACCCGATGAACTTCCCTCGGTGGAAGAAATGGATGATCACTGTTGCGATGGGTATGATGACATTCTGCATCACATTTGCCAGTAGTGTGTTCAGTACAGCGACAGAAGCAACTGCTGCTGAATTCGGAATCTCACCCGAGGCGATGACTTTGGGCACTTCTCTTTTCGTTTTGGGGTTTGCTTTTGGTCCATGCGTGTGGGGGCCTTTCTCGGTGAGTTCAGATCTCTTGGATCATTGAGATGTGTTAACAATTATGCAGGAAGTGTTCGGGCGTAAGATCCCATTATTCACCGGATTCTTCATCTTCGCCATCTTCCAGATCCCAGTCGCGGTTGCTCAGAATGTCCAGACGATAATGCTCTGTCGATTTCTCGGCGGTTTGTTTGGCAGCGCCCCGCTTGGAATTGTTGGTGGTGCCATGGTGGACTTTTGGGAACCGCTCGACAGAGGCATTGCCATTTGCATATTCTCTGCAGCTACCTTCCTCGGTCCAGTTGCTGGTGAGTAGACATTCTGGTTCCATAGTTGACTCGACTGCTAACAATACGTGTTAGGACCTATTGCGGGAGGATTCATCACAATGAGTTCTCTCACTTGGAGGTGGACCGAATACCTGACCATGATCATGGGTTTCAGCTTCGGCCTCATTGGACTTTTCGCTATTCCAGAGACATTTGCACCCGTCCTCCTCTCACGAAAAGCGAAAAAGATGCGATACCAGACCTTGAACTGGGCTTTACACGCTCGATCTGACGAGCAGCAAGTTGTTCCAAAGGAGCTTGTGACCAAGTTCCTGTTCAAGCCCTTCAAGATGCTGTTCCTTGACCCTATCCTGCTCCTCATCACACTATATATGTCTCTGATATACGGTGTTTTGTACCTGCTTTTTGTCGCCTACCCGATTGCATTCTCGGAGAAACGTGGCTGGAATCTCGGAGTTGGTGCCCTTCCCTTTGCCGCAGTAACAATTGGGGTTCTCTTCGGTGCTCTACTTATCGTTTTCCATTCAAAGACTCGGTATGCACGCCTTCTCAAAGAAAATGGCTCTGTCGTGCCAGAAGAGAGACTCATTCCGATGATGGTGGGCGGCGTTATCTTCCCAGCAGGTCTATTCTGGTTTGTTGTGTCTCCGATGTCTGGTTCGTGCGCTAATATCTTGTCTTAGGTTCGCTTGGACGAGCAGTCCTCAAATCACATGGGTCCCACAGGTTCTGTCTGGAATCTTTATCGGAGGTGGTGTCCTCTTGATCTTTCTGCAGGGCCTCAACTATATCGTCGATTGCTACAAGTGGAACTCGGCCTCGGCGATTGCTGGCAACACGTTTTGTCGGTCTTTGGTGGGAGCGGGATTTCCATTGTTCGCCACGGCCATGTAAGTTCTTCATCATGACTCGTTTTGAGGTAGACATAGTAATTTTGAACAGGTTCCACACGCTAGGTGTCGATTGGGCCGCTTCGCTGCTGGGTTTCCTCGCTGCAGCTCTGGCCCCTGTCCCTTTCTTGTTCTTTGTCTACGGCAAGAAGATTCGAAACCTGAGCAAGTTCAGTCCTACAGGAGGGCCTCCGGGCGGGCAGGGAGGACCACCAGGAGGAGGGCCACCAGGGGGAGGGCCACCAGGGGGAGGGCCACCAGGAGGAGGGCCATCAGGGGGAGGGCCACCAGGAGGAGGGCCACCAGGAGGAATGGGAGGAGGACCACCAGGAGGAATGGGAGGAGGACCACCAGCAGGCATGTCTCCAGGGTCGGAAAAATCATCACGCAAAGGTCCTGCCAAGTAATTGTGGCACGAATATCTTGATACGATGGCGGGGTTGGAATACTATGGGATGAGGATGGATGCCTCGGAGCTCCTCCGGGTGGTGGCAATTCGTAACCAATTGCATTCCCCCCAGATAGTCCTTATCTACCACAGTAACGTGACGTGGGCTTGGCACTGGCAGCGATCGAACCCCCTCCCCACATGTTTTGGGCCACCGCCCCATCCCTGCGCCCCAACCCCCCAATGCCACAGCGCATGCAACTATTCCCACAAGGGTGTCTGATAAGCACAGCTCGCCCAACAGAAATCCATCCCCACAGCTTCAATCACTGCCATTCACCACAAAACCGCCACGGGTGGATATCTCCTCCACATTTCCCTCCTCTGCTAGACAACGACAACCAAGGTGGTGAGTTCTCTCACTGCAGCCTCCGCCTACGCTCCAACACAGCCTTGCTAACTGAAAGAAACAGCCTCCCATCTAGTGCCATTACAGTACGTTGACTTGCCTGCGTCCTGGGCTGTGAAGACCCTGAATCCCACCCATCTCAGCCTCAAAGCCCGCGAACTCTCACAGCTGATCAGATCAATGAAGGAGGCCGTCCGTAATCAGCACAGTCACCCCGAAGCCGCGTTGAACTCTTTGCTGAGTGCATCTCTACACATCCTCGCCAACATGGTCTCAGTACAGCCGTCGAGGAAGTCGCCAGATGACATCGATGTCGTGATCAGTTTCCGCACACACAGCTCGGACATCGTCTTCCTCTCTGCAGACGTGACCAATTGGACCCCAGAACAGATGTTGTGGAATGGCGAGTCGCATGAGCACGTGATTACTGTTCCCAGGGGCACTCCGTCCATGTACCACCTTATCTCACGGCCTGTCCATGGTTCGTGCTAACATTTGTTTTGCAGACTCTACAAGTTCCGCATTGGAGAGAACAATTGGTTTCATGACGGCACCGTCAGCGCCGAACCAGATGGATTCTTCGGCTGGAATAACAAATTCGAGATTCCAGAAGTTCCTCTACCAACAGCACCCAACGAGCTCGACGAGGACGTGGACCTCGAAAGTGTCGCCGCGGTTGAGTCCATCGCTGATACTGTTTCCGAATTCGGCACCGAAGGAGACACGCACAGCCTCTTCCACGACGAAGATCTAATAGACCGCGATGAAGTAATTGAAGATCCTGATTATGCAGGTATGAGAAATCATTTTTGTTAACTAAACCTCCCAGAAAGAAAAAGAAAAAGAAGCGACGCGAGCAGAAGAGAGGTCGGCCACTCCGCAGCCGACGCAAGAACCAACACCGAAGCCAACGCAGCACGACGAGTCGACAGTAAGCGGCGCTCATAGTGCTGCCGAAGCTGGCGCTGGCGCTGCAAAAGCACCCAAAAACCCTTCTCGATTGTCAGTTTACATCTGTCTGCCTTGTGCCCTTCTTGTTTTCATTTTGATACGTTTTACGGATAGATCCCGTGCTAACATAGATTGACTGGCAGCTTACTCCCAATCTCAGCCGTCGGAATCCTCGGGCTCTCGATTTTTTGGGTTTGGTGGAAGTAGCCGAGGTGTTCAGTATCGCTTGTGAGGCGTGCAGAATGGGATGCGGTGATGTTGATGTCGAACAGAATGCATTCGTGAATGCGGCGGCATAGTTCTATGGTATGTAATGTGGGATGACGGAGGGGGGTGGAGAGGTTGTTCATTCGATTACCATGGATGAATCAGTGCTCATTTTTGCCCTGTCCTCCCCTCCCACACCATGTTTCCAAAACTGATCAATTCGGTAGCTTCTTGACTTAAAGGTTTATAGCTCAAGAGTCATGCGGATTGAATACAATTTCTACACGGCATGAGAGACGAGTATATAGTTGCTCTGGAATTCTATCCTGGTCAAAGTGAAATTGGAATGCAATTATGACTCGGATATTATAATATATTATGTCTGACATAAACCTCGTGATCGCGCGTGACGTTAGTATTTTCCAAGGGAGGAACTGCAAGGATGCTTCCAAGACTCCTGAGCTGCATCCATTGTCCAAATCTCCTGCGCAGGAAAAACAACCTCCAAAGTCCCCTCAAGTTCCTCGTTTTCGAAGAAGAAGGTCATGTCTAAACAAACTCACCCTTCTTCTCCTTGAAATCGTAAGCTGGATTCGAGTCCACCTTCAAGCCTACCCAAACCCCCCATATCGCGTCCAGTAACGCCAACATGTCACAAAGCCGCCCCGACATCTCCTGGCCTCTCGAACGTCCCTCAACCACACCCGCCCCCGACGACACACGACTAGAAGCCGAACTCCGCAACCGCGCAAACGCAGCTCCCAGTCCCTCCCCAAGCCCCGAAGCCCCCGCCATCTCCATCCCCTCCGAAGACCTCCTCCCAGGCCACAAACGCTCCCAATCCGGTATCTCCCTCCGCGCCTTTCTCCTAGGCCAAACCCTCGCTTTCTCCCTCCTCACCGCATACTACGCACGCTTCGAAAGGGACTCGAGACTATGGCGCCCGCCGCTTTTCCTCTCTATACTCAGTCTATTCCATTTCTTGGAATTTTGGACGACGGCGAGGTATAATCTGCCAAATGCGAATGTGAGCGCTTTTTTGCTGTTTGATAATGGGCTTGCCTATCAGATTGCGCATGCGACGGCTATGGTGGAAGCGACCATCACTTCGATATGCTTTCCTGGGTGGCAGGCTAGGTTTTCGCCGGCCTGGGTGCGGGGCCTTGGTTTGGGACTTATAATTGTTGGACAGCTTTTTAGGAGTTTGGCCATGGTTACTGCGGGGACGAACTTCAATCATCAGGTCCAGAGGAAGAGGGCTATTGGGCACCAATTGGTTACGACGGGGGTTTATGGTGTTCTGAGGCATCCGAGTTATTTTGGGTTCTTTTGGTGGGCTATTGGGACGCAGTTGCTTGTTGGGAATCCGTTCTGTCTTGTGGCGTATGTGTTGGTGCTTTGGAGGTTTTTCTCAAGGAGGATACAGGGGGAGGAGTTGTATCTTGTCGGATTCTTTGGGGACGAGTACGTGCAGTTTAGGAAAAGTACGAGGGTGGGGATACCTTTCATTCGATGATATCAAGAATTGGACAGCATGGTTTGGCATTTCTAGGCTCGTTGTGGATTTTGACACTTCTCAGTGATCCGACTTACCAACAATCAGCAGGATCAAGGAATTCCGACTCATTTCGTTTGAAAATCTGGATACTCGAAGGAAACAATCAGTTCATCAAGGCCCAGCTATGGGCTAAGATTGCGACGAAGAGAACTGCAAAACTCCTCCGAAGAATCCTTCCGAAGCGAAATAAAAACCACCTCAAGCAGCCAATTTATCCAAAAGTCCACCAAGCAACAAATTCTCCTCCTTAAACCTCTTCATCTCCTCCCTCGCCTCCTCATCTAATCTCCTCAACACCCCTTCTGTATGCTCAAACGTTTTGGTGACATCACGCATATAATCCACCACAAAATCCTTCAACGCATCATCCTCTGTTTTCAAGGCTAAGATTTCGAGGATTCGCGTGTCCCCTGGTGCGGAATTCTGGATTGCGTGGATGATTGGGAAGGAGAACTTTCCTTCGGTTAGGTCTTCGCAGTGGCCTTTTTGGGTTGTGTACTATTGCCCATCTTTATCAGCCAGAGCAGAAGACTTCAGAGTGGGGAAGGAAGGGCAGAATTAATAGAGTCTGAGAGATGGCAAGGGACAGGTTAGGGAAGAGGGAGAAACTCACAACATCGCTAACCAAATTTTTAAAATCATCCCTGATCTGGAAAATCAAACCCAATTTCTCAACCAACGCCGCGAATTCAACTTCAAATGACCGCTCTGATTCTGAAACGAGACACATTAATCGGATGGCGAGACGGAATAGGCCGCCGGTTTTGTTGGAGACCATTTTTAGGTAAGCGGATGGTGTGGGAAGGGTGTGTGTATCGCGCCAGTGGAGATCGAGGCCTTGGCCGCGGTGGAGGTGTAATAATTCCTCACAGTAGATCTGTAGTGCCTGGGGGATGATCCGGGCCGGGAGAGAAGAGAGGGTCTGCATAGCTTGGAAATAAACGTAGTTTGCGCTGTTTATTGTTGAGGCGGTGCCGTAGACGAGATGGGCTGAGGGACTGCCGCGGCGGAGAGGGGAGGAATCTTGGATGTCGTCTATCAAGAGGGAGGCATTGTGGAGCATACCCACGACTCTATTGATGATCTCGAGAGAGACGGGCTCGACTTTCAACCATACGTTGAAGGCGGCAAGGATCTGTTTTCGGATGTCTTTCCCGGAGTGGGATGTTAGGTAGTTGTATGGTTGGTTGATTGTCTGATATCTGCTCAGTGGTGTTCTCTTGTGATGGAGGATGAGGGTTGGAATACCTTTTCTTCTTCGTCTGTCCATACTTCGTGGATTGCCTTGAACGGATTTTTCTCCGTGCTCTTGGACGCAATATCCTTATCATCGAGACTATTAAAGAGAGTCAATCCACTATCAACTCTCGGTCTTTTCTTCTGTGGTTCGTCTTCGCGAGATATGTCCAGACAGAGAGGTAGGTCCATCATTCGAACGGACGACGGATCGTACTCTTGCATTTCTGGAATTGGCACTCTTTCGGCTCGGTGAAGTTGTTGGCTTCTTTGTTCCGAAACGGTGTCGAGGAGGTCCTTATTATCGTGTGGGGATGGTGGTGAGGGCATCATCTCATACCGCTGAATACAGTTGTTCTGCCCTTCAAAGGACTCGATCTCGCAGCTCATATCGGGACTTGTATCTGGTGTTGGCGGCAGCATGATTTGAGGATGGGAATTGAGATGTTGGTTTTTGTCTGCTGCGATTTTGGGAGTTGTCATCATTTCACCATTGCGAACGAGACGTGTTTTCTGCTCCTGGTTGGTGACGGAGTTGAATGCGTCTTTGATTTCATGAGGTGGAGGAGTACAAGTGTAATTAGGAAGAGAATGTTGGTGGTCCATGATGAGCTTGAGGGAGTCTGAGAACGGAGAAGGATAAGAGCTGGGCTGATGAAAAGGATGAATGAGGTTATGGGTGTGAAAGCACTAATGGGCGTGGAAGTATTGATCATAATGAGGCCTGAGAAGCAGTGCTGGTGATCGTCAAGTATTGCTTTATCATCGGGAGTTCTTACTGTTTGATATGGCCGGCTTCTTATGTGATATATGAATGTTTGCGGTTTACTGTAGATGACAGTTGATCTATCTAGATTTTGAACGAGAGACTCTGTGACCATTGCGCAAGTGTAGTCTCTGGTGCCGTTCTTAGCCACTTTGGAAGAAGTTATGTCGGACAGGTCGAGTGGCTGTTTTTGATGCGAAGAATGCGGCATGGTTAAGAGACGTGATTGGCTGATGTGTTTCTAATATGCCTCCTTATATCGTAGCATAGACGCAGCCCAGCGGCATACATGGATCTGCAGGGAAACAGGGAGACTGGATAAAGCCAGACAACGAGTATGAATGCAACGTTCAGAAGTCGTCGAGTAATGTTATCAATCTATGCGTTTGCCGTACAATCGCTTGCATTGAGTAACGTGGTACCTAACTTGAGGTACATCCGTACGGATTTAGGAGTAGCAGAATGGTGGCTTAAACTCACATGGTGCAGCTTCTGAAACACCAAGAGTCAGTACCGTATGATCTGGGCCCAGTTTGTTCTTTGATCCCTCTAGATGGTGGAGACTTATGTTTGGAAACACGGGAAGATCACCCGAAGAACTTCTGGTGATAAGGTTGTAGTTTACCACCACGCGCCATCGCGAAACTTGCTTGCGAACAGCATACTGTAACTTTGTATTTCATGAAGAAGAGAAATAAAGAGGGAAGATCATGATGGACGAAGATTTGGACCATGACGAGATCGTTGACGAATAGAGTTCGTCCAGTGAATATCATTAAACCTTCCATTCGTCCAAAATTAAAAGATGATAGAATCGCAATGAAAAAAAAAACATCTCACAAAGCTGTCATTTCCAGCTTTACCCCCTTGACTGAACGCCACTCCATCGCTAAAGATCCGACTACGGATATGCAGGCCAAAACAAGGGGAATGTAGAAAATATGTGTCAAGGCATCGTTGAAAGCAACGAGCACTTTGGGCATTAATGAGGCTGGCACTAAAGTCTTCATGTTGTGAACGCCTACCCTCATCAACGCATCCAGACTGATTCCTGTTGGGATGACCTCCTTGAGATCGCTAATGAGTCGTTGATTGAAAATAGTCTGGGCCGCAGAGATGAAAAGAGCGCCACCAAGGCTTTGGAAGAAGATCATCGCGGTGGTCCCAGTAGGTATGTCGTCCATTGTAAGTACAACCTGAGCTGCCATCAATGGCTGAACAAGTCCCAAACCAAGACCAATTCCTACCACGGTCTGATATGCGAGAGTTGTCGAAGTAGGTGTAGTGGTGGTCCAAGTCGTGAGAAGCCCGGCTCCAATGACGGTACAAATCGAAGCTAGGATCATGAGCGGTGTGTAGTAACCGCACACAACGACAATTACACCAGAAAGGCCTGACATAATTATGACCCCGAGAATGAGGGGCAGAGTCATGACACCAGACTGGGTGGCTGTTTGATCTTTGATGACTTGGTACCAAAGTGGCATCTGTATGAGCATCAGCACCAAATCAGTGTGTGCTCGATTTATTCACAAAAGGATCGACACCAGGATGGCCACTCACGTAGAAAACGAGCATGAAGAATGCTGCTCCAAGACACATCGAAAATAATGCTCCAGCAGCAATACTCCGTTGCGCCATGATTCTTGGTGGTAAGGTTGCATTGTCTTGCTTGTGAATTTGGATACCAATGAAAACAGAGCTTAAAAGCACGAAAAGGAATAATAGAAGCACGATTCGGTAATCAGACCAACGGTATTTGTTGCCTCCCCACTGTTCGTTTTTTTCAAATTAGTGGTTGACACAATACAACATCATTGATAATATGAATAGAGAAATCTGGAGCTTACCTGTAGTGAAAGCAATAGACTCAATATCGCAGGGATGAAAACAGCAGTTCCGGTAAGATCGAACTTTGCTAGTTTTTGGCGTAAAGTGAGATGCGCCAGGCCTGGACGTGCTGGAGGAGTAAATAGGAACACAATAACAAGAACTGTAATCGCTCCAAGAGGAAGATTGATGTAGAAACACCTTAAAGAAGTCGTCAGCCCCAGTAACAAGGATAAATCATGAAGGAAGAGCAATTTCGACTTGCCATCGCCAGGTCAGGTGGCTGTCCGTGAAAACCTGTTGAGATATCGTCAGCGATTGGGATGTATGCTAAGTATATCGGTGACTTACTCCTCCCATTAAAGGGCCCACGACTGCGGCGATGCCGAAATTAGCGGCCACAAGACCAGTAAAAATAGGCACCAAACGCAGTGGTACGGAGTGTACTAGAATGATGAGTGACCCCGAGAATATGCCTGAGCATCCTAACCCGGCAATTGCTCTCCCGAAGATTAAAGTTGATGAATTTGGAGCAGCACCGCAGATGAGAGAACCAATTTCGAAGAGTCCTGAAAGATATCAAAATCATATCAAGCACTTGTGAGAATAACAACATACCGATTGCAAATAGATAAGTGGTCTTTAGGCAGAAATATGTATAGAGCTTTCCGTACAGAAGTTGAAAGGCACACAAGGTGAACATGTACACTGAACCATACCTAAGAGAATGTTATTCCCCTGTCTTATTCCACGGTCAAGTGTGTCAGATCTTTACCATCCCACGTCGTCCATAGCTCCGAACTGATCTGAGATCCTTGGGACAGCCGTGGCTATGATCGTTTGATCGAGAGCGACGAGAAACACGGCCAAACAAAGAGCAAGGATGATGAATCCAAGCTTGATCTTGCTTAGGGGGACGACGCTATCCTCTGAGTTCTTCAGTTTTATGCTGTCTTCCTTCTCAGATCCAAAGACTGCAACGTGTGCCATAGGTTTCAGCGAGCGGGTCGAATCATGAGAGCGGCCCATATCGAACACTTCTTGGCCTGATATCCGTTTGTCGTTCAAGTCGTGATGCGAAAATCCATCGTCTGCAGGAGGGATCTTGCATTTGAGAGCGGCAGGCTGCCAGTAATCTTTTCTTTTGTTGAATGGCCGAATGCTCGAAGACATGTTGAGGTTTGGACAGGAAAGGTACGACGGTAGAAAAGCCAACAATCATGGCGAATCTAAGGGAAAGGACATCACTTGGTATAGTATATCGCGGTAACGGTCCAGGCTTCAACACCTTGGTTCGGCTATAGCACTCTGCATGCTGTAAATGGAGTAGTCACCACGATGCTTAACGGCCGTGGTCTGTGGTAGTTCGAATGCGGTAAGCGAAGAAACCTGAGTCGAGTCGCTTTTGATGATGGGATACATGACGGTGAATGTAATAGAAAGCTACGCTATCAAACGATATCAAGATGCGGCTGTGAGGTTGGATGTTTACGATGGATAGATTGGTGTGCCATGCCTAAGCCAGACTCGGGACATCACGTGACAAGGTTTCTTAGAATGATTCATCTCATCTTCATCTCATCTTCATCTCATCTTCACCTCATCTCCATCTCATCTCCATCTCATCTTCATTTCTCGTGTCCATGATACGTACGAGTCATGAGAACCTTGGTGATGGTGGAAATCGAGTAGCGCTCTGGGTGAAACTTGTACAATTCTCAAAGAAAGAAGTCTTCTATCCTATCTGACCTCTTCTACCCTATCGAGACGAAGGCGTTGAAACATAAACGAAATCAGAGAGGCGAGTTTTGCATCCGCACTTCTCCACGATGAACAAGAGCTTGGAAAACACCATTGCAACGGATACTCATTCTGTTTCACCATCCTCTAGCTACATACTAGACGGACATTTGCCTCCTCACCTATGTTTTAACTTGACTTCAGTCTTCAAATTTAATAAATATGATGTGCTAGTCTTCATGGCATACATACTCTTGCACTCTACGACCTCCAGAGTGTGCTTCATTACGCCATGAGATGCGACCGAAGGTTTGCAAACAACATAATGCATCTGTTATAAATGATGGATTCGAAGAGAGCGTTCGAAGCTTGCAAAATATGTTCTAGGCTCGATACAGAATCAGACAGCTACCATGATGAGAAGGGCAGTGTACAAAATATAATCGACTACCATATACTTGTCGCTTGAAGATACGCTCGCTTCTTCGAGTCCCCTTTTTAATTATAATCATGATTTCTTCCAGTTTCCCCGCCAGTAGCCTAGCTGATGAGGCTGCAATTCTAGTACACCAACTTGCAAACCACAATGACAATACTTACGGGCTAGGTACCATGACTTGCGCTATCTACGATACGGCTTGGATTGCGATGGTGACAAAGGAGATCGGTGGAAAGCTGAAATGGCTGTTTCCTGAGAGCTTCGAGTACCTTCTCGAGCGCCAGCACGAAGACGGCTCTTGGGAAAGTTATGGAGCCGAAGTGGATGGGGTCATGAATTCTCTCGCTGCCCTCCTGGCCCTTAAGCGACACCAGAAACAGCCAGAACTATCCCTGGCTGCGTTGCCATACGACATCGACACCAGGATTGAAAGAGCCATAAAATCGATTGCAGGCCAGCTCCAGGCATGGGACGTGGAATCCACTATGCATGTTGGATTTGAATATCTGGTCCCAGCCCTCTTGACTATGCTCGAGGCCGATGACATTCAGTTCCAGTTCCCTGGAAGAGACAGGCTCATCATGATCAACCACAAGAAGATGTCTCGCTTCCAGCCAGCCATGTTGTACGGAGAGCAAAAAATGACTGCGTTGCATTCACTGGAAGCCTTCATTGGCTTGATAGACTTCGACCGAGTCCGGCATCACAAAACCCTTGGGAGCATGATGGCTTCACCTTCATCCACGGCCGCTTACCTAATGTCGGCATCAGAGTGGGATCTGGAGTCTGAGGCATACCTCCGGCACGTTGTAAAATTTGGACACGGAAAGTCCTCTGGCGGTGTGCCAAGTGCCTTTCCATCGAACTACTTTGAGACGACATGGGTATGTCATGCAATCAATAACTATGAACTTTCGCTAACTGCGGCCAGGTTATCAGCACGCTGTTAGAGGCTGGGTTCTCTGCGAACAGTCTCGGACGCGTTAACCTCGATGCTATTGCTGAGAAGCTTCAACAGAACTTGGATAAAGCGAATGGTCTTATTGGTTTTGGTATGCGACTTGAACATACTTCTAGCACACTTGCTGACATCAATCTAGCGCCCTCTGTTGGCCACGATGCCGATGATACCTCCAAAGCATTGCTCACTCTTGAACTTCTTGGGAAAGATGCATCCCCAGAGTCCCTGATTGCGGAGTATGAAGGTAGCCATCATTTTAGAACGTATGCTTCAGAGCGCGATCCGAGCCTCAGCGCCAATTGCAACGTTCTCGTCGCACTTCTGCATCATCCCCATCCGCAACAATATCTGGGTCAAATCGAGAAATGCACCCGTTTCATCTGCGACGAGTGGTACCGAACCGATGGCAGCATCTCCGACAAATGGAATCTTGCCCAAGAATACCCCGTTATGCTCATCGTTCAAGGCCTTACTCAACTGCTTCGTTTGTACGATAATTCACAGCTACCTGATCTACCATCCGATTTGTTACGCGACCGAATTCCTGTTGTGCTCTTCCAAGCACTGGTGCGCTGTTTGAAGTCGCAAGAATCAGATGGGTCGTGGAGACACTCTGTGGAGGCCACTTCTTACGCGGTTCTCGCCCTCGCAAATCTTACTTCTCTTCCATGGCTAGACGCCATCGCTGAAGATGTACACAAAACTATTCAATCAGGCCGCCAGTACATCGAAACGCACAGACAAAACAATGGAGCAGAGCATCTGTGGATTGAGAAAGTCTCCTATGGCTCAGAGTCTCTATATAAGGCCTATACACTTGCAGCGCTCCATGTTCCAGCACCAACTGATCAATTCGGCGACAAAGTCAAAGCGTTGGCATCTATACCATGGAAGAACGTGTTCAAATTTGCCAAATTTTACTCCATGCTACCAATCTACTCTTCGACTCCGGAGTGGCTTCTTCGAGCGTCTCTCGTCGAGGGCTACTTGTTCTTGCCTCGCCTGGAGCAGATGCGCCACGCACTATTCCCTCGTGACAATATGGCAGAAGACAAATACTTTGAGTACATTCCCTTCACGTGGACGGGAGCAAACAATCGCGATGGAGCTTGTATGAACGCAAATTTTCTGTTCGACATGATGGTTGTGTCGTTCTTGGGCTATCAGGTCGACGAGTTTATGGAAACTGTTGTGGGAGGGAAAGAATTTGAGCATCGATTGCCAGAAGTCCATACTATTATTGATGAGATCTTTGTCAAGCTCGAGGCATGCCCAGGCATTAACGAGACCAACGGGTTTGCGAGGCTGGAAGATTGCGAGAAAGTCCTATCAACGAGCCAGAGTACGGCAACAAATTCAGTCAACGAAAGTTCGAGCGTCACGACAGAATCCCGCAGTGGCTCTCTTCTCGATGAAGGGACTCCCAAACTGGCCATCAACACCGAAACCATCCTTCTCCAAAACAGAACATATACACCACCCGACTCCCCCCTCACCACCAAAACCACCGCTGGCGACCAACTCTCCTCCATCACTCGCATCCTCTCCGATTTCACCCACTTCATCTACCACCACCCCTCAGTGGCAAACGCTAGTCCCCAAAACCGCTCCCGCGTAAAAGAAGAACTTAAAACATACCTTCTAGCCCATCTAACCCAAGTCCACGACAACGCCCGCTTTGCTACCCAACTCATTCCTTCCAACAAAACAACTGCTTTCGAAACCCCAATATCTTCCTATTACCAATGGGTGCGCACGACATCTGCGGATCATACATCTTGTCCCCATGCTTTTGCGTTTGCTACTTGTCTCCTTTCCAATGACCCGAGGAGGGGGAATGATTGTTTCAAGACTGCCCAAGAGAAATATGTAGCTGAGGATTTGTGTAGGCATTTGGCTAGTATGTGTCGGCAGTATAATGACTATGGGTCTTTACAGCGGGATCGCGATGATAAGAATTTGAATTCTGTCAATTTCCCTGAATTCGTAGGGGAGAATGATAGGTTTTTGAAGGATGAATTGTTGGCTATTGCAGAGTATGAGAGGGAGGGATTGGGGATGGCGATGCGACGGTTGAGGGCGTTGATGGTGAGGAGGAGGGAGGGAAATGATGTTATGAGGGGGGTGGAATTGTTTGTTAATGTTACGGATGTCTATGGGCAGATTTATGTGCTGAGGGATATTGATGGGCCGGTTGGGGCGTAGATGGTGTCCTTGGTTTTACTGAGAGATTTGATTGTTTGGGGGAGGATTGGTTGGCTTGTATGCATAGACTGGATAATACCATGAAGTTTCTTGCACTGTTCTTGTCAAAAAGGGACCTGCCCTAATCAAGGAAGAAAGCTCATCAGGCAGTCAGAATGATCATTTTCTCCCGCCCAAGGCCTGCACTAGAACTGGTCTTTCGACAGCTCCTCAAGCTTTGTATCCAATTCCTTCAATATCTCTTCCAGGATGCTTAATTGTCCCTCCCGATATATCTTAGCTTGTGCTTGCTTCTGATTTTGTGGTTGATGAGGAAGCTGCGAATTCCACATTATAATCGCATTTCGCTTTTCCGACAACCTGTCATGAATTGCCTGAAGTGATGCCTCGTCCAGATCAGCCTCAGTCATCTCACCTCCTTCTATATATGCTTTATACGAAAATGTGAGGATAGCACGGATTGCTGCATACATCTCAGGAGGGAGACCACGTAAGCACGGCATAACACATTCGTCGTACCCGCCCGTGTAGTGATTGCTTCCGCGGAGAAAGAATGTCGCCTCATCTGGACTCCAATCCAGGCTGGAAAAGCGAGTAGGGAATTGTGCTCTCAAGGCCTCATGAACTGATTCTGGTGGTTTGCCGATTCGTATTGCTACCACGTCGCATGGATTGTTTTCCATGCAGAAACCATATCCCGTGAGTAACTCTTCGTTTCCTTTTGGGGCGTAGTTGTTGAAGATCTCGTCTCCCTTTTTTGCAGGCTGGGTAATGTTGAGAGCAAAGTTGCCATTGCTCATGTCCCAGATGACTTTGGATCCGAACTGATGATTGAAAGAGTCGACAAGTGGGTAGAGTAAAGCAAAACTGTCGAGTTCATTTGGCATCATGATCGATGAGGTGAAACTTCTCGATGTGAAAATCGTGGCAGCCCACAGATAAAGCTCCCTGAGAAGGCAGTCAGTACTTGCTGGGCCAAGGAAAATTTGGAGGTCAAAGAAAGAAATCGGCTACCCACATTTTGGCTAACTAGACACGACTCCAATGATATGCGACTACAATTCCAACGAATAAGTAGGGATTAAGCTTACCAACTGAACTTGTCGACATCTTCCCCATCATTCTTGAGCACTTCAAGACCTTGTTGCCATTGATCTTTCCACATACCTCTTCTCATCTCGAGACCGGATTTGCTGGGATCTGTTGTGTGAGCACGGAGAGTCGTCCCATTCAACCATTTCAGATCTTCTTCGTCGAACCACAAAGGTGTTTGCATTTCTGATTCCGCGGGCAATGAATCGATGTATGGTGCCCAGAAGCTCTCAGCACTTTTCAGACGTTGCTCAGCCAGAAAGAAATAGCTGACGGCTGCTGTGGGTATTTTCCCAAGAAGCTTGGAGCACACACTTTCTCGCGAGCAGTTTTTAACAGCGTCGGGCGGGTTTTCCGTAACATTCAGATGAGACAGCGTGACCCCAAAGGGACAGTAGCAAACCTGGAGACCACCTGAGGACGGAGTTTTGATGTCTCCCAGAGCGCGATAATGTTGTCCACCTGCGTCGTCTTTGGCGAGGGTGATGGACGGATTGATTGAGCCGCCATTGGCCTCGAACCAGGCCATCAGAGCTTCTTGAACATTCATAATGGTAATTTCTTTCGATTTATTGCATCTTATGTGTAGAGTTTGTAAGGGCAGGTTGTTTGAGTTGGCAGTTATGATAATCTACCAACCAACACGTGACTTGGGGTCCGTGCACGCCAATCACTCTTTTTCGCGGGCACAAAGCGAAAATCGTGTGAACGCCATTTGCACATCGACAACTCCGACAACCGCCCACATCGACAACAAAATGGTAAGCACCAGCGCAGTCCGATGACTGAAGGCGGATGAGTGACCATCGCTCTCTTCATGCTCGGCGCAGCACGAGCAACGAACTATGACCACACAACGCCTGAGTCTGTGAAAAATGGATTCAACTCTTGCGAAGGGTAACACCTGAGCATTAGCATGGCATTGATGTCAGAGACGGCTTGAGCGGTGAGACACAACAATGTGTCTCATTGTCTCTTAGAGATGAAGAGGAGCGATCAATGCTCTATTCCCCTTCTCTCAATGACCAGCCAGGGACATGATGGTAATTTGCTTCATAGGCACCAAAGGGAAAGAAAGCAGCGCCAGCCCCCTTTCCGGGCGGCAGCGCGGCCAAGTCCTCCAAGAAGGCAGCAAAGGTATTTGTGATCCATTCCCTCTAATTTTGCCGTCGAATTGACAACTTTTCAGAACCCTCTCATTGAGAAGCGTACCCGCAACTTCGGTATCGGCCAGGACATTCAACCATCTCGCAACCGTACGACTACACACTTTTACCAAACGGTATTGGCAGCAACTGACCTTTCCCAGTTTCCCGCATGGTGAAGTGGCCCGAGTATGTCCGTCTACAACGCCAACGTAAGATTCTCAACATGCGATTGAAGGTCCCACCAGCGATTGCCCAGTTCCAAAACGTTCTTGACCGCAACCAGGCCGCCCAGGTCTTCAAGTTCCTCGGAAAATACCGACCAGAGACCAAGTCAGAGAAGAAGGAGCGTCTCACCAAGGAGGCCACCGGCATCGCTGAGGGCAAGAAGCGTGAGGACATTTCCAAGAAGCCATACGCTGTCAAGTACGGCCTCAACCACGTTGTTGGTCTCATCGAGAACAAGAAGGCATCTCTAGTCCTCATTCCCAACGATGTTGACCCAATTGAGTTGGTCGTTTTCTTGCCAGCTCTCTGCCGCAAGATGGGTGTGCCATATGCCATTATCAAGGGCAAGGCCCGGCTCGGCACAGTCGTCCACAAGAAGACCGCCGCTGTCCTCGCTCTAACCGAGGTCCGCTCCGAGGACAAGTCCGAGCTTTCCAAACTCGTTACCGCCGTCAAGGAGGGATACACAGACAAGTACGAGGAGAGCAGGAGGCACTGGGGGGGTGGAGTCATGGGTGCCAAGGCAAATGCTCGTACTCGCAAGGCCGCAAAGGCTCTCGAGAACGCCATCAAAATCTAAGCAGTCAAACTATTGTGGTGTTCGGACTTTGGGGATTTTACTGGGCGTTGATACCAAGTGCGCGTGGGTCAGGAAAGCGCTTCTGCGGCTCGTAGATGAACAGGCTATGGGTCAAAAAATCAATACCGTCTCCTCATTACCTTGTTCAATGGTCTGTGTTGCTTGCGGGTCGTGTCTTTGACTTCTCGTGCTCAGTGACCATCTAGCGTGTACCTTGATCGACACCAGCATACCTATTTAATCCAAGCCCCGCCAAAGCAAAATATAGAAATTGTAAACACAACAGTGGAAGCTTCACGTCGGGCATCAACATCGTCACCAGGCGAGCGACCGTTATGTGATCGTCAGGAGCTGGAGAAAAACTGACGCCATAAAGATAAGGACCTCTTTTGACAGCATTCCCAGAGTTCAGCGCAAAACAACCGTTTGTCCACTCGGAACCGAATACAATAGGAACATGCCGCTTACAATTCTATCTGACGAGGATGTCCGAATCCTCCTCCACTCTTTGACGCGCAAAGACGTACTGGAGATCCAACAAGCACTAGCCGACGCGCTCCACTACTACTCAACGGCCACAGACGACGAAGACAATGGTTGCAGTGCTGGGTACCAACCAAAGCGAATACATCTCAAGCGACAAGATGGGAACACAACTCTGTTCATGCCTGCGAGCAGCAATGAAGGTATGGGAGTTAAGATTGTGACGCTATCAGATTTATGCGCCACAACAATCAGACCACCACCTCCAACAATAAGCAGCCCTGAAAGCGTCAGTCCTGGTGCATCCATCAGCAGCGGGTAGGTCGATCACTTCTCATTGCCTCGACTGTAGTTCTGTTGCCAAAACTGTTGCTCACCCAAGGTTGGATATGGATGAAATTCTGGCGACTCCTTTTCTCGTAGGGGACAGATAACCAACTAATCGCGTGGCAGTACGAAGTCTGGAAGTGCGAGTTCGAATAGCATGAAAGATGCCCTGAATCTGAGCCCGTCAAACGCGAACTCCAGCCCAGGCTCTGCCAGATCTTCCTTGGACGTTTCGGGTATGTCCATAGAAGAGCCCTATACATATAAGCCGCACAAGCCTTCACGCCATACCTCGACTACGCCATTCGATGTACCTCCTGATATCACTCCTGAGATGAGGGAGATGAAGGGCGCATCGACGAGTCCGACCGGTTCACTTACATTGTTGAACAATGACGGCACCGTACGAGGTCTGATCAATGCGGCAGAGATCACAGCTTTCAGGACAGCTTTGGCATCAACCATGCTGTTCAAGGTGAGCCTAACAAACACAGTCCATACAAGCTCAAGTACTCACAGATTGCATAGAAACGATCCAACGTTCACGACATAACCATATTCGGCGGTGGAAAACAAGCCTACTGGCACGCTCGTCTCTCCCTCCTACTCCGCGGTTCAGAAATTCACCACCTCAATTTCTTAAATCGTTCCTTCGAAAACGTAGTCTCCCTCCTCCACGACCTCTACAAAATCCATTGGCCCGTCGAGATTCATCATCCAAATACTACAATTATAACACCTATGCATACAGAGTACCAAAGGCATCTCAAGTCGACTATTCGTGCTTCGAGCGTCATTTTTTGCACAACACCGAGTACAGAACCGTTATTCCCACCGGAATACTTGACGAGTTCTGAAGGCAGGAAGAAAGGCAGATATATTGCTGCTATTGGCAGTTATGCACCGCATATGATTGAGTTACACACGGACATCATCAAACAAGCTGTCGCGCCGAACCACAAACACCATCATCACAAACACGCCAAACAAGGCGGTGCGATTGTCGTTGATAGCGTCGACGCCTGTCTCAAAGAAGCTGGTGAACTTATACAGGCCGGACTGGTAGGTCGGGAAGTTGTCGAATTGGGGGAATTGGTCATGTTGAAGAGGGAGGCTGAGAGGAGGCGTAAGGAGAGTCATTCTTCGCTTGATGATGATGGGGTGGAATTGAAGCTTGGTGGTGGGAAGAAGAATGGGAAGGAACCTGCTGATGATGATGGGCTAAGGGAGTGGTTGGAGAAGGGTAATGTTATTTATAAGAGCGTGGGATTGGGATTAATGGATGTTGTTGTTGGTGCTGAGTTAGTGAGATTGGCTGATGCTATGGGTATTGGAACGAGGGTCGCCAATTTTTGATGATCTCACGTTTTCATGATTATGAGATGGATACATGGGGTCTAGAGATGGTGGATATATGATTTATGAGCCTCGCAGATAATGAGATATGACTTGAAGATTGTACTTTTTGGGCTTGTTAGATCGACTTGGAGCTTCGAATGGCGATGATTTGTATTCCAAGTAAGAAAATTCAACATCTCGATACTGAGATGATGATGATTTTAGCAAATACAAGGATTTGGTTTGGCTTGACTGAAAGTTGACGATCATCCTCCTCTCTCACCTATTTCGAAAAAAGAGATACAATTTCGAAGTCCTGCAAATGTATATTATCGACTGCCATATCGCTACATTGACGAACACAGGTCCACGCTCATCTCCTTATGTTAAAATTCTTTTGTTTTTTGATGCGATTCCCGTGAATTATTTGCTTTCCGAACGAAGATGTTGAGCTTGGTAGATATGGTAGATGGTAGATGGTAGTAATTGTGAAGCGATAATACACGAGTTTAGCGTGATTTGATTTGATCTGGGGTTGGGTCTGGGTGAAAGTCGTCGGCACGAAGAAGTGCGTAGGGGAGTTCTAATGTGGTGACGGGTAGGGAGGCGCCATGCCTGGTGTGATGGTGCGTGAAGTATTTGCAGAGTTTGCAGGATCGTCGACGTAGAGCGTGTTCTGAACGTCGTTGTAAGGGGGCAAAGAGCAGTGTGAGTGAGTAGTTGGTGGTGTGGTGTGGTGTCGTGTTTGATGAGAATGATTACATTGGTGAAAGTGAGCGGTGATATGGCGATACTGGAAAAAGAAGATCTAGAAGAGACATACTCATGCTTTGAACGAGTGGCTAAGCAATGCTCAATTCCAAAGATATAATTACTTGTAATGCTATGCCAGCTCTTCCCAATCACCAAGTCCAAAGCAAAACCAGAACGCGCTTCGCTTTTGTAACGATGCCAGGTAGATCTGAAGATGCTAATAAAAGAGATAGGGTATCCGTTGTCGGCCGTGGCTTCTCCCTCGCCAGATCATACTGCTGGCACACAGCCATGTAGTCTCCCCCTCTCCATAACATAAAAGTTTCGGTCTAATAACCCGCGTAGAAATGCATTGTAAAATGGACGTGATACCCAAAAGCAGACGGTTCTAAGCTCCTCTCAGTAGATCTGAAGGTCCTCGAAATCCACCCTGAGATTAGTTTGACCAAAGCCATGAGTCCGGTCGTACTGAGAGACGTTGAAGTTTGCCGGTCTCGATGCGTAGACGCCCACACGAACCGATTTATCTTCCACGCCGAAGAAGAAATAGGTCACTTCTCTTAGTTTTTTCCAGCCCAATTGTCTATCTTCAAAATAAATCCACAAGGCCCATCCAACGCGTTCAAACTTGATCCTCAAATCAGAACAATGGGCTTGATAGGGTGGGAGTGAAGTGACAGCCCAATCAGCCCCATCTGCTGTCGCGACGACTGAAGCGGCGTGGCAGGCATTGTTGGTGAATTCTAGGCCAATCTTGACCCATTTGGATGCCACAGGCAGGGTATAAGGTGGAGGTATCGTTGTTGCAGTTCCGTCAGCGGAGATTGTAGTGATGGCAGCAGCGGGCGGTGTTCTCCCCGGGGGTGTTCCGGCGAATATGCAAAGTCCGGCTTGATCCCATTCGAGTTTCCATTGAGCAGACACCGTCACCTCTGCCGACACAAAAGGGTAACGCAACGACGTGTAGAGGATCGGCGCCGTTGAGGTGTCCCGTGACGGTGGTTTGCGCCACAAGTCAGTATTCGGTGGAGCCGACAAGTGGAAAGATCCCATGTATTCGGGAACGGTGTTTGAGGGAATGTTGAGAGCTTGGAAGCAGCTCCTGTCTGGTGGAGGCATGATGGCAACGGGTTTTGAGGTGGGACGGGGATTCGAGTGTCACGGCGCGAGACTCCCGCTCTCTTTCATATGTCTAGGAAATTGGATACGACTTGCTGCAGGGTAGTTGCCGCAGTTGGGATCTTGCCGAGATCTGGGGACGGTGGCCGATGAAGACGACGGCGCGGGACGGCCACGAGCGGCTGGAATCAGCCTCGACCCCGAACCTGCCGATGGACAGTTTATGCCGATTATCGGCGAGGACTCAGGAGGATTCGTGGGAGGATGGAGCTGGATGGAGACTATCAGCAAGGTGTACCCAACGATGCCTGCGCCGTCGACTAACATTCTTCGATGATCTATATGTTATCTGAATGACGCTGGTAGGGTGGCGGACCCAAGTCCTTCGAAAAGGGGCGAGCTTACTATCAGACTTCCTTTCCCGTCTGCACTTGGCGGTAGAATGAGCGGGCGTGAAGGTGTTGCAGGTGAGGAATATTGGATGCCAGCGAAAAGGCGTGTACAGGTAGTAGTCGTTTGAGAGATTGAGGCAGCCTTAATAGGTAAATGTCTTCGTATGCCAATCGCCTGATGACTTCCGACGACAAGGGGTTAATGTCCAAGTCTGGATGCACAACTGGGCTAAAAGTGGCCACCACTACCAAGTCTTGTGGAAGGATTGCTGACGACGATAGATGGACCGGGTGGACAACTCGAGATTGAGGCATAGGTTCGACGATAGGATTGCGACGAATGGCACCGCATAGACGCCAGATGTCCCTGATAATTGGCCTAGACGTGGCTCGAACTGGTCTGGCATGGAGGGGGAGTTGGTCGAGAGGCAAAGCGGTACACATGGAAGCTGAAGGATGTGCATGGTGCAGTGATACTGGGGAAACTAGGGAAACTAGGGAAACTAGGGAAACTAGGGATACTAGGGATACTGGCGATACTGGCGATACTGGCGACACTGGCGACACTGGCGACACTGGCGACACTGGCGACACTGGCGACACTGGCGACACTGGCGACACTGGGAATGCAAACTATACGTGTCAATGTTTCTAGTCTTGTCCGTCGAGACGGCAGATTTGCTCACTTGAAGCTTGAAGCTCGAGGCTAGAGTGTGTGCCAACACAGTACAACACCATGGCACGAGCCACGAAGTCGTAGAGGACCAGGGACGATGCGCCACGATTGCAGCTTCTGATGTCTTCTTTGCCGCCGCCAACAATCTGCATGGAATATCGGGAGCTGACCTGACGAACGAGTGGCCATCGCGTCTCGACCGAGAGCTGAAGCGTCAACCTTGAGGAAGGGGCCCTGCATCTGCATTCGGGGAAACGCGAATGCCTCGCTGCATCCACGTAATGGCTTGGATATCGAAGAGCCGTTGGTGTTGGAGTGCACTGCCGTCTGCGGTTGGGATCGCCTGGTTTGTGCAACAAGACCAGCTGAGTTATTCTCCGACCATGTTGCAACCTCACCTTGGAAGTGATCGCAGCACAAATCCTTCTCAGATCGAGTCTAATCCTGCTCGCCAGAATATCAAGCTCCAATATTGTTTCTGCATCACCACAGGCCATCGTCAGCCAAATTTGTCTGACAGTCTTGTGGTCCATGGCCACCATCGCCGGACGACTGCATGTCGACAACAAGTCGACAACGGCGTTCCACGAACATCCTTGGTGGAACAGTCTGTGAATGCGACAGAGTTGGTGTGGCATTGAGCGCAATGCCGTTGAGTTAGGATGGACACTCGCTTCTTTCCTATTACAAGCAACGGCCATGGATTGCGACGGTACGGCCCTCATAATTTAGGAGATATAGCCATGTGTAGATGCACGTTGCTTGTCTTCGATTTCTGCCCAAGGCTCCACCCATTACGCTTGTGTTGTCGTACAATCCTGCTGTCCAGTCTTCGCGCAACGATCAAAGCTATGCCAGACTATCGTCAGATCGATGGCTGATATCTGGGCACTGTGGCTGAAGACTCGCTGTTTCGAATCAGACAGAGCAATCTCGTGGGCGACGCTGGTCTTGCAAGAGCAGATGGTAGTCGTTCAAACCATGGCCCTATGCTACGCGGTTAGGTTGAGACAGCCATGCCTTAGCTTTGGCTTGCATCTTGAGACAGAGATTGGCAAGGGCTCCCAAATCGTGTGATACATTTTCACCTTACGAAGACAGCTCAGCGCTCAGATTGCGTTGTGCTTCTGGCATTCGATTGACTCACTTTGTGAGACGAGGTAGCAACGAAATCGATGCCCAGGGGCTTCCAGTGCAACTTGGGATCCTCTACGAGGCTCTAGGAGGGGCAAATGTCGTCGTTTCCGCCTCCAATCAACGTTGGGCTAGGAGTAATATGCGATTCCCCGGCTCCATATATTGCCCTTCAGCCAGGCTTCTCGGACTGATTCCCCGGCTCTACTTCTTTTACCTGCTGCTGTCCCACTTATAGCGGCCTGATGAGTTGTTGAGATGAATGTTGCTACAGCAGGAGAGACGGTCCAAGAGACTAAGGTGCTTGCACTTACAGATTCAAATAATTTCCGGCGGTGAGTGGTATCAAGCCCAGCGATGACAGAATCCAATTGGTAATCAAAAACACACCGATTGATGTGATGGCTGCGTACCCCATAAATCTGTAAAGGCTGTCCCATACACATTACCACAGTATGCGATTCTACCTGGCGCACATTTTTCCGGTGAGCGACTGTTCATCAGCTGCTCATGCCCCTGCATACGTGGAGCTGATGTTGCCTTCTCTGCAAGCTGCACTCTCCCAAGGAAACACAAGCAGCACGTTTCTGATGTGTCTCTGTGATGGAAGGATGGGAACCAGAAAGCCGAGCGATGCGGTACGGTAATAGCAGCTGACAGTACCTGACCAGCATCCCAGATGGTGAATCATGTATCCTGGCGCTCTGGCGTGTTCGCCGTTCGGAGAATAGGAAAAACTGATCAGGAGGGTACTCAAAAGCTGAGGGCAGGATAACAAGCAAGAACGTTGTACCTAGCCAATGAAAGGGCTAGATGTTGGCCAAGTCTGCGAGCTCACAGTTATCGACTGAATTGCGAGGAAAACAACTATTCGCTCCCACAGCATCACATGTGAGCTTCTTGTTGCTTCTTTGGTCACAATATGACAAAAGTCGATCAGTCTTGTCGCATCGGAAAGGCTGGTCAAAGTCTCGTCTCGTTACATCTATGTGGTTCGTATTTCCTTTGTTATTTCTTGACCTGCCTGGAAAGGATTGGAGACTCGGTAAGTGACGACGTTCTTAGAACCACAGCAATCAACGTCGGTTATATTGTTCCTTCAACAAGCAAGCAGCCGTGCACCCTCGATGTAACATTAATATGGACAAAACTTTCTGGAAGCTTTCTGGAATCTTGAAGCTGGTTTCTTTGAGTGCATGTATGCGTTCGGCCCGGAGTGTACATTGCTGGCAGCAGGGGTTGTTTGACACAAATGTTTCTCTCCTCGGAGCTTGTTTGGTGAGCCGGCCCTAGCTTATCAAGGAGTCCTGTGTTTCAGCAATCAATTAGAGCCCTTGCAAGAATCAGTATCGACGAGGCAAGTGGATCGAACTCTAAATCATTACCGTCGGTCGGTGGAGGCCAAATGATTCAAGACACTAACAATACAAAGTGATGGCCCTCCGTTCTTCCAGAGCATTCTGTTGTCATTCACTAATCAGGGTGATCTGGTGCGTGGGACTGCAAGCTTGGGAGTAAAAGTGAGTGATGATGGTGTTGACTTGATTGAAAGTGATGTATGCAGTGTCGCGAAGCTCCCCACAGTGATTTGGCCTGAGTATCCGATCTCAGATGCAGCAGTTGATTGTTTTTCGAGATCAACGCTGCATGTTGTAACAACCGGGTGCGGTTGCATTGTACACAGTAAGGACACTCAGCTGCCGCCTCTATCAAAAGAATGTATTGTTCTGAATTCAACAGGGTTTTTGGTGGTGGGATGTTTCGCCTTCTCGCAATCGGGTGAAGCTTCCAAGGATATGAGCCCGCCACTAGAATTAATTCCATCATCGGAGCTGCAGGGTCATGATTGAGGGTCCGTGACAGATTCTGGCATTAACCGGAGCGGCATATGGGCAAGGGCAGTGATTGCCGAACCAGATATTGGGATGCGAAGAGCCAAGCATTGGACGAATACACAGTATCCGGGCAACTGGCTGTCAAGGATGGCAAAGACGTGCCCACCACGAACCTGGCAAACGATCTTGGAGGGAGTGACTGGGCTCAACGCAATGATTGGCTTTATTATTGAGGTTGCATCGCTCTCGGGTAAGGAGCAAGGTCCCGCTTTATTTTAATATAACGAAGACCAATCCCACCAAGAAGGGCGAGTCTTCCTTTTCGGCCATCAGCTGGCTGTGGTCTGTGGAGACTGGAGAGCGAAGACTGCGAGGTTCTGCTTCATGATAGTACGTGTGGGTGGCCTCGGCAGCGGACGAATCGGACAATTCGTCGGGGGGATAGCTGCGTCTGTCAAGCAGGGCTGTGCTACCAGAAGATGTGGATCTGGGTGATACATAGTACACAGTACGTACAGCCATGGTTGCGGACTGAGGAGACGGGACTCTGGAGACAGGACTCTGGAGACGGGACTCAGCAGACAGGACTGAGGAGACGGGGCTCAGCAGACAGGACTAGGAGACAGGACTAGGAGATAGGAGTAGGAGATAGGAGTAGGAGATAGGACTAGGACTCAGGAGACAGGACTCAGGAGACAGGACTAGGACATAGGACTCAGGAGACAGGACTAGGAGGACATAGGACTCAGGAGACAGGACTAGGACATAGGACTCAGGAGACAGGACTCAGGAGGGGACGGAACCGATGGATATCACAGGAATCAATCGTGGTTGACAGTTGTCATTGGCGCGCGGACGGGCTATATCTAACGGGCAGGTTATCCTGTATTGGGGTAGTTATAGGAGATTAAAGCTTCTCGAAGAAATGCTCTTCAACCTCGTTCCATCTCATCCAATCTCCATGATGGCCAAGAACGACACGCCATCAGCGATGCGCCCCAGCCGCCGTCTTTTCGTTGAGCCTTGCAACTGGGCCATTCGCCAGAACAGTGTATAAAGCCGCCAGTGCCCTGTCCGTGGCAGAGGGGATGCCTGCAGACTGAGACGGAAGACGAAACACTTTGACTGGCTACCCTACGATCCCTTGTCCGAGCTGCCCAGCTGCCTGCCACGCTCTTCTGGAGGACCAGGACTATGGGAGCATCTCGCCTCCACGACGATCCGCCACAATCAAATTGAGACCTGGTGGAAGCAAAAACCAGCAGTTGGCGTGCACGCCGTGCACAACATCCAGTTTAGGTCGACTTCCTGCCCTGCACCACCGTGCGTGTCGCCGCAGTTGTTTCGCGACGAAACTCACTTCTGCTCTCTGCCAATCGGACATGCCAGCCAGAAGTACGGGCCGACACAGTAGGTGGCTGCTATCATGCAGTACTATGTACTATGTACTCTGTACTGTGTACTGTGTACTGTGTACTGTGCACTGTGTACTGTGCACAAACACGATGGATGTGCTCACTGACAATAGTAATAATAATAATAAGAACGCCATGTAAACCACCGGCTACGACAAAGCAAGGGCTGCATTCCATTCGCGATGTTGCCGACCAGAATTGCGGTTCCAACCCACTGTCACTGCTGCCTAGGTACAGTATACTCCTACTGTGTGAACTGGCACTGTGGTGGTGGCCAAGGACTCGTCTCTTTTAATCTATATCCTGCCGCCCATCACTTGGAATACCACCCAATCCGTCCGGTGCCGTGTTCACGGTTAGGTGCCCTTGATCGGTTGTTCTCGATCCGCCGTTCTTGATCGGCTGTTCTTGGTCGGCTGTTCTCTTATTCTTCCTCTTGCTCTTCTTCTTCCTCTTGCTCTTCCTCTTGCTCTTGCTCTTGCTCTTGGATAACCGTTGCACGGCTTCCGTTAACGCAGAATCGGCCAAACCAACATGGGCTTCAGGGCCAGCAATTGGCCTTTCCCCAATATCAGGTTGCTCGTCGTTCGGGAACCGTGCGATCTAAGTCACGCCATTTGAGTCTGGCGGAACCTGACAGATGGAACTTCTTCGGTGTTTGTGAGACGAGAACGGCTGGGGCAGCCAAAAGCACTCAGGCATGGGTACACAGATGGGAATGCGTCAACCGAAAACCGCTTCTTCTCCCTCATCATCCTGCCTGGTGCGCATTAGCCTTGTGTGCCGTGCTTGAATAAAAGCCAGCATGACCCTGACCCTCATCCCGGAGTGATTCTGACCGTTTTCAACGTCCGGCCGCCCTCACGGTCATCGGCTGTGCCCACTCGACAAGCAAACCCTCATCCTTGAGCCACAGTCCCGCGAAATCACTGCTCATATACGGCACCATCTTAATCGACCGTCGGCAATTATCTGACTCGAGTAGATCTAGGCCTCGGCAAGCCTTTCCACAGATGTCCGGGGAGAGCGTCCCCCAATCCTGGAATTCATCCTGGAACAACTTTCTTAGATTGAGAGGGAACTAGGGTAACGAAGCAAGCGCTCGACCCATGGCCTGAAGATCCCACGCCTTGCCAATCCATCCAAACCGTTTGGACTAGGCCAACTCGTGGCTATAAGCGTTGCCCTTCGCCCTGACTGAGCCTACCTACCTCTGGACCGCATATCGCTGTCATTCCGTCGCCGCGTCCTACACTAACCTCCGCCGAATTTTCAATTACCAAGAGAAGAGTCAATCCTTGAGCCATCCCCAGCAACAAATGTAGCTGCGTGCATCATTTGCAGCAGTTCAAGAGGTAGTCTAGTCCGCATGTCACGGCCTACTGCTCCTCCACCACCCACATATCCTCACTACTCCTCATCAACCTCATCTCCAGCCATGACTGAAACACAAACGCTTCCACACTTCCCTCCTCCTCAGTACCATGACTACTCCACGCCGCCATCGCGTAGACTTCCTCAGCCAATTCAACTACCGCCCTTGACCATTCCTCAAGTCACTGCCCATCGAACCGAGTACAACCATGGTTCAGGACAGAACCAACCCCTTCCCTCAATCCAGCCCCAGTCAGGACCCGGACCGCGAGCTTTACATCGTTCTTACTCTGGTTCTGGAGGCGGAGCACCTCTTGAGAAATTGCTCTCTCCACATCCGTTTACCCCACCAAGGTCTGATGCTGCGTATTCACCAAGATCACCACCCCGGTCAGCAATAGATACGCGGCCACCACCACCTCTGCCGAATCGCAGTGTGAACGAAAAATACTATGAAGACCAGCGACATCATCACGAATCCCAGTACCAGTCATCGTCTCCCGTCGAGCCTCATCGTCAGAGCTACAGCACCCTTCCTTCTCCGGCCCCAAGTTACGCACCTTCGTTCGCATCTAGCAACGCATCTTACAGACAGGCCGGAGTGCCACCCCCACCATCAACCTTGCCACATTCATACACCTCTGGTTATAGTGAGCCAGGCCCGATTCCACCACCACCAAGAATTCCTCCTTCGGGTCCTGCTCCTCAACATGCAGTTGCTCATCACCAGCATCTGCACCAGCACCCATCTCAACATCAGTCTCAACACGCTGCTTCTCCACATGTTGTACAGCAAGCGCCGCCTCCGGATCGACGTTTCATGCCCTCCCAGCAGGGTCAATACTCGAGTCCTTACTCCACCAACGATCTCGATAGCTTAAAGTACGAGCTACGCGTAAGACAGCAACCAATAGCTGCAAGAGCTTGTGGGTTTGGCGAACGCGATCGGAGAGTCATTGATCCACCGCCAATCATTCAGCTCATGGTCACTGATCCGAAGACCGGACAAGTTGATCTCGATGAACTACGCTACTCCTTGAATGTGGTGCATTGTACGCTCTGGAACGCTGATGGCTCTCACGAAGAGACTGCGCTGGTGCAGCCCGACCGAAGAACAACGAGACGCCTGATGGGGCAATTGGTTGCCTCTCCCTCAGTAGCCAAAGATGAACACGATGTTGAAGGCTGTTTCTTTTGCTTCCCGGATCTGTCGTGCAGAACGAACGGGAAGTATCGACTGCGCTTCATCTTAATGCGAATCGACCCTGTCAACCTTCACGTCGGCGGCTTCTCGCCTATCCTTACCGAAGTGCTCAGTGACGTCTTTACCGTTTACACAGCCAAAGACTTCCCAGGAATGCGACCAAGCAGTGCATTGACGAGAGCGTTGAAACTACAGGGCTGCAACATTCAAGTGAAAAAGGGCAACGAGAAGGCGCTGGCACGAAAACGTTCCGCAGCCAGTGTCAGTGAGGGCGACGATGACGATCCAAACAAAGAAGGCGGTGGCAAGAAGAAGAGAGCGAAGTGATATCACGTACGAAAGGTACGCGCTGCCAAATCCGGACCATAGGACGTTACTCGACATCAGCAACCTATTCTTATCGTTTATACCCCAGATGATATCCCGTCATTTTTGACCACTATTAGACGCAATATCCATAACGATGTTGACCAGGCTGGCTGGCTTCTTTGCGCATTATTCGATTCTTTGGGTCGGTCAAACTTTTTTCTCTTGACATTTTCATTCAAACTGGACTTGGGAGGGTTGATTTCGATTCTGAGTACACTCTGGCATTTGTAGCACGAGCTTTCCATTGGCGCATGTGAGGGGAATGGGATATGCGAAGAACACTATTGCTGGACGAGAAGGTTTGCTCTTTGGAGGACACTTGCTTGGTCTTGACGTCTGGCGAATTTGGTTATGAAGAGTGACGGGAATGGATTGGTGATGAAATGGGGAATATGACGGATGATCTATGTTTATGAACGACCTTTGCTCGAAATAGCCACCTATGAATGGTATCTTTGTTTTGCTCATGTATATCCAATACAGGCTTGAGGCGACAGAAACCGGAATTTCGCTCTTCTTCGGGCTAGGTACGGTGATGATGACATTTTTCAACGGATGGTGTGACCCATTTTCTTCTGATGGGATGGTAGTGCTATAATGATATATCCAGACGATGAAATTGCACGCCCTCGGTTCATTGGTGATGAAGGCCGATGCCGCCGGTCGCACGGGGAGATGAGGCGCCACGAAAGAAAGGCAACCTCTTGCAATGGCAAGATGAAAGTTTTTGATCAAAACAGAATAACAACTGGATGATTCATCCTTCGCGTGCCTTCGTGTGTACAAGAGCATAGTAGCTACTGGCTTCTGACGAAGACAATGAGGAAATTGCATATCTGCTGCCAGTTCTATAGACAGTCCCACTTGGTGGCCGTCTCTATTACACAGTGCAGCAGGAAGGAGTAAGTTCTGCTTGTCATGAGGAAAAGCTAGGTTGCTGATGATTGTGGCTGTCTCTTGGGTTGGCGTGCCCATCGACGAATTTTTTCTCCCACAACGACAATGTCTCGCATGGGATGTAGATCTCGAAACCGGTCCCAGCAAGGAAAAGTTGTTTAATTTTTCCAAAGAGAGTCTCGTTCCTCGGCGCTTTCAGAAATGTTGGCAAACCCGCCTACAAAAAAGATGCCAAGTCGTCGAACGCGGCCTGGAAGTACACATGGCAGCTGGCTGTGGAGAATGAGGTTAGAGCCATCTCTCTTTGCAGAGGTTATTCGAACCGGAATGTCAGGTAGTCATAAATTGTTTGTGGTCTATCAAAAACGTTGTAAGCTTGTGTTTTCTTACTCGTATGGTGTTTTCGCTGATGATATAAAGACCCCGCAACGAAATGCGTTAATCTGCGAAAGTCCTGTTTACGCCGTCATCGAAGAATGGGGAAATCTATATTAGAAACAAAGAAGCGGTAAGGACAAGGAGGAAGAAATCAAGAGGGAAGAATAGGCTACGCTACAATGAAAGCTAAGTTTTCCTCCTTACCACATTCACTTCTTTTGACTAAAAGCGCATCTAGGCAAGCCCAAATCGATGGATTCCTTCTGCGGAGTGGGGTCTTTCTGAAATATGGGATTGTCCAGGCAGATTTTCGGTACATGCCATGTTTTGCCTGTCGCGAAGGAGGAATCCCTTGTTGTGGGATTCTCTAGATGCGTAATCGTGATTCGTCCTCCAAAGTCTAATAGTGTATATATATTGCCCTATAGCTTCGATTTTCTTCCACTTTTCACACCCCTCACTTCTTCATCTGTCAACAAGAAGTCAGGATATTGGAAGTCGCCTTTGCCAGGTTGCATGCCCATGTGCCATGATCCACCATCAACCACGAGGATCTCGCCATTGACGTAGTTTCCAGTGTCCGAAAATAGATAGACAGTCGCATCCGCGATTTCCTTAACGTATCCCCATCTTCCGGAGGGAATATGTGTCGCATTGTCCCCATCCTGAACTGAACTCAACCTCTCCATTCCTTCGGTGCCTGAGATGGGACCTGGCGAAATCACGTTCGATGTCACGCCTAAAGGGCCCTGTTCTATGCAAACAGCATGTGCCAGCGCATCGACAGCAGCCTTAGCCGCGACTACATGTGCTTGTAACGGGACACCCGTGTAGTGCATCGTCGCTGACACGAATATTATGCGACCGCCTGTTCCTGATGTAGGCCGTGTCTTGCCGTTGACTCTGTGCTTTTGGGCAGATTGAATGAGGTAGGGCAGGGCAGCTTTAACGGTGTTGTATGAACCGATTACGTCAATGTCGATGACGGCTTTGAAAGCGTTTGGAGAGAGGCCGCGAATTGGGGCAAGGAAGTTGCCTGCTGCTCCAGCTCTATTGGAGAGTCAGCCCAAATGCCTCAGCTCTAACACCCCTACTCAACACCTCAAAAATGAATGGGTACCATACTCACATACAAAAATCCAAGCTCCCCAACTCCTTGACACACCTGTCTGCAGCATCCTGTAGGCCCTTGGGATCCCTTACATCCACAGCGCCAATACCCAGGACCTTTGCTCCAGGACGTGCTGTGGCGATGTCTAATGCCATAGTCTCCGTTTTTTTGACGTTACGACCGATGATGCAGGCATTGCCGCCAAGGTGGACAAATGCGCGAACTTGGGCAGAGCAGATTGTGCCCGCGCCGCCGGTGCAGAAGAGGACTTTGTTGTCTGCAAAGAACAATGTTTAGGTTGGAGTTGCCATAGCAAGCAGCAATTACGTATCTTACCAAAGAGACCATCCTTCCACACATCGCTGATGTATTCATACTTGTCTGTTGGTGCCATGATGAGGATGTTGAGGTGTCGTGGGAACGGTGGAATGGTATGGGACTATGGTGGATAGTGTCTCTGAGAGGGCGTGGATTATATATGGTGAATAGTGTCTCCGAGAGGGCGTGGATTACATGTGGTAAGATAGATACTTGCTTCGACGTAACCCCGTGCAAAGTCAGTTAGCCGAGGTGCACCTTGTGAGACACATGGAGCTAGAATGGGGACCGAATACGATCATAGCCCGATTTTGAGACTGTGAGAGTAGAGATGGCATGAGAATAGACCCAGACGAGACCTGGGAAGGCTGAGAATTGAAGCTGTTGAGTTTGGCAGTATCAAAACAACTGGTCGAGTGATGATTGATCAAACATATGGATTCTATTAGTTCCAAGAAATGTCTCAATTAACCTCTATAAGGAATCCATGTCTCTTTCAAGCTTCTACTTCGGGAATTTCATCGATTTTATACATAGTACACCTGCAGATACCATACCGTCACCCTCATCATCTCCACTCCCTAGCGTCAACTTGAGCCGCATCGAGGTTCAAGGCTCCGCCAGCTGTCAAAGCCCATCCCGAGGTCCCTCCCTCCACAAGAACATCCACACCCGCATCTCAAATCCAAATCACCACCCTATACTCAAAAGATAGAGAGTTGCAACCCCTCGTCATGATCCGAGTCTGCCCAATCACGGCCGCAAAGTTCGTGGGAACTGTTTCCCTCGGATTATTGACCGTATGTCCCTCTATGCCACACGCAGCACCCTCGAATCCTCCCCTCCTCCCCTCCTCCCCCCTCCTTCTTTCTCCAAGCGTCACCACACTAATTCAATTCTCTCAATAGGGCGTCTCTTATACCCTCTCAACTCTGACCCTGCCTTCCCTTCTCTTCCTCCCCACCGCCCCAAGCGCTGCTCAAACCCACGCCTACCTCAAATCAAAAGCAAAGCGGACCCAGCGCATCCTCTCTGCCGTCGCAATAACGACCCTCTGCACTGCTTTCGCCCTCTCATCACCGCGAAGAAGACATCCGTACCTCCTCTGGACCTCACTCGTCTGCGCTGCTGGTTTCGTGCCCGGTGTAAATCGTCTGGTCAGGAATGGCGTGAGCCAGGAAGAGGAGGTAGAAATCAAGGGTATGGAAGAGTCGGGAGTCATCATTGGAAGCAATGGGAGCAGTGAAGATGGGGAGGAGCAGGAGGCTATTAATGGCGAGATTGTTAGACGAGGCGTTGAACGAGGTCGTAAAGTCGAAGCGGTACGGACGGGCATCTGGGGTCTCGCCTTCACACTCGGAGTCGTTGGCATTTGGGGTGAAGGTGCTTAGATACATACTATCTGACATGGAAGACATGTTCAGCTGTATTACGAAGCTGTCGTCTTGGAAACTGGCGAGTATGATTGCATTGGCGGATCGTTTGAGATGGATGTGTGAATACTGTTCGATGGACTAGGACCTCGGTTGATTGGGATTCAATGGATACACTGGCGTTGAAGAGAGGGTGGATGAACATTCTCAGCCGGTGAATGTGCAGTCAGGTTTGATCGCTATGTTCATTGAAGTTTTATCTCATATCTCAATTCCAGTTTTCTCTTCTCTCTGCATTCTGCAGTTAATCATCATGTCAACAAAGAAAGGCAGTACGATTTGACGCACTTAACTTCCAGCTTCTAGGCACAGGATCGCCAACAACGCCAAAGCCACGAATACCCCGACAAGACGGCCCAAAGACTCCGTCATTTCGACGTAGGAGAAACGGAGGAGTTACTACCATGCATGACAATCAATGAAATGGAGCTTTTTAGGAACATTCTAATCGACATCTGGATCCCAGACACGTCCAGGAATAAACAAGAATGAGCCGAACTTCGGTGGTTTTTGCGGCTGGAAATCAATAAACAAACGCACTGACGACAGCAGCAACCACAATAAACACCTACACGACCACCACTAATGCCAGCTTGATACACGAGAAACGAAAGCGCGACTAATCTAACAGTAGCGGCGACAGCGATACACCGCCTGCAAAACGTGAGCGATTGCATTGGAGGGGAGGGTGGTTTGTGTTCCGAGGGAATCCCTCGAGACGACAAGGAATCTCATGGCATGGCATGGCATGGCATTGCATGTTTAACGGTCATGATAGCACTACAGCAGCATCTCCTCGGCAAGATTCAAATAGTCCCTACAAAGAGCCATCGTCCTCCAAACTAGTTGTATATCAGAGCTACTGTCCAACAAGCTCAGTCTCAGCCACGAATTCATCTCAGTGTCACTGTCTATGTTGGAGAACCACTAGACTATCAGAAATACCGACACACTGCTCTCTGCATCTGGCCTAACAACGGAGAGGGGCCCATGATTGTTCACATCGTTGGCAATAGAGGTTTTCAGCTTGAAACGAGGGATAACTACGAACCAACCACGAGCAAGAGCTTTGCCAAGGATGTCCAAGTCGGGTGGATCATCAGTACACGTACAACAAAGACTGACCTAGCTAGGCTCATCTGCCAAACGCCCATCGATAATTCAAACCACGAGCTCGACTGCCAAAAATGGGTTGCAGCTATCCTTGGAAGGCTAACAACCGCTAGATATTTAATAGCTGAACAATGCAGAAACAGTCTTGATGGAATAGTAGATGCGATAATAGAAGTAACAGCGGACCTAGAGTAGCTCTAGGGACGCGGCCATCGCAGAATAGCTTAAAAAGATACGAGTTTATAGTTATAGGTTTAAAGAAAGATTTCTGCGGTGCAATTTCTTTAACCTATACATTCGTAGTACTGCTCGAAGAATTTAATATAATCCTAGTACTCCTAATACTATCTAGTATATTCCTAGTCTAGTAGACCTATTATCCGGCCGTCCTCTACTAAACATTATATTATATAAGGGCGACTAAAATAGCGTAGTACGAATTAGCTAAGGTGTAGTTTTAATAAGATTAAAGTAGAATACTAAATTAAAGGTTATCTCGTCCTTATACGATATTAGAATCTATAACCTTTATTAGTATTATAGGTGAGATGAGCGTAGATAATATAGTATTAGATTACTATTAACTTCTACCGCTTAGCTACTATATAAAGGTAAGGTAATAGGATCTTTAGGTATTTCGTAAAGAGATAGATAAGGTAGTTTATAAAGAGATAGATAAGGTAGTTAGGGGTAAGAAAGAGAGAGTCTAGAGTTAAAGTAAGTAATAAGAATTAGATCGTATTATTATATCGTCTTAGTTACTATTCCGTTTCTATATACGCGCCGCGCTAGTAATTTAGTTCCTATATTTAGTATTATTATTAAATTGTTCTATTTACCGGTTATTATTATATACTCTCCGCTCCGGTAAATTATAGTATTACGGTAGTTCTATATTACTAGTATTATACTCCTAAGTTCTTATTATTATATAGTAATACGGTAATCTAGTTCCTATCTTATTAATAGTAGTATTATTCCCTTGTATCGTACTAACGTATATTATATTAGTCTATATTATATTCCGGTAATATTCTATTCTCTTATACTATAGTATTATTATCTATTATTCTTATTATTCTATTCTACTTCCTATTCCGGTTATATACCTTTATCCCCCTTATATCCCCTCCCTAGATAGATAATACGTCGACCCTTAACGTATTCTAAGATATATACTAAAACTATACGGAACCAATTAATAAATCTAAATACTAAGAAGAATTCTAATAGAGTTATAGAACCTCTCGTATCCTAAGATACTAAGAAAGAACTTGAAAGTAAGAAAGGACTCGAAAGAGTTATAAAATATTAATATATATACCAAATTATCTAAATATACTATAAAATCCTAAATATTTCTAAAAACCAAAGAAAGAACTTAAAAGAGTTTATAAGCTATAAAAGAATTTAAAATACTCCTAAAATATCTAAATATATTAAAAGATCCTATATATTTCTAAAGTTGCCCTATACGTTACGCGTATTAACGCTTAGTATAGGAAGTAGCTCCTCGGGAGGTATACTAGATAGTAATAGTAATTATTAGGTTATTATACTAATAACCTAATCTATTACGATTATATTCGAGTAAAAGTCGGTTAGATAGGAGGACTTTTCGAGGTAATTAGTTAAAATTTTCCTTATAGTTTCTAGTTATAGTAGTATTATACGTAATATTCGTTCGTATTATTTAATTCTAGGTTATTCGTTTATTTTCCTTAATATAGCTCGACTTTAATATAGATTTCTAACTTAAAAGACTTCTCTCTCCTCTACTAAGAATTCTACGTCGTCCCTTAACGTTCGCTTTTCTACTTTCTATACTCTTTACTACCCGTTTTAACGTAAATAAAGACTAATATATAAACGGTTTCTATATAAAATAATTTAGAATAAGGTACGGTAGCCTAAATAAAATAAAGTAAATTTTCTAACTCCTTATATAAAAAGATAACTTTCCTAATCTTTTCGAATATATATATATATATAAAATCGATAAAAAAGAAAAGTAATAAACGTCTACTATAAAGCTAGCTATCCGGGAATCGAACTATTATAATATATATACTAGAGTATAATCCGCCTTATATAAAGGTATCTAGAGATAAAGATATTATATTAAGATAAGTACCCGAATATTAGATCTCTTAGAATCTAAAAAGGAAGGTATAAACTAGCGTAGTCCCTAAAATAGCTAAAGTTAAGTTTTACGAAAGTAATACCCGACTAAGTCCGTTTAAGCGTAAAGCTAGACTAGTATAATAGTAGAGGATACGATTAATTTAACTAAGAATAGTTAGAAGGCGGGGTCTAAGTAGTAAAAGACTAAGTAGTAAAAGTCCGAGTAGTAAAAGACTAAGTAGCGAATTAGGAGAATACGACTACTTTAACCTATAGGATTATCCTCCTAAGGACTATATAGATCTATTCTAATCTTAAAATATAAGAGTAGGGAGACTTAGATAGAGGATAGGACGTAGACTATTAGCGCCGCTAGGAGGGCTATCGAAGAGTAAGAAGCTATAAAAGGGGCTAGAGTAAAAGAAACGGTAAATATATTCTCTTAAGTATAAACCCTAGGTTTTATAGATATAAGCTTAAAGACTAAGTAGGATTAATAAGTAAAAGGGTCCGAATAGAAGGATCGATAAATAGGTTCCCTTAAGTATAAATCCTAGGTTTCGTAGACTTAAGCTTAAGGACTAAGTAGGATTAATAAGTAAATATAATCTTATCGAAGCTTAAACTAAAGACTATTAAGGAACCTAAGGTAGACCGTACGGTAGGACCTCGAGGGGTATAAATACCTCCTAGAGAATAAGTAGAACTAAACTAATATTAGACTTAACTAAGAATATAGACTTTAATAGATATATATATACTTAAGGTTTACTAGATTATAAGTTACTTATTAGATAGGTATCTACTTAGTAGAGATAAATATATTTAATAGCCGTAGGGGATATTAGGTCGTAGTAATTCCTAATATACGGAGGAGAATCGAAAGGTACGAAGTAGTAGAGGATATTTAAGTCGTTTTAGAGCGGAGAAAAGTTAAAAATATATAAATAAGGCGTATAGAGCGGAGGAGGATATTTAAGGCGTATAGTATAGAGAAGAACCGAAAGCGTATAAATTAGAAAAAGTTTAATAAAATATAGAGCGGAGGATAGTCGAAAGCGTATAAAATAGAGGACGAGAGGATTAAAAAGGTATATAGGACCCTTAGAACCGTATATAGAGTTCCTTTATACTAATATATAAATAATAGATTCGATTAAGATATAGTATATTAGCTTATTAGCTTAATATATTATATTCGTTTTCTAATCGTTTCCTTTTCTATATTATAAGTATTTATAAGCTATTTACGAATCGAATACTTCTTCGTAGTTCCTAGTAATTCTCGTATCAACTAGAGTAAAATCCTTCTAGTCTAGAAATAATTACTTATAGTCTAGATTAATAAACTAGTATATCTAGGTCCTCGTTACTAGGTTACTTTTCCTATTCCTATTCTATATCCTTATCTAAGTAACTATTATCTTATTCCTATTTATATTCTTATTCTATTCTATACTCCTAACTAGTATTAAGGAGGTTATTACCTATAGGCCTATCCCGCTAGTAGAAGATCCTAATCCTATTTCCTTAGATCGATTTATATACTAAAACTCTATTTAGTTCCTCGAGTACGTAGCTACTAATAGGTAATCTAGTTCTCTTATCCTTATATACTTCTATAATACGGTATAGACCAACCTATATAAAATCTAATTTAGATCTAAGATCCTTAATAATTTTCGTATTATATAAGAGGACGAGCTATCCTATATCTAGGTTTTTAGTATATATTCTAGTCTAATATTACGATTCCTAGTACTCGTTTACTTCCTATCTTATACGTTCCTACCTTACGATAGCTTCCTAGAGGTCTTCCCCTCTCTAATCTAGTTACTTTACTCGTAAAAAGAGAAGGTATTCTATTATTCTAACTATAGACTAAGGGAGGTTTTACTATATAACTATTTTTAGTTCGATCGGAAGGATATATTCCTTACTAAGTATTATTCTAACTAGAGTTATACTAGTTATTCTATTAACTATTATTTGTTTAGCCTAAAGTATAGCTAGTAATAAATCTTTCTAAGGTTTCTAGTTCCCGTTTATTACTTATTAGAAGGCTTTTTATATTATTAAATAAGACTATTTAATTCCTCCTTAGCCTTAACTATTATATAGTAAAATCTTAATCTTTCTAATATCGTATAGTTTTAAAAGTATATTAGTATATAGCTTATTCTTAGGACCTCTATTAACCCTAATCTTAGATATAATACCCTATCGATAGATTAGTTCCTTAAAGATAAAATCTATAATATTCTTAGACGTAGGTACTAAATAAAGTACTCTTACTTTAGACTAACTACTTAATTCCTCTCTTACCTAGATAAGATAGCTATAACTACCTTATAGGGTAATCGTTATATAATTAATAGACTATCTTATACTAAGAATCTTACTCCGTATAATAGTTATATTTAGAGGTTCTACTATATATACTTAATCGCTTATTTAATACTAAGGATATTCTTTAATCTATTTATAGACGTCGTTATAGTATCTATCCTAGTAATATCGATTCTAAATAAGTACTACGGTAGTTTCGCGCCCTTTATAGCTATATTTATTATAAAGGGCGACGATAATTTCCTTTCGCTAGTCCTAATTATCGATTATACGACGGTAGGCTTATCCTTATTTACCTCGCTTAAATAGTTACCGTCTAGCTATAAGGTAGCCTATTACCTTTCTTTTTATAGCCGTAATTTATTTACCTTTAAGGTAGTCCGTAATTTTTAATATTATAAGCTAGTTAGTAATCGCTCGATATTCCGTAGTATATTCTCTATCTAATCCTTCCTAAGGTTCTAATAAACTAAATTCTCCGTATTCTTTATTCTAATCTATAGAACTTTCGCTACTAGTATTATTATTATTTTCCGGGCTAGGTATAGTTATTAGGTAGAGCTAGATTATATACTATAGGTTACGCTCGTAGATATAGATACTAGAATAGTAAAGGGCTCTAAGTTATTAATTAATAAAATCCTCGATATCGAAGTTAGGAATAGTAGGGATATTCTTTTTAGGTATATTACTAAATTAGTAGGAAAGTCTATTAGCTACTATATTCTTTTTTCCGGGAACGTATCGAATATTAAAATCCTATATCTAAATCTATACGAGCTATTATATAACTAGAGATCTAGCTATATCCGAAGATACCCTATTAAGTTAATAGATTAAAGTCTAGGCGTCTATTTCGACTACGAAATACGTTCCCTAAAGATAAAGATAGAATTTCTTAAGTATATATAAAAGGGCGTAGTATTCTAGTTTAACTATATCGTATTTCCTTTCTAATAGTAACTAGATTCTACTTTTATATTAGTATAGATATCTCTTACCTAGTTTATCTAGTTATTATAGAACCGCTCCCTATCCTTCTCCTAAAGTATCTACTATAAGAATAATCTCGCCTAAATCTAGTTCGTATATAACTAGTTATAGTATAGGTATAGTCGTAAGTACTTTCTAAAGAGATTTTATTACCTTATCTTATTCCTTTCCCTAATAGAATTCTAAGTCTTTCTTAAATAATATAAAGATAGGTTTCGAAACGATAGTAAAATCTTATATCTAGATTTAATAATAGATATAAACTCTAATAAAAGCTCTTATAGACTTAATAGACCTAGGAGTTAACTAGTTTAAAATAGCGGCTACTTTAGAAGTTAGAAGTATTCGAGTATCTTCCTTCTCGATTATAATAGTATCCGACTATATTTACGCCTTCTTTATTAATATCGAACTTTTCTTCTAATATTATTACTCCTACGCGTTTAATATCTATAAGGACTATATCTAGCCTAACTACGTATTCTAAGACTTCTTAACGTACTCCTTTAAGTTTAGATTCCTCCTCGTTATTATACTTTTTCGGTATTCTAGTAATTATATTATCTACGTAAATATTACTATACCTAAACTAGTAAGAAATAATTTTCTTAGATATATAGTAAAATTAGGCTACTAAGTTTATTATACCTTAAGGTAAAGTAGTTATTCGTAAAAGACTAAATAGGTATATAAACGAGGTAAGATTATAACTTTCTTTAGTAAGTTCTAACTAGTCGTATCTAGAGAAAAGGTTAGTAAGCGATATCTATACGTATCTAGTAAACGAGTTAGAAAATTTATTAGCTATTAGTAGTATATTCGCGTCCCTAATAGTAACTATATTAATATTCGTAGCGCTATTAATTAGTCGATACTTACCGTTTTTCTTTAAGACTAAAAACTATAGGTTATGGTATAAGGCGTAACTAGGCTCGAGTCTTCCCGTCTTACTTCTTTTATAAAATATCTAACGAATTTTACTTAATAAAGCCTTAGGGATATTAAAGGGTTTCGCTTACTAAGGTTTATAGTCTACTACCTAGATAACTTATACTAATACTATTTCTTTTCTAATCTTACTATATTCTTCGAAGCTCTATACGAGGGTAGGTTCTTATTATATAAGTATTTTCTTAACTAGTAATCGTTCGTTTAAGCTAAGAGACTAATTAATACGTATATCCTTAAACTAGAGTTCCGTAAGCTAAGTCTAATAAGGGAAGTAGGCGTAGCGTTTCTCGAGGAATCTATTAAGGTAATAGTAAGGTTCCGTACTAAACTATTCTTTTAGTATTATATCTCTCTAATCTATACGACCGCTAGGTATAGATCTATTAGTAAGTTAAATATTCTAAGGTTAGATCTTATCCGCTTTCTTTTTATATATACTATTTAAGTATTTTATTCTATATTTTATTAGGGAGCTAGTCGAAAATAAGGAAATCCTTAGGGAAAGTAGATCCTATTTATCTAAGTATTTAAAGGTTAGTAATCCGGTCTAGGACTTTACGGGTATAAGGCGATAATAGGTAAATATTCTATACCTTATTCTTTATTCCTATAGAAGCTTATCCCTTTCTTTCTATAGCTTTATCTTATTTACTATAGTAGCTATATTAAGTCTAGTTATAGTATAAGTTTTATTATATAGAAGTCTTCTAAAGTCTAGTAGTAAGAGAAACTTATTATAGATTAGGTTATTAAAAAGCTATTCGTATATTTTCTAGCCCGAGTTTAGTACTAAAAGTCTTAGGTTTCTTATATATATAGTAGATATCCTTCTAAGACCTAGGACTCCGCCTCCTCGTTTTCTAAATTATCTAAGTTAGAATTATCTTCCTAGTCTAAATAAGTATAAGGGATTCGAAGACTAGACTTATACCTATTATATAGAAATTCTAAGATAACTACTTACTATATAATACTCTATTCGCCGTTTATAGAGAATACCTTATACGAGATACTACTATCCGCCTTAGCCTATATAATAAGACGGCTCTATACCAAGAAAGGCTAACTAAGTATTATTCCCTAAGAATAGTCTCTAAGTATTATAAAGACTATATTCTCGTAATCGAAGTCTACTCTAGTAATCTATATACGCGTATTAGTCTAGTTAACTAGAGGAACTCTCCTCCTATTAGTAACTTTAAGCTTATCTAAGACTAGTCCCTAGACGTCCTACTTAATACTATTAACTACTAATCTATAACTCCTTATTACTCCTTTAGATATAACGTTTACTTCGGCTCTAGTATTATATAAAGCCTTAATTTCTAGTTTTCTAATCCGAGCTATTAAGGTAGGGCTCCTTATAGAGACGTAAGAACGGTTATTATCCTTATTAATATAAAGAATTATTTCCGAAGTTAGTTCCTACTCTTCTAAGCGTAGTACTATAATTCCTACTCTTTATTTTATTCTGTCCGCTTTCTATTATTCTTCTATTTTCCTTTTCCTTTTAGTAGCCTTTTCCTATTTCCTTTATTCTATTTCTTCTATTTTAGGATAGATATTATTAGCTAACTATTCTAGTAGGGATTTATATAAGAGATCTCTAAATACCGGAATATAAATAATAGTATCCTAAAGACTAAGCTAGACTAATTACTAGAGGATATTCCCTACTATACGTATTCTATTAGTAGCCTTATCTTTCTTCGTAATATACTACTTAAGAGTCGGGTTCCTAGGCTTACGAGTTTTCTTTAGTAGTTCTAGTAGTAAGTTTCTAAGGGTTACGTCTAGTTTATTATCTTCTAAGTCTAAATCTATATCCGAGTCTCCTTTACTATTCTATTATTCTACGGTCTTAGAGATATAACTATATACTATATACTTAACTATCGGGGCCTTAGATCTACTAGACTTAGTAATACCGGTAGGCTATTTTCCTTTTACCTTTTCTAATAGGGATTTTTATATAGATAATCGTAGTTAAGTAGTAGCCGTAAGAATAATAGAGGGTATAAATCCGTCTCCTCCTACTTTACTAATATTTAATACTTAAACCTATATACTAAAGTCTTCCTATTCCGAGTCGCTTAATTCTATAATTCTAATAAATAACTTAACTATCCTAAATAACGAAATACTACTAGGGCCCTATTAAGACTAAGCTAATTAAGTCCGGATCTAGTTACTATAATTCTAGCTATTAATAATTCCTCCGATTTTCCCGCTTAGAGCGGCTAAAGTTCCCTAGTACTACTATTTAGGTATTACGTTTATATTCTAATAGTAGATTCCTTAAGTAACTAGTTCTATAACGTTAGGGTATATCTATTTATAATATTCTATACTTCTATAGCTCCTATAACCCCTCTTTTCTAATATTCCGTTCTAGGTAGTCTATATAGGGGGCGGTAACGAAGAAGGGATTAAAGGGTAGTTAGTAGGTAAGATAGTTAGGTTCGGGTTTCTTAGCTAGGCTAGGGGCTAAGGCTAGGGGTTACTAGGGATACTAGTAGACTAAATATTAGCGGACTAACTATATTAGTTAGTAGTATTCTAGATATACTAGAAAGACTAGTTAGTATTAGCTAGCCCCCTATAGTAATTTCTACGTAGGTTAGTATAAACGAAGGAACTTCCTAATAGTACGGTATTAGACTAGGTAGAAGAGCGAAAGTTATTATAAATCTAATTATTAAGTATAGTAAACTATTTTATATCTTTCCTAGCTACTACTATAGTAGGATCCGTACTTTCGGCGATAGTAAAGAGTAGGACGTCTCTAGAAGTATTTATTCTATAAAGACCCTTAAGAGCTTTAATAATATTAGCCCTAAGTTAAGGTTTAGTAGTTTTAGGTTTTTCTTTAGCTATAGCCTTATTCCTTCGAAGGACTATTTATTTAATAACCCTATTAAAGGTACTTCCTTAATAACTATCTAATATAAAGAGTAATATATTCTTATTACTAATAATAATCCGTTTAGCTTTAAGGATAATCCGTTTAATATTATTAAAGGTAGAGTAAATACGAGGGTCGATATTAAGTATTAGGTTAACCTATTAATAAACTAATTCTAGTAATCTACTAAGGAAGATCCTACTTATAGTAGACCTAGTTAGTTTATTAGTATTAATAATAAGTAGATAGTAGTTCTTAAATTCCTTAATAAAGCTACGAGTATCTAGTTTCTAAGAGGCGCTTTAAAAGGTAAGTTTATAGAGATAAGTAGTAGTTTCCTTTAGCTAACGATTATTAGTAGCGATATATTCCTTACGAAGAGATTTATAGAGAGTTCTATAATTACGTTCCTTATAGCTACCTAAAAGCTTAATATCGTATAGATAGCTAGACTTAATATTACGAGTAAGAGCTTAGATCTTATAGGTATTATTAGTAATATCGTAGGTATTAAAAGTATCTTTAAGGCGACTAAGGAAGTCTATAATATTCCTACCGTTAAAGCGTTCTTTAGGAGAGAGCGTATAGTTCTTAAGGTTAAAGGCTTAAGCCTTTCTTTCCTATCTTCTAGTAATAGTAAAATCCTTAAGGATATTAATAAGGTTAATTATATTAGAACGAGTAGCTAGTCCTTTAATTATAGGGCTAAGATTAGCCGTAGACGGATTACTAGAGGGAGGGCCGGAAGAATCCGAAGGGGTTCTAGTAGGAGGGATTTATTTATCTAGGCGTAAGTATATAGGTATTTCGATTTTTCGTTAGTCTTAATTTATTATATTCTTTTTATATTATATTTGTTCGCGTACGTTTCTTAGAGATAAGAGTATTAATACTAAGAGTTCCTAGATAATTTCGAAGATAAGTAGCTAAAAGTAGTTAGATCTATACGCTAATACGTAGAGTTTATAACCTAGATAGTAAGAATAGTACCGTTTCGTATATAGTATAGTTAGGCCTCTCTTTTCTAACTTATTAGATAAGGGTATATAGGCTATAGAAGGGTAATATATCGATAGTATAGGTAATACTAGGTATTTTTATATAAAGTATAATTTCTATTAGCGGGACATCCTAGACTTAGTCTAAGGAGTTAAAAGAACTAGGATATTACTAGTAATTATTTTAAATTCTAATTTTCTATTAATATAGCTTAGACTTAGACCTTTATAAAGATTTTTCCTATTTCTAAGTTTAGTAATAGTTGGTTAGTTAAGTATTATTCGGTTATATAAAGAGAAAAAGTCGGTTCGAAGGTACGAAGTAATACTAGTTAATATTTATATAAAAAAAGTTCGAAGGTATTCTAGAAAAGGGTAGTCGAAAGTCTAAAATCGAGAGTATAAAGTGTAGTATCTAAAGGAAAGTTTAAAAGCCTAGTAGTCGAAGATTAATATACGAAGTTCCGTTTTTAATAGTCTAATAGTCCTATAGTTAAGTTAATAGTAAAAGAAAGAGAGTCCTTAAGTCTAATATTTAAAGTCTAATATTTAAAGTCTAATATTTAAAGTCTAGTATTTAAAATCTAATATCTAAAAGTTCGATAATCTAGTCTAGAATAAAAAGAGAGTATCCTAAGTATAAGTTCGATTATAATACTATAATAGCTACTAGGAATCGTCTTAGCTATAGAGAGAAACCCTAGTATAACCTCTAAAATATAGGTAAGATAAGCGTAGATAATATAGTATTAGATTACTATTAACTTCTACCGCTTAGCTACTATATAAAGGTAAGGTAATAGGATCTTTAGGTATTTTATAAAGAGATAGATAAGGTAGTTTATAAAGAGATAGATAAGGTAGTTAGAGGCGAGAAAGAGAGAGTCTAGAGTTAAAGTAAGTAATAAGAATTAGATCGTATTATTATATTATCTTAGTTACTATTCCGTTTCTATATACGCGCCGCGCTAGTAATATAGTTCCTATATTTAGTATTATTATTAAACTATTCTATTTACCGGTTATTATTATATATTCCCCGCTCCGGTGAATTATAGTATTACGGTAGTTCTATATTACTAGTATCGTACTCCTAAGTTCTTATTATTATATAGCGATACGGTAATCTAGTTCCTATCTTATTAATAGTAGTATTCTTCCCTTATATCGTACTAATATATATTATATTAGTCTATATTATATTCTAGTAATATTCTATTCCCTTATACCGTAGTATTATTATCCGTTATTCTTATTATTCTATTCTACTTCCTATTCCGGTTATATACCTTTATCCCCCTTATAGTATCCGGGTCCCTAGGACCTATCTAATATAGGTCTAGTACTAAGTATAGTTATAAACTATAGGCTATACGGTTATAGCTTCGTATATATTTATAATATTATATCTACGTCGAAAAGACTTCTCTCGAGCGTTTATTCTAAACCTATACTTTAATTATCTTTTTCTCTCTTAAAACGTCTATCTATATAGTACGTATTCTTATTCTATAAACGCTCTACCTTTTAAGGGAGTACTCTATATTAATAGCTATTAGAAAGCTACTAACTATTATAATAATCGCGCCGAAGATACGTTAAAGTACTAAACCTAGTAATAACTCTAGTTATATCTTTACTAACGCGAACTTATAGTAAAAGCTAATCTCTACTATCTTTTAGAGATATTAAAGAGAAAAGAAAAAGATACTCTAAGAAAAATATATATATTACTAAGTAGTACTTAACCCCGGAGCGCTAAAATAACTAAAATTACGAATATAACTAAAATAGTACTTATAATAAAAGTTTAGTTAGAGCTTATAATTATACTATACTATATAGGTTAGACTAAAGGAGGTAGAGTTAGCCTTTACTTAGACCGGTATTAGTTAGCTCTTAGAGAAGATATAAGATATAGTAACTAGTTTTCCTAAGTTATAATACTTACTACTACTAAAGTATAAGGGCGATAATATACTATAATATATTATATTTCTTTATAAGTTAAAGAGGTATCTTACTAAGTATTACTAGTAATATTTAGGCGAAATAATAAAGATTAATACTAATAAAGATTACTAAGTATTACGAGTAGAAGCTCTCTTTAATAGACTAATAGTCTAGTCCTAGATAAATTATATACTAGCGTATAAAAGGGTAGATACCTAGGAGAAGTTCTATACCTAGTTATTTATATAAAGGCTATAAGATCCTAATACCCTTCTTAAGATACTAAGGCTTACTAGGATAAGGGTTAAAGATATAATAAAATCTATATAGAGATAACTACTAATTTAGTAACTTTTCTAGAGCTTAGTAGTAAGTATAATAGTTACTATAAGGGGGATAAAAGTATAGGAATAGAATAAAAAAGTAGAAAAGGAGATAATATAAGAGGGATAATAGCTATATATAAAAGGTATAGGAATAGATTAGGACTTAAATAACGAATAAGTACTATAGTATAGTATATAGGCTAGACCTTAAGAGGGATAGTAATAATAATATATAATACTATTACTCCTTATATATTATAATACGATAAGTAATCTAATTCCTATTACCTATATTAACTCTAGATTTTCTCTTTCTTATTTTTCCCTTTCTTCTTATCTACCTCTTTACGAACTACCTAAAGATCCTATTACCTTAGCTTTATATAGTAGCTAGGCGGCGGAAGTTAATAGTAATCTAATACTATATTATCTATACTTATCTTACCTATATATATTTTTGAGGTTATACTAGGGTTTCTTTCTTAAGGTAATTCCTAGTAGCTATTATAGTATTATAATTAAGCTTATACTTAGGATACTCTCTTTTTTATTTTAGACTAGGTTATTAGACTCTCGAATATTAGATTTTAAATATTAGACCTTAGGACGCTCTTTCTTACTATAAACCTAACTATAGTACTACTAGACTATTAAAATAGAAGCTTTATATATTAATATTCGAATACTAGGCTTTAGAATATTCCTTTAGATACTTAACTATTTATAGCTTTCGACTCTTAACTACCCTCTTTAGAATACCTTTAAACTTTTTCTCTATATAAATATTAACTAGCGTTACTTCGTATCTCCGAACCTAACTAATTAACTACTACTAAACTTAGATACGGGAGAAACTCTAAGAAAGTCTAAGTCTAAGTTTATATTAACGGAAAATTAGGATTTATAATAATTACTAGTAATATCCTAGTTCCCTTAATTTCCCGGGCCGAACCTAGAAGATCCTATTAGTAGAAATTATACTATATACGAAAATACTATAGATTATATATACTACTAGTATATTACTTCTCTATAGCCTATATACTATTACCTAATAAGTTCGAAAAGAAAGGCCTAGATTATAAACCTTAAGTATTAATATATAGATCCGGTCCTTTTAGCTACTTATCTTCGAAATTATCTAAGAACTCCTACTAGTAATACTCTTATCTCTAAGAAAACTACGTAAACGAATATAATATAAAAATTATAGAATAGCCTAAGAGTAATAAGAAATTAAAATATCTATCCTAATCTAAATAAACTAGCTAACTCTCTCTACTAGACCCTCTTAGGACTCTTCTAGCCCTTCCTCTATTAGTCCGTCTACGGCTAATCTTAGTCCCGTATATAGAGACTTAGCTACCCGTATAAATATAGTTAACCTTATTAATACCCTTAAAGACTTAACTATTACTAGATAATAAGAAAGAAAGGCTTAAGCCTTTAACCTTAAAAATTATATACTCTCTTCTAAGAAACGCTTTAATAGTAGAAATATTACGGACTTCTTTATTTACCTTAAAGATACCTTTAATAATTATAATATTACTAATAATACTTATAAGGTCTAGGCTCTTACTCGTAATATTAAGTCTAGCTACCTATATAATATTAAACTACTAGGTAGCGATAAGAAATATAGCTATATAACTCTTTATAAATCCCTTCGAAAGGAATATATTACTACTAATAACTACTAACGAAAGGAGACTACTATTTATCTCTATAAACTTACCTTCTTAAGAGCCTCTTAGTAACTAGATACTTATAGCTTTATTAAGGAATTTAAGAACGACTATCTACTTATTATTAGGGTAGATAGATTAACTAGGTCTACTATAAGTAGGATCTTCCTTAGTAGGCTACTAGAATCGATCTATTAATAGTTTAACCTAATATTTAATATTAACCCTCGTATCTACGCTACCTTTTATAATATTAAGTAGATTATTACGGAAGCTAAATATATTATTATTAGTAATAAGAATATATTACTCTTTATACTAGATAGTTTTAAAGGAAGTACTCTTAATAGGGTTATTAAATAAATAGTCCTTTAAAGAAATAAGGCTATAGCTAAAGAGAAACCTAAAACTACTAAACCTTAACTTAGGGCTAATATTATTAAAGCCCTTAAGGATCTTTATAGAACTAATACTTCTAGAGACGTCTTACTCTTCGCTATTACTAAAAGTATAGATCCGGCTATAGTAGTAGCTAGGAAAGATATAAAGTAATTTATAATATATCCTTAATAATTAGATCTATAATAATTTTCGCTCCTCTACTTAGTCTAATATACTAGTACTATTAGGAAGCTCCTTTATCTATACTAACTTATACGGAAATTATTATAGTAGCCTAAACTATACTAACTAGCCTACTTAGTATATCTAAACCTCTACTAACTAATATAGCTAGTCCGCTAATATTTAGTCTACTAGCGTTTCTAGTAACTTCTAGTCTTAAACCTAGCCTTAACCTCTAGCCTAGCTAAGGAATATAAACCTAACTACTCTATCTATTAACTACCCTTTAGTCCCTTCTTCGTTACTACCTCCTATATAGATACCCTAAAACGGAGTACCTAAGAAGAGAGGATATAGGAGCTATAGTAGTATAGACTATTATAAACGGATATACTATAATATTACTTAACTAGTTACTTAGGGAATTTACTATTAGAATATAAACGTAATACCTAGATAGTAGTACTAGGGAACTTCTACCGCTCTAGGCGGGAAAATTAGAGGAATTATTAATAATTAGAACTATAGAAATTAGATCTAAACTTAATTAGCTTAGTCTTAGTAGGGTACTAGTAGTATATCGTTATTTATAATAGTTAAATTATTTATTAGGACTATAGAACTAAGCGACTTAGAATAGAAAGACTTTAGTACTAAGGTTTAAGTATTAAATATTAGTAAGACGGGGGGTAATAGATTTATACTATCTCTTATTCTTATAGCTACCGCTTAACTACGTTTATCTACGCGTAAATCTCCTTTAGGAAAAGATAAAAAGAAAGTAGCCTACTAGTATAACTAAGTCTAGTAGATCTAAGGCCCCGACGGTTAAGTATACTATATATAGATATATTACTAAGAACGTAGAATAGTAATAAGCTAAATAGAATAATAAGGGGGACTTAGATATAGACTTAGACTTAGAGGAAAACGAACTAGATATAACCCTTAGAAATTTACTACTACTACTACTACTACTACTACTACTACTACTACTACTACTACTACTACTACTACTACTACTACTACTACTACTACTACTACTACTACTAAAGAAGACTCGTAAGCCTAGGAATCCTAGAATCCTATACTTAAGTAATACGTTATAAAGAAAGATAAGGCTACTAATAGAATACGTATAGTAGGGAATTCCTTTAGTTATTAGTCTAGCTTAGCCTCTAGGTTACTATTATTTATATTCTAGTATTTAGAGATCTCTTATATAAGTTACTACTAGAATAGCTAGTAGATAATATCCGTCCGGAAATAGAGAAAATACGGCGTAGGAAATAGGAAAGGGCTACTAGAAGAAAATAGAAAATAGAGGAACGTTAGAAAATAGGTAGAATAAGGTAAGGAGTAGGAATTATAGTACTACGCTTAGAAGATTAGGAACTAACTTCGGGAATAGTCCTTTATATTTATAAGGATAATAACCGTTCTCGCGTCTCTATAAGGAGCCCTACCTTAATAGCTCGGATTAGAAAGCTAGAAATTAAGGTACTATATAATACTAGAGTAGAAGTAAACGTTATATCTAAAGGGGTTACTAGGTAGTATAGGTAAGATAAGTATAGATAATATAGTATTAGATTACTATTAACTTCCGCCGCTTAGCTACTATATCTTTAAAGGTAAGGGACCGTAAGGTAATAGGATCTTTAGGTAGTTTATAAAGAGGTAGATAAGAAGGAAGAGAAAAGTAAGAGGGAGAAGATCTAGAGTTAAGATAGGTAATAGAGATTAGATTACTAATTATATTATTATATATTAGTAATTATTATTCTTAAGGCTAGTATCTATACTATAGCGCTTATTCGTTATTCGTTATTCTTATTATTTAAGTTCTAATCTATTCCTATACCTTTTATATATAGCTATTATACCTCTTATTCTTCTTTTATTCCTTTCCTACTTTTAATTCTATTCCTATACCTTTATCCCCCTTATATCCCCTCCCTAGGTAACTAATACGTTGTCCCTTAATATATTTCAAGATATATACTAAAACTATATAGGCCTAATCTAAAACTATATAAACTAAGAGAAACTTAAATAAATCTAAAAATATTTTAATATATCTAAAGATATCTACCTCCCTAGTAGTTCTAAAATTGCCCCGCGAGTTACGCGTATTAATAGGTAAAGTACTAGGTTATTAATATAGAATATTATATATCCGACTTATAGTAGTTATATTCGAGTATATTAAGGTTGGTTTTATAGAAGATTTTAGGGGTAGGTAATTAAAAAAATTCTTTAAATATTCGGTTTTAGCTATAAAATATAGTATAACTAATATATATAATATTATTCGTATTATTTAAGTCTAGGTAGGTTAGTTATTATTCTTAATATAGCTTAACTTTAATATAGATTCTTAACTTAAAAGACTTCTCCCTCCTAAACTAAAAATTATATTATCTTTTAATATTACCTTCCTACCTTCCTCGCTCTTTAAACGCTATAATCCTTAGCTCGCTTTTCTATACTAGATAATACCTTTAAATTCCTAACTAGTAAGGCGCGCGGCTAGTATTACTCCCTTTAACTTAAATAAATACTAATATATAAGAGGATTCCGTATAAAATAATTAAGAATAATATATAATTACCTTAATAAACTAAATTTCTAAACTTCTAAGTTATAAAGTAATCTACCCTATTCTCTCTAGGTAAATAAAAAGGAATAAGACTAATACCTCTATTAAATCTATATATAGACGTCCGCGGCTAGGGTTTAAAAAAATAATAAATTTCTAGTCTAGAACTAAAAAACCTATAGATAAGATAAAGGAAATAAAAATAAAGCCCCCTATACCTTTTTACTTTACTACCTTTAAGACCGTCTTTAACTAACTTAGTATTACTAATATATCTAATAGCGTTATCTATACTTACGCTAACCCTATTTCTATAATATTTCTAGTATAGATAAGGCCTAGAACTATTACTATCCTAGATATCTTAGAGTAAAAATACCTATCTAGGAATTAAATAGTTATAATAAGTATACCTAGATATAAACTAACTATAGGAGTTAAATAGGATAGAGTTTATAGGGGGACTAAGTAGGAGGAGGTAGGATTCCCTAGTAAAGTTATTAAATATTCTACTACTAACTAAGGACTAGTACTCCTTAGTTAGTTATAGAGGAATAGAAGGCTTTTTAAAGGAAATCTAAAGATAAAAAGAAAGTATAAAAATAGTAGTTAATTAGTAATATATAATACCCGCGGGATACTTATAGAATTTTAATAACTTAATAGGAATTAGTATTAGGACTACGGAATAGAGAGAGAAGAAGAAGAAAAAGAAGAGAAAGGTACTAGTAGAAAGGCTAAAGAATAGAAGCTTTAAGGTTAAGAGTATAAAGAAGGTAATATTAATATAAGAAGAGGACCTCTAAGTAATAATCTAGTAAATAAGACGGATAGAGAGGACGTAAGTAGTAGAAGCCTAGATAGTAAGTCTAGAGAATAGGGTCTAGAGGTAGAGGCTATAGTTAAGGATTAAGATATTAGTAGGTAAGAGAATAGAGTATAGGAAAAACTTAAGGATAATAAAGGAGGTAGAGGGTAGACTAGTAAAGGTAGAGTTAGAAAATTAGTAGAGAGAGTAAGTAGTAGAGATAAATATATTTAGTAGCTATAGGGGACCGTCTAAGTACTAAAGCGAGGGTATATTAAGATTAAGGGAAAATTAGTAAGAGGAGAGGAGGATTAAAAGCGTATAGAAAGGAGAAGGAGAATATTCTTAGCTAAATAGAAGGGCCTAGGAGTAGCTTAGACTCGGTAAAGTTTATAACCTTAAAACCGTATAGTAGGTACCTTTATATATATAATAAGGAGTTTAGTTAAAATATAATATAATAGTATATTAGTCTATTATAACGTTTTTATCTCCTAATTATTCCTTATATATTATAAATACTTATAAATAATTTAAAGATTACTTACTTCTCCGTAGTTCCTAGTAATCCTAGTATTAGCTAGGATAGAAGCCTTCTAGTCTAGGAATAAATACTTATAGTCCTAACCGCTAGACTAATATATCTAGGTAGTTATCCCCGGTTTATTTATCTATTACCTACCCTTAATTACTATCTAACTAAGTACTATCCTATTCCTATTTCTACTCTTATTCTATTTTACGCTCCTAACTAGTATTAAGGAGGATATTACCTATAGGCCCCTCTATTAGTTAGTTACTAACTAGTAGGTATAGATCTAACTAGGTAGTCTAGCTAGCTATAGCCTATAGGTATCTTAAAGGAAAGGAAAGAATAAAGGTAAAATAAATAACTAGTATAACTATATTCTTAATACTTAATAGTTATAAGTTAACTTATAACTAGGCTATATATATATAGAACTACGTAGTATATAATATAGGTACTATATAGTATACTAAGTCTATCTAGGTCTTAATACTAGTAAAACTAAAATCTTTTAAACTAAAAGATAAATTTCTTTATTAAAAATAGTTATAAAATAGATCCGAATTAACTAAAAAATTCCTTAAAACTAGGGCTTTCCGAAGCTATTAAAATCATCGAAATCGGTTAGGAAATAGTAGGGTTATAGCTTAAGAGAGATAAGAGTAGCTAGTTCTTACTCTCTAAAAATTTATTATATTCTAGCTAGGATTACGAGGGCTAAAGGGTACTAAAAGAGAATCCGATTAAAGATTTAAAAAGAGCTAAACCGTAGCTTTCTAGGGACGTCGGTCGAAAAGTAAGCGAAATAAGGCTATCCCTAGTAATACCTCTATAGAAGGTAATTAGGTAGATTTACCTTTAGATCTTCGTTAAGTTAGTCGGAAAATATTATATATATATATAGATATATATAAAAGAATAAGGTAAAGAGAGTTAAATCTCTCTACCTTAGGTAAAGTAAAAGGGGAAAGAGGAGGGGCTAGAGCGTTCTCTAATTAAAAATTAGTATAACTCGATATATAAGTCGAGTTATAAACGTTACTAGTAAAGGGAAGGGGGGGGGGGTTTAAATTCTTAGTAGTAGAGGAAATAAATATTAAATTTTAAGCGGAAATAGTAATATCTCGGCCGAGAGGGATTATATTTATAATCTAGTAGAAGATTTAGGATTCTAGAGGTCGGTTCTACTAAAACCGAAATTCTTAGGCCTAGGGGTTAATTAGGTACCCTAGGAGAATTACTAAAAGGGGTAAAAAGACTAGAAATTACGTAGAGATAAGGATATCTCCTTCGGAAGTAGTCGAAATTAAAATCTAATTTTAAATTTAGAATCCTTAGTATTAATTATATTATATCCCTATAATACAGGTAAAAATTCTACGTACTATAGGAGGAGGGAAATTCTAGAAGTAGGGAGATTTCTAGAATCTTTTAGATCCTACTAAAGTTACTAGTTCGCTTTCTATAAGTATTAGATACTAAAGGTCTATAGCTCGTTAGGAAGAGAGGAACGGGGTTAAAAATTAATACCGTAACTTCGAAATTCCATTAAGAAACTATTCCTATATATAGCTAGGAAGGTAAGGGTATATTAGGTATATAGGTAGGAATTTCGGGATAGTCTAGTAGCGGAATAGGTCGATTTCTATATTATTAGAAAGTGGTAATATAGGTAAAGAGAATAGTATATTAATCGACGAAATCGGCTAGGAGGTAGTAATAGGGTATTAGTTTAAAGGTAAGGTTAAGTAAAAGGAACTTTTAAGTCTTTTAAGTAGTATAGCTCGAGATCCTATAGACGGATTCTAACGATTTTTATATTATAGAAAAGCGGTAATTTATAGCTTTCGAATAGCGTTAGAATTATTAAGATCGGAGTAAAATTTATAGAGGGAATTATTAATAAAGAGGCTAGCTTTAGACTAACCTTATTAATCTATATCGAAAGAGAAAGAGAGTAAACCCTCTCTCCCTTCTAATATTAATATTAATATTAGTTAGTTACTAACTAGTAGGTATAGATCTAACTAGGTAGTCTAGCTAGCTATAACCTATAGGTATCTTAAAAGGAAAGGAAAGGATAAAGGTAGAATAAATAACTAGTATAACTATATTCTTAAGACTTAATAATTATAAGTTAACTTATAACTAGGCTATATATATATAGAACTACGTAGCTCGTAATATAGGTACTACGTAGTATACTAAGTCTATTTAGGTTTAAATATTAATTAGGTACCCTAGGAGAGTTATAGAAAGGGGTAAAAAGACTAGAAATTACGTAGAGATAAGGATATTACCTTTTTTTTTTTAACTAGTATAACTATATTCTTAATTCGTATTACTTATAAGTTAACTTATAACTAGGCTATATATATATAGAACTACGTAGTACGTAATATAGGTACTACGTAGTATTCTAAGTCTATCTAGGTCTAAATACCCTTCTACTATTAGAAGATCCTAATCCTATTACCGCGGATTAGTTTATATACTAGGACTATATTTAGCTCCTTAAGCGCGTAGCTACTAATAGATAACTATTAGTACCTATAAGTTAGGTAGGTAGTTAACGTTAAAGGAAAATAGTCCTAGTAGACTAGTATTAACGGATATAAATAGATATCTATTAGTATAAATAATAATTAATACTTAATCGTACCTATAAGTCTAGTTACTAGTACTAGATCCTATAAAATATAGTCTAACCTAATAGGGTATAGCTGAATTAAGGATTTAGCTATCCCTTAGTAAAGATATTACTATAATCTAAATACTAGTAACTCTCTTTTTAAAGAAGAGAACGTATAAATAAGTATATAGTAGGCTTAAACCTACTTAAGTATAAGGGGTAAATAATCGTAGCCTCTAATAATAAATAAGTATATAAATAAGTTTAATCTAGGTTTAAAATATATTAAAAATAAAATCTAGTTCTACTATTAGCTCTTATAGTCTCTTAGTCGGTATAGAGTAGTATCGAGAAGTACGAGTATATATTATAAGTCGTATTATAGGTTAGAGATTATCGAAAAATAGTTAGGGTAGCTAGTTTATATTATATACTATATTAAAGTATATATATCTATTATCTCTTTATATACCCTTATTAACTATTATATTACTATATAACTCGTATTCGAATTATTACCTATACCGATCTAGTTAAAGCCGTATTTATTATAGTATATAAATATACTATATTAGCTAAATAGGGAAAGGACCTTTATTATAATACTTACTACTATTACTTCTAGCTATCTTATTATAAATATATTATAGGTCTTAGCTCTTCCTAATTAAGTACTTATACTCCTTTATACCCTACTCTATCCTCTCTCTTTTATTCCTTTAGTTAGTACCTCCTTAGCTACCTCCTTAGCTAAGTTCTTAATCTCCTAGCTTAATATTCTCTCCTAATACCTTAATATCTATAATAGCTATATATTCCTAGCAATCTCTCTCTTAGGTAATATTATTATATACTTATAAGTAGGGGTACTTATACTAACTAGCTATAGAATAAGTACTTCCTTTAGCTAAGAGAGGATATCTCCTAGTAGTATAGAGGATATAGAGAGTAGTATAGTATCTTCTCCTACTAGTCCTACGCCCCGTAATCGAGTTCCTACTAATCCTACTAGGCCTAGTAGGCCTCCTAATAGGACTTTTTTACCTAGATTACCTAGTTCCCTTATTCTAGTTAGGAGTCCTATCTCCTAGTAGCTATAATAGCTAATATAAGTATTCCTACTTATTTTATAGCTATAACCTAACTTATACGTAGTATTCCTCCTCTTCTAAATACGTAAACTATCTTTTTCGATAGGGCTTATATCCGTAGTATAATATCCTAGTCTAGGTTTATTAAATTTCTATCTAAGTTTAATAATAAGCCTAAAAACCTCGCTAATATATAAGAGCTATATCGCCTTCTCTACTATATATCCTTTAATAATAGGACTCGAAACCTATTACTAGACTATCTAAAGGATATAATTAAGGAGGGTACTACTAGCTATTCTCCTAACTATCCTATTAGGGAGTTTACTTAGAATTCAAAAGGTTTCTAGGGTTATAATAGTATAAAATTATCTTTTATTAGGGGCTATAAGAACTACTATACTAACTACTTACTAGCTATTATATTCTAAATAGTAGAAGGAGCTATTATTACGCTAAATTAGTATAACTATTACCTTAAGGCTACGAGTAGGCTATAGTTAGATTACTATATTTCTTATAGTATTGTTTCTAGTACTTCTTATAGGCCTAGGTTAAAGAGTTACTATCCTAACTACTTCTTTATAGCTTGGTTCTCTATAGGTAAGGATAGTAGATACGATAATAGGGATCGTAGGGCTATAGTAATAACGCCTAATACTATTAGTAATATTCGGAAACTAATAGGTCCTAGTCTAGGTTAGAGTTAAAAGTAGTAGGGTAGTTATTAGTTAGGTTAGTAGAGTTTTAGTATTACTTTTCGGGTTTTTAGGGTTTATAACTTTATTTACTAAGTATTTTCTTATATAAACCATTCCTATATAAGGGTTAGGGTCCCTAACGGGGCGGGTTAGGGCGGGTTTTAGGGTAGGGAACCCGCCCCGTTAGTAGGTCGGGTTCTAACGGGTTAGAGCGGGGTCCTAGGGCGGGTTATAGATTAGAGGAGAACCCGCCCTATTTATACTAGTACGGGTCTACGTAATACTTTCTTAGCGCTTATATAACTACTAAGATATAACCTAATAGTAAGTAATAATAGCCCTAACTATATAGAGTATAGAGGTATAGTTAGATTTAGTAGTAAATAGATATTTCTAGTAGTCTCCTAGTAGTTAAAGTAAGTAGATAAATAGAAATTACGTTTAATAATACTATAATAGCTAAAACTAGGGTTTTTCTTATTTAGAGAGATCTTCTATATATATATTATTAATAATCTAGTTATCCTTCTACTTTTCTTTTTCTTCTTCTTCTTTATCTTCCTCTCTATTACTCTTAATATCTAATTAAAAAGTACGTTTATTCTTATCCTTAGACCTATTAACTTTATTAGCTAATTTTTTAGTAGTAGCTTAGAGCTCTTATATCTTCTTATCTATATTAAGAGTATAACCTAAACTATTAGTCGCCTATAATACTAATAGTTTTATAATAAAATTAACCTTATCTATATCCCTTATTCTACTAAATCTCTCTCTTACTTCTACCTTTTTACTAAATATTAACTCCTATACCTCTATTATAAGCTCTCTATTAGGTAGATTCTCCTTTAGCTTAATCTTATTTATAGGGTATATAGCCTACTAACGAGTAGGACTAGGAAGCCTTTTATCGAAATTATAGTAATAAGTAAGGAGATTTCGTATTAAAGTAACCTACTCTATAGAAAAGAATTAAAGGGGAGAGATTAAGGGTAGTTAATTAGCTAGGTAGACTAGTAGTTACTCTTCTCTATCTTTATTATAGAATAAGCTTACTAGACTCTAAAAGGATATTAGAAACTACTAGGAGACTACTAGAAATTAAAAGACTTACCTCTAAATCTTCTTCTAAAAGAAGTTTATAGATATTATACCTACCCTTAACTAAATTTAAACTACTATTTATTAAATTTACTAACCCCTTCTTAATTACTTACTAGGACCGTCTTACTTACGTATAGACGACTAGATAAAACTCTATATAGTATTAATCGTAGGACTCGTCGAATAGTATAGTAATATTACTACCTTAGGCCTAGGATATTATATTAATATCTATCTCCTCCTCTTTACTCGATTCTTAACTAGAGCTTTCTTCTACTCTATTATTTATATTTTTATCTTAATCTTTATCTTAATCTTTATTACCGAAATTAAAAAGCGAAAGTAGGTCTAGTTTAAGGAGGCTAGGATAGGTACTATTCGATATTCTAGGGCTAGATTAGTATATATTATTACTAGGATACTATTAGGTTCTTACCGCTTATTATTAATAGCTTACTTAGATTACGTAATTTAGGACCGCTACTTAGTATCTAAGAGAAGATTCTAACTATTAGACTTTTTTAGTTTTTAACGAGCCTCTAACTTTACTTAATTTAATACGCGCTAACTTCTTATAACTTAGAGATTAAAGCCTCTCTTTTTACTACGCCGCGTACGTTCTTTAACTATATAAATATTAGTAGAGAGGAGTTTAGTTGGTTTTAGTAGTACTATTATAGATCTATAGATTTACGCTAGGCTAAGCCTAGTAGTTTACTAGTAGTTTAAGGCTTATAAAATAAGCGAGATTAAAGTAGAGTAAAGCTTAAATTAAATTAGTATAATTAGTAGAAGTATTTTATATATTTATACTATATAGTACGAAAAGTATAGTCGTCCGATCTCGGTACGCTAGTTTACTAGTACTATAGAGTTTTTATATTCCTACGTACGCTAATAATCTATATAGCTTTATCCTTACTTTTTAACCTATATTACTACTAGATTACTACTAGTAACTACTAAATTAAAAGTAAATTAACTAATAATTATTACTAATTATTTAATAGTATATAGTAAGGGTACCTACTAGCGTAGCCTTACTTCTATAGTAGATCTTCGAGTAGCTAATAAATTAAAAAAGGCTCTACTAGATTCTCCTCTAATTGAACTAGTAGAGCCTAGTAGTTATCCTAGTAGTCTAGGCGATTTAGATCTCGATTCCTAGCTTATTAGTACCTAAATTCAAAAAGAGCTACGTAAAAGTCCTAGTACTTCTTTAAGTAGTTCCTTATCCTCGGTACTATTAGATATTAAGGTACTAGATAAGGAAGGAAATATTCTTAGTAAATATAGTAAAACTAAGAAGAAGAACTTAACTACTAAGGAAAAGACCCTATTTAAAATACTAAAATCTAAAGAGCTAGATAGAGAAGATAATAAGTTTAAAGATACTCTAGAAGACCTAGAAGCTACTCTAAAAAAGCTAATTAATACTACTTAAGAGCTAGATACTACTATAGAAGAGCTAGATACTACTATAAAAAAACTAGATACTATTTAACTATAGGTTTCTAACTAGGAAATACTTAATACTTAAATACTAGAAGATACTAGTAAATCCTTAGGAGTAGTAGTAGTAGTAGTAGTAGTACTACTACTCCTAGTAATAGTAGTACTACTACTACTACTACTACTAGTAAGAAAGAAACTAGTAGTAAAAAAGATAGTAGTAAGAAAGATACTAGTAAAAAAAATACTAGTAAAGAGACTAATAGCTAGTAAGGTAGTTACTAGTACTAGTAAAAGTACTATAGTAGCTACTAAAAGAAGAGCTACGCTTAAGGCTCGAAATCCTATTACTACTAGTAGTAAGGCCCTAGTAAAGATTTTAGGGGTATTAGCTACTCGAAAATAAGTTACTAGGAAAGGTAAAAATAATATAGATAGTATAAGAAAGCCCTACCGTTATAAGCTAGGAAGTAAGTTAGAATTATATATTATATAGAATTCCTAGTAGTATCCTAGTAGTCTCTAATACTTTCTAGCTATTACTCTACGTAAGATCCGCTACTACTAGAAAAGTACTAACCTCCTTATATAGAAAATACTATTTAGTAGGCTTATTCGAGAGGTTATATAGGATTTTAAGGATAAGCTTTAATTTTAAGTAACTATAATTTAAGTACTTTAAGAGGCTATAGAATACTATCTTATTAGTCTTTTTAAAAGTAAGTTATATTTTAACCTATTATACTAGTACTAGTACTAATATATTATTCCTAGATACTAATCTCTATATTATTTATATAAATCGTATTATAATTTAGTCTAAGGATATAGAATTAGCGAGGAGGCTTCGTAGTAATAAGAAGAATAATTAATTTAATAAATTTAAAGCTAGGAGGATATATTTTATTTAGTATACTAGTAAATAATATATTCTATACTAATATCTCCCTCTTTAACTACTAGAAGACTACTAGGTATATACTTAAATTATAAATTACTTACTCTTTATATATAAGAAGAATATTTCTATAATAGTTAATAAATAAGTATCTCTCCTTAATAATATATTAAAGAATTACTTTATTAAAGAATTACTTTATTAAAGAATAAACGGCTAGCTATATATTTTTGAATAAAAATTAAATATATTTATTTAATTTTTATTCAAAAATATATTCCGAGCTTAGTATATAATAATACTATCTAGAAGTAAGTAGATTTATAGAAGATATATATATAAACCTATAAATACTATTAATATATTTATATCTCTACGTATTGAAGTTATATCTTTATATTTATACTTTATTAAATAGTTTCTTAGCCTTATAGAACCTAAAGTAGCTTAGCTATATTCTTAGTACTTCCTATAAATATAATAGTAGCTTTAAATAAGAGATACTACTTATATACTATTCCTTCTTAACTAATACTACTTCTCTATTATAGCTTTATTATCTTTAGTAACCTACGTCCCTCCTCCTATAGGTAACCTACTATTAGTAGGTAAAAACGACGCCTATTTTAAATAGATACTAAATAACTCTAAGTAGTTCTATAACTAGTAGAGTATAATATAATAGTACTAGGAAAATATATTAGTCCTTACCCCTAACCTTCTAGTATAGGGAACTAATAGGAGAGCTACGGGCTAGTAGTATTTTATTAAAGGTACTTTTCGTATTTCTAGTAAGCCTCGTACTATCTATACGCGATACGATCTAGTCGTAAAATATCTATATAAGAATAGAACTAGTTAAATTAGTTCCTACGTAAAGACGAGGGTATATCTATTAACCTCCTTAGCGCGAGGAATAGTATAGCTAACTATAGAAGAGGGCCTAAGGGTAGCCGTAAAACTACTAGGAGACTACTAGGTTTTCTAATTTTAGTTCTACTAATATTCTACTCTAGAATCGACGAGTTAGGACTAAGATAGCGAACGCTAGAAGTCTCGTACTATCCCTAGCTAATTTCAACGAATAACTCCTTCGTACGATTATTATATATAAGTAGTTATTAATAACTATTAATAACTTAGAATTCCTACGCCTCGTTATATACCTTAAACCTAAGCGACGGCTCCCTTCGTTATTAACTATTACTAATAAAATCCTTACCCTACGGAAGAAGTTAGAGGAGTCTATCTATAAATACCTCCTACTAGTACCTTAGAAAGTCTTAATCGTCCTTAATAGATAGTCTTCGCTACGCCGGAATAGCTTCCTCGTAATTAAAGTATACTAGGTTTATAATTAGACTCTAATAGAAGCTTTAATCGGTTTCGAGCCCTACTATAGCGCTTATACTAGTAGAGACCTTACTAGAGTTATAATAGTACGCCTTAAGTATTTTAATCTTAGTACTAGGGTTATTACTTTTACTACGGATAACGCGTTAAATAATAAAACAATAGTATAGTTAGTAAATAAATATATTAAGGTACTTAGTAGGGATATTCCTAATATAGTAAATAAGATCGCGCTATATCCCTATATCTCTTATATTATATAACTATATTATAATAGTCTCCTCGTAGATATTAAGTATCGGCCGAAAAAGGAGGAGTTTATTAGAAACTAGGAGGTAGAGGAATAGAAGAGGGTTCTAGTAATTACTAAAAAGGAGTCTATTAACTCTAAGCGTAGTATAAGTTATTTTCCTTCTTATAGTCTCGTAGTAGTCTCCTAGTAGTCTCCTAGTATTCTCCTAGTAGTCTCCTAGTATTCTTCTAGTAGTCTCCTAGTAGTCTCCTAGTAGTCTCCTAGTAGTCTCCTAGTAGTCTCCTAGTAGTCTTCTAGTAGTTTTATAATACTAATTCTTCTATAAAGCTACTATATACGGTTATAAAGGCCCGTCAAATTACGATCTTTATTAACTTAAGCGAAGGCCGATAGCTTATATTCTTAGAGATTTAAATAATCTAGTATTATACTTACTACCTTATTCTAGCTAAGATTCGACTTCTTCGATATATATAAGATATTAAGACGAGATAGGACTCGACGTACTATATACTTATACGACTTCTAAGATTAAGAGACCCAATTAATTAATTTATAGATAAGAAATATCGATACCTTAGCCTAAGCGAAGATAAATAGGGCTAAGTATTATACCTTATTACTATCCTCCGTCCCTTCGCGGTATATACGTAGCTTATTAGCTCTACGCGTAACCTAATAATCTACTCGGTCTTCGATATCTATAATCGACTATTTATATACCTTAAGAATATAGAGGAACGGCTTAGAGATAAGAACTATTAGTAGAAGTAAGAGATTAGTCGGGTATATAGTAAGATAGTAAATAAGCTAAGGGTCTACTATAGTATAACGTCTAATATATAGGCTAGAAAGTACTATAGTATAGTAATCCTACTCTATCCTCGTTATAAGCTTAATACTTAGAACTAGCCTAAATAGTAGCCTATACTAGAAGATCTACTCGATTAGTAGGTATATTATTAGACGGAACTATACGTTCTATATAATACTTAATATATATAGCGAAACCCGGTAATATACCGTATTAAAGTCCTATTATCGCTCTAATAAGGGTATATTAACCTCGATTCGGTTATAGATCTCCGTACGGTAGTAGAGCCTTCTACTAAGTATAATACGCGCCTAATAGCGACGCGCGTAGTAATAGATATATAGTAAGAGTTCGATAAGTATCGCTTATAGAGTAAGCGAAAACCCTAGTCCCTAGTAGTCTTCTAGTAGTCGCTAATAATCCCTAGATAAAGTACGGCTAGATCTTAAGGAACTATTCTAGTAATAGAGATCTATTAAGTACCGGTTTCTACGGATAGTAATAATAGTAAAGGATCTCTTTACTATCTAAGCGGCCGGTATTAGTATTAAACGAGAGTTTAGTATTACTAGTAACTTTAATACGAATAATAAGATATATAGCGTATAGGTTCTTAGTACGTTAATAGTAAGTAACTATAAGTAGATAGTAGATTCTAAGTAGTATATACTTAACTACTATTTAATAGGGAGAAGGGATATTTATATAACTAAAGATAAATTAGCTACTAAGCGAGCTAAATAGACTAAGGAACTTATTCGTATAGTTAATAAGATATAGAGGTTAGATAAAATTAGTAATAGGGAGGATACTACGGACCCTAATAATATACTACTACTAGCTAAAGGAGCTTCTCCCCCTATACGGAGGTTAGTAAATAGATTATAATAGGATAATAAGGGTCTATTAGGTAAGTAGCTTGAAATAGTTAAGAGTATAGGAGATTATATTAGTAGTCGTATTATAATACGTTAGCGAACCTAAGCTACTACTCGAAGTATAGGAAGGCGTAGGAAGGGTCGTATTATAAAACTACTAGTAGTATTACCTAGAAGTAGTATAGATCTTTAGGCGATAGTTAATAGCCGACGTAGTTATAAAGGTAATAATAAAGGCCCTATAACTAGGAGTAGAGCTCGTCGTACTTAGTTTTAAGCTCTTAACTTTCGAGCTATAGATTTAGTTATAATATAACTTATTATAAGCTCTATAACTACTAGAAGACTACTAGAAATATTTCGACTATCTTTATAACTACTAGAAGACTCTTTTTAACTACTAGAAGACTACTAGAAATACTACGTATATTCTAAATATACTAACGGTATTATATACGGGTTATAACGGGTTAGGTTATAAGACCTTACCCCTATCTAATAGGGCGGGTTAAGAGCTTAGCGGGGCGGGTTAGGTTAGAGTTTTATACTTATAACCTACCCTACCCTACTCCTAACCCGCCCCCCCCTATTTTGCCCCGCTCCGTTAGGGACCCTAATAAGGGTTTAGTAATAGTATAAGAGTCCTAGGGTATTCTAGTAGTTAAGGAGTATAGTTTATAGGTTTCTTTTTAGATATAGCTCTAAATTAAATATTACGTATCTAATAACTTCCTAATTTGGTAAGGGTTTAGGTCTAAGAAATTTCCGGCTTAAAAAGACTATATAGTAAGTAAAGTTACTATAAAAATAAACGTATATAATAAATAACTAGGTCGGTAGTAGTATAGGAGGTTATATATTAGAAATATAGAAGGTTATAGTTTAGCCTACTATACTATAGCTCTATAGTTATTAACTCTTATCTATAACTTTACTTAGATAGTTTACCTAGCCTTCTACTCGAATATCGAGTTCGTTAGTAGAGACTAATATTATTAGGTAGGTATTAGGTATCCTTTTAGTAAGTATATCTACTAGGTTATTATTACTATTTATCTAGCGTACTTCTATTATCTCTCTTCTCTTATAGGATTCCCTTAGCGCTATAATATCGATTATTAGACGTTTCTCCTTTATTATTCCTAGTTTGACTCGGTATTTATATAAAGAAAAAGAGTCTATATAAATAATAATAGGTATAGGAGGTAATCGTAGTTAATTTAGGATCTAGGAGATAGTAGCCGTAAAAATAAAGCCCTTATTAACTCCGTTAAATATAACGAGGATTTCGGATACTAGAACTAATCTAGTTACTCGCTTTACCTTAATCGAAGACTAATAAATAATATTCCCTTTTAGATTAAACTTAAAATTACCTAGGGACTTATTCCTAAGTATAAAGAGGGTTCTAATCTAGCTACTTAGATCCTTATTATTTACGAAGGATCTATTAATAAAAATAAATAGTTTTAAACTAGGAAGATTAAGTAGAATAAAGGTTAAACCTCTATCTAGATTATCTTTCTACTAAATTAGGCGCTTATTTAGGGCTTTTATCTCGTTAGGGCCTCGGTCTTAGTATTATACTACTATAGAGAGGTCGAAAGTAGCTTTAGGTTAATAAATTAAGGTAATATATACTCCTCTAGCCCTTTATTAGATATAGGATTATTTAGGGTAAGGAGATACCTAGTTAATAGGAAAGAGTTTCTCTCCTTAGCCTTTCTATACTATAACTAGACTTACTCCTTACTAGGACAATATATAGCTATTAAAAATAATACTATTATCCGGATTAAGTACTTCTACTAGCTTTATAAGGAAATTAGCTTAAGATCTAGCTATCTCTTCTATATCCTTAAACTTAGAGTTATATAGGATTAGAGTATTCTCCGTCTATATACTAATAATACCAAAATTATCTCCTTTTATAATTAGGAGGTATAGATTATAGATAGATATAGCTATATTAAGTTTCGAGATATAGTATTTATAGTAGGTATAGGGTCCCTAACGGGGCGGGGCGAAACGGGGGGGGTCCGGGTTAGAGGTAGGGCGGGGCGGGTTTTAGGGGCGGGTTATAAAGCTATAACCCTAACCCGACCCGCCCTACTAAGCTTTAAACCCGCCCCGTTAGTTAGGGGCGGGTTTTTAAGGGGGGAATCCGGAGATTTTTTATAGAAACCTTAATAACTTTAGAACTACTATATATATTTTAATTTTTTAATAGCCTTTAATAATCTCTAGGTTAAAGAGTATCTTTTAAGAATATAAAATATATATCTATCTATATATATAACCCTATAAAAATCACGTGGAAAACTCGAACGGGGCGAACGGGGCGGGTTTTCTTCTAAACTATAACCCGCCCCGGGAACCCGCCCCAACCCGTTAAAACCCGACCTAGTAACGGGGCGGGTTCCCTACCCTATAACCCGCCCTAACCCGCCCCGTTAGAGACCCTAAGTAGGTATTAAACTAATATAGGCCTACGTCTATAATACTATATAAGGGCTTCTAGATAATAATAAGGGTACCTAGTAGGTAGAGATATTTAAGTTCTCTAGGAAGGTTAATAGTAATAGGTCTATTTAGGGTAGTTTTCGACTAAATATAGGCCTAGGAGATATCCTTAAGTATAAGGGTAAAGTCGGATTATTTTAAGGGTTTCGAAATCGATTCGTCTTCGGGTATAAGTAGAGTTATAGTAATATAAAGAATAATTCGTTAACTAGCTCTCTAGATTATAGGCGATTAATAAAGGATAGCTTCCTTAGCTATATTATTAAATCCTTATACTATAAGGCGGGATTTCTTATAGGGTTTATTAGTACCCTTACCCTTAATTTCTCGTACGATACGAGCGTCGAAAATACGTTATTCTAGAGGGGGTATATAGTTAGTAGAGAACTAAAGAATACCTCTTTTAATAAGGCTTTTAATTTCCTAGAGATCTAACTTATAAAAAGGTAGTTTAGAGGAATTTAGTATACCTTCTATACGTAGCTTAAGGTAAAGCTCTAGATCTACTTTTTTATTTATAGAAATAAAAGCCTAATTAGTAGTTAAAAAGAAGGTTTAGTATTCTTCTAGAGCTATATATTACGCTCTCGTTCGATATAAAGGGATTATAACTTATCTATTTACTCCGGTAATACGCGAATTAGTTATATTTAGAGTTACCGTATTAGGTTTCGATATAGTAGTAGTATTTTTATTAGTAGATAGTCGACTTTTTTACTAATTTCCTAGTTAGTTCTCTAGTTATTCTATATTAGAATCTAAAAAACTAGTATCTATAACTTCGATTAGTAGTCTTTCGTAGAATACCTTAATATACGTAGATCTTAAAATAATATCGTTATTATTTATTCTAACTATATAGTTATAGTCCTATACCTTTTTTAGAATATAAGGTCCTCTCTAGCCTCTATTCTCTCTCTAAATAAGAACTTTACTACTAATTAGTAGCGTAAATAGTATAATTAGGGTAGGCCTATTACGTTAAGAGAGTATACTTACTACTTATTCCCTTACTCGAATTTAACGGAGTTCTTTTATTATCTTCTTAACTATATTTACTCTTTATAGGATTAATTAGCTAGGAGGGAAGGAACCTATTATCTTAGGGTAAGCCCTAAAGATAAGGAGGGTAGGAACAAGCCTATTTAGTCCTACTATATTATTTATAGCCTTAACTACTAGTTATAGGATAGCTAGATTACTCTCTAAAGGTAGGTCTTCCTTAAGAATAGTAAAATAACGCCTTAGAACCGTATAGTATCTTTCTCCCTTACTAATTAAATAATATACCTCTATAGGAACCTCCTTAACTTAGATATTAAGTAAACTTATAAGTAAATTAAATTTATAGGAGGAGAAGTTAGTTCCTATATCTATAATAATCTAATCTAGTAGTCTAAGATAGATATTAATCGAAATAGTACGAATATATTACTATATCTCGCCTATAGTTTAACCTACTAGGAATCGGGCTACTTAGAATATAGTAGCTATATCGACTATATATAGTACTAGTTAGCTATCGATATAGAGAATATTAACTATAATCTAGATATTAAAAATCAAGTTATTCTAGAGTAAAAATCTAAATCTCGAAGGTACCTTTATATTTATCTAATAATATTTATAAAGTTTAGAGATAGATTTAATAATATTAGTATCTATATCTTCTAAACCTACTCTAGAGAGTACCTTAAGGAACCTTTTAGCTATTAGGTAGCTAAAACGTTAGTATAGTTACCTTAATTATTACTCGTCTAGATCGGAGAAGAAAGATTAGTTAAATTAGGATACCTATATAGGTTAGTATTACTAATTAGTTAATAGAAGGGGTAAGATAATATCTAAATTAGCTAAAAGTACTCTATTAGTAGCCTAAGGGAGGGAAATTTCAAATTCCAAAGTAATAAATTATTCTAGGAGAGACTATAAGTACTATTACTATATTAATTAGCGGGGTAACTCTAGCTAAGAATCTATACTTCCTAATAAGTAGAAACTTCTTTTTACCTTATACTAAAAGGTTTCGGAGGTTATCTATATAGATACCTAGTTAGTCTATATCCTTAATATATATAAGAAAAGGTATATTAGTAGGGATAATATAGAAGATAATTTTTCTAATTAGTATAGGAACCTAGGTAGTTCCTAGGGAGGAAGCGTTACCCTTACTAAAAATAATACTATACTAGCCTACTAATAACGTATCGAGTTCGATTCGGTCCTATAAGTACTTTTATAGTACTCGGAATTAGGGTTCTCCTACTATAGAAATTCCTACTACTCCTATATTAGATAGGATACCCTAGAAGGTTTCTTTAGAGTAGTAGTATTAGAAGCTAGAAATTTTATCTATAACTTAGTTTATAGGCTATTTAAAGGCTAGGAAATACGCTATAGTATTATCGGAGAGTTATTAGGCGAATAATACGAATCCTTCGTTATTTTTAGGTAGAAATTCGTCGTCGGTAAAGAGATAGTAGTATTCCTTAATAACTACTTCGTCTTTAGTATCTAAAGTACCTTCGTAGGAGTTAACTATAGATAGGTAGGCTTTAATAGTATAGTCTTAAAGGTATATTACTTATTAGAATACCTTAAATTTCTAGTAGCTTACCTTTCTCTCCTTTATTAAATAGTTTCTAATCTAATAGTTAGGTTTTCTATAGATATAGTATAGTCCTCGTAGTTTTCTCGTTCTAGAAGGTATTTAAGATATTCGATTATATTATCCCTATTAAGTAAATCCTCTTATACGTCTACTACGTTAGTTTCGAGGATTATTAAAGTTTCTCCTATAGGTTCTATCTATAAAGTATACGTAGTTTTTATTATAGAACTCGTCGTCTTCTTACTCGTCCTTACTCTATAACTCGGTTTACTCCTCGAGTTCGTTAGAGATATATACTCCTTAGGATAGTTTTAGCCTAGTTAGGACTAATTACGAGGATATAACTATAATTAAATTCCTAAGTTATATATATTAGGAATTAGAGTCTTAGGAAGGGTTAAATTAAGTATACTAGTACTCTTTTATACCCTTTATAGCTATTAGGAGTTAGTCGTACTCCTCTTAAGGTATTTTTCGGAGTAGTCTTTTAATACTTAAGATCTAGCGAATAAGTATCTCGAAATATTTAAGTAAGGACTTATTAGAATATTTCTAGATTACTTTAAGTAAGGTAGTATTTCTCTAATCTCCTAGGAGTTTCTCTTAACGTTAGGGGTTCTCGAACTAGTATTAAAGTATAGTTATTATAGATATATAGCTAGAGAAGTTCTTATTAACTATCTTAAAGTAGTAGTACTCTCTAGCTTTATCCTTTAATATAATAGGAAGTATAGAAGCTAAATCCTAATCTATTATAATATCTACCTTAACGCCTATATCCTTGAAAATATATAGCTTAAAGTCTAAGTTATTATACTCCTCTCTACTATATTTTATATTATCCTAGTATAGTTTAGAGAGATCTACGAGTCTTTAGGAAAACATCTATTATTACTACTATAAGTTAACTTATATAGGCCGTTTATTAAAGATAGATAGAGCGTTAAAACCTAGTATATACGTAGTAGGTCTTTATAATAGTAGTAGGTATAGTAGTAGCTAATCTAGTAGTTATTCTTACCCTTAAATAGGTAGGAGAGGTATATATAGATAACTTTATTAAGGACCTATAATATACTCGTTTATTTACTTAAATAGGTTCTCTAGTTTATTATAGAGGACCTGATCCTTTCTCTTAACTAACGTAGGGAATACTTATTATTTTTCGGTTACTATTCTAGTACGTCTCCTAGTAATATTATCTAGTAGGATAGGCTCGGCTTAGGGTTTAAGAGGTTAAGTTTAAGGTTTAGTTCTCTAGGGTTTAGTCTACTAAGGCTATCTTTCTAGTATAGGTAGATACTTAGGCTTATAGAGAGGCGTAGGAGTAATAGGTTCTAGTCTAGGATAGTATCTATAGACCTCCCTAAGGTACGTAATTACGTCGAGAATTTACTTCTAAATTAGGTCTAGACTCCCTAGAGGAAGTAGGGTACAAAGTACTATCTTAAGTATATAGAGTCTATCTTTTAAGACTATATTAAGGTAGGCCTTACTCTAATCCTTAAAATTATCGAGGAACTATTCTTATAGGGTTTCGTTATCCTATACTATTATATAGGTATAGGATTAGTTAGTAACGAAACCGTTAAGTTATTCTTTAGTTATATCCTATATAAGGGTAATTTTAGGTACTAAAAACCTCCTTTTAGTAGAAAAGAGTTAATTTAGTAGGGTTACGAACTCGGATCTTAAGTCGATACTACCTATAATTAAAGGTATAGTAGTTAGATTACCGTTATTCGATCCCGTTTAGCTCCCTAGGTTTCCTCTATATTACTATATTTTAGGGAAAAAGGGTAGGTTAATTAATAGGTTTAGGTACTATAACTCGAGTTACTTAAATATCTTACTAATCTATAGTCGTAGTAATAACTACTAATTAGTATTAGTACCTATAGGTTAGGTAGGTAGTTAACGTTAAAGGAAAATAGTCCTAGTAGACCGGTATCGACGGATATAAATAGATATCTATTAGTATAAATAATAATTAATACTTAATCGTACCTATAAGTCTAGTTACTAGTACTAGATCCTATAAAATATAGTCTAACCTAATAGAGTATAGCTAAATTAAGGATTTAGCTATCCCCTAGTAAAGATATTACTATAATCTAAATAATAACCTAGTTATCCTATTCTTATATACTCCTGCGATATAGTAAAGACCGACCTATATAAAGTCTAACTTAGATCCGAAATCTTTAATAATCTTTATATTATATAAAAGGATAAGCTATCCTACGTCTTAGTATTTAGTACGTATTCTAGCCTAATATTAATATTCCTAGTATTCGTTTACTTCTTATCTTATATACTCCTATTTTATAATAGCTTCTTAAAGATTATCTCCTCTCTAGTCTAGTTACTTTACTTATAAGAAGAGAAGGTATTCTATTATTCTAAGTATAAACTATAGGAGGTTTTACTATATTATTATCTTTAACTCGATTAGGAGGATATATTCTTTACTAAGTATTATCCTAACTAGAGTTATACCGGTTATTCTATTAATTATTATTCGTTTAGCTTAAGATATTACTAGTAATAAATCTTTCTAAGGTTTCTAGTTCCTATTTATTACTCGTTAGAAGACTTTCTATATTATTACGTAGGACTATTCTATTCCTCTCTAACCTTAACTATTATTTAGCGAAATCTTAATCTTCCTAATATTATATAGTTTTAAAAGTATATTAGTATATAGCTTATTCTTAGGACCTCTATTAACTCTAATCTTAGATATAATACCCTACTAATAGATTAGTTCTTTAAAGATAAAGTCCGTAATATTCTTAGACGTAGGTACTATACGTAGTATTCTTACTTTAGGCTAGCTACTTAATTCCTCTCTTACTAAAATAAGATAGCTATAACTACCTTATAGGGTAATTATCGTATAATTAATAGACTATCTTACGCTTAGAATCTTACTCTATATAATAGTTATATTTAGAGGTTCTACTATATACGCTTAGTTATTTATATTTTAAGGCGCGTCGGGTTAGGGTTAAGACTCGCTCGTTATCCGTATATAGGGATATAGAGAAAATTAAAACTCTTATACCTCCCTAATAAAAGAATATTATTAGTATCGCTAATAAGCGATATCTTTAATATTAGGACTATAATATTAGAAGTATCTTACCTAGGATTAGTCTTATCTTTAGTATAATACGCGTATCTAGCTTACCCGTAGTATTAGGAAAAACTATCTCCCTACGTATATATCCTCTAAAATTAGTTACGAAAGTTAAAACCGTCTTAAAGTATAACTCCTATATATTACTATACTCTATCTATTACTACGTATTCTATCGCTGATTTGTATAGTATCTAATAAATATTATTAAAATAAGCGTATCTAGTTTACCTATAGTATTAGAAAAACTATCTCCCTACGTATATATCCTCTTAAATCTATTACGAAAGTTAAAACCGTCCTAAAGTATAACTCCTATATATTACTATACTCTATTTATTACTACGTATTCTATTACTAATTTATATAGTATCTAATAAGTATTATTAAAATATACGTATCTAGTTTACCTATAGTATTAGGAAAAACCGTCTCTCTACGTATATATTCTTTAAAATTAGTTACGAAAGTTAAAACCGTTTTAAAGTATAACTCTTATATATTACTATACTCTATCTATTACTACGAATTCTATTACTAGTTTATATATTATCTAATAAGTATTATTAAAATAGGTATATCTAGTTTACTTATAGTATTAGGAAAAACCGTCTCTCTACGTATACGTCCTTTAAAATCGGTTACGAAAGTTAAAACCGTCCTAAAGTATAACTCCTATATATTACGATATTCTATTTATTACTACGTACTCTATTACTAATTTATATAGTATCTAATAAGTATTATTAAAATATACGTATCTAGTTTACCCGTAGTATTAGGAAAAACCGTCTCTCTACGTATATATCCTCTAAAATCGGTTACGAAAGTTAAAACCGTCTTAAAGTATAACTCCTATATATTACTATACTCTATCTATTACTACGTATTCTATTACTAATTTGTATAGTATCTAATAAGTATTATTAAAATAAGCGTATCTAGTTTACCCGTAGTATTAGAAAAACCGTCTCCCTATATATATATCCTCTAAAATCTATTACGAAAGTTAAAAGCGTTCTAAAGTATAACTCCTATATATTACTATACTCTCTTTATTACTACGTATTCTATTACTAATTTATATAGTATCTAATAAGTAATATTAAAATAGATATATCTAGTTTACCTATAGTATTAGGAAAAACCGTCTATCTACGTATATATCCTCTAAAATCGGTTACGAAAGTTAAAACCGTCTTAAAGTATAACTCCTATATATTACTATACTCTATCTATTACTATATATTCTATTACTAATTTATATAGTATCTAATAAGTATTATTAAAATAAGCGTATCTAGTTTACCTATAGTATTAGAAAAACTATCTCCCTACGTATATATCCTCTAAAATTTAATACGAAAGTTATACCCGTCCTAAATAATAATAAACTCCTATATATTACTATACTCTATCTCTAAAGAAATACTTAATACTTTTACCTCGACTTCGCGATACGGTAGGAGCTATATTCGATTACTTTAAGAGAGACGAGAATATATCTATTTAGTATTCTTTTCCTACTAGCTAGCGTATCGTCTATTATACCCTACGTATATACTATTTTAAGAGCGAAGTATTTTCTTCTAAGTTAAGTCGATCCGCTCTTAATTCTCTTATATACTACCTTAATAACCTAAACGTCGACGATATATATACCTAGTTCCTCCCCTATACCTATATTATCGTTAGTTAAGGCCTCGATCTCTAGTTAAATATATACGTACTAATTTTTAATAACCTACTAACTAACTCGTCTTAAGAATAGTAAGCCCTTAGCCGTTATTTTCGTATTAGATAGTTTATACGATATTTTCTACCTCCGCCTATTTATTAAAGATTCCTATAATAAATAGGTCCTTAACTAAACCTTCGACCTAGCTTACCTAGACTTAAAGGTAAATCTAGTTCCCTTTAGTTTCTACTATATTATTAGTACTAAGCCTCCTACCCTAGACTTATCCTTAAATAGGTTTATCTATAGTATATTCTAATAGAGCTCCTTTAATATAATAGTCCCGAGCCCTATTTAGGGCTAATATATAACTTACTACTATTTAAAGTACTACTAACTTTAGACCGAAACCTACCTAGGACTAATATATAACTTACTACTATTTTAACTACTACTAACTCTAGACTTCCTTAATACCTCGACCTCCTATATATCTACTTTTCTTACGGTATTACCTACGTTATAGTAAGAACTAGTTACCTACTTAAAGATCTAGAAAACGGTCCTTAGTCTCCTAACTCCTAATAGTATAAGTATTAGGTAAAGAATTAAGCGCTATCGCTCTCGCCTTTATTAAAATAAAGGATATAGACCGAAAAGGCGGAGGCTAAAAAATAAAGAAATACTTTTATACGAGTAGTAAGTTGTTTACGTAAGAAAAATATATAGGTAGTAATTAATTCTAGGTAATCCTCTTATAATTATTTATATAGGGATAATACTATCGAATATCTACGGACGGATACTATTATTATATATATATTAACGGACGACGAGTTATAGCTCTTAGAAGAAACGAATATTAATCGAGTTAGTAATACCTTAGAATCGGCTTTAGGTAGACTTAATCTTATATTATATCTATTACCTCTACCTAATAATACTATAGTTTTTATAGAAGATTACGTTCCGTAGTATTTAGAATAGTCTAGCTATTTAAGATCTACTTCTAAATTAGTTAAACCTATATATCCTATTCCTCTTTTAGTATCTACCCGTATAACCCCGTAACGCGATAGCTAGTCTACTCTAGACCTATAAATCTTTTAAATTTAGCTATCCCCTAATAGTTAATCCCCGCCCTAAACGTAAGCCCGACGCGAATAGACTATAACTAGTAGTAAATAAAATCTACTCTTTATCGATCTAAATAATAAGGGACTCGTTCCCTAGACTTTAACTAGAGCTAGGTAGAGTATAAGTAGTAAATAGTCTTTACTAAAAGACTAAATTAGTATCCTAACTAGGGGTTTACGACCGAATATACTAAATCTACCTACTAGTAATTAGTATAATACGGATATTATTCCCTAGACCCTAATATAAGGTTCGTAGAGTATAGGTAGTAGGTAGTCTTAGCTCGATAACTAAACTAGTAACTTATCTAAAGTTTTACTATAATATATACCTACCCCTATACTATAATACGAGACCTAAACGAATACTACCTAAGCTTTTAAAGTAGATAAAGTACTAGATCTTAATAGACTACGAATAGAAGTAGATAATAGGGATAACTAGGTTAGAAGAACGGCTTAGATAGAGGTAGAGGAGAATATAGTTAAAGTCGAAGTAATACTATAGCTAGAAACTACTACCCCTAAAGATCCTCGACTTACTCCTAGGCTAGAAGATATATTAATCCGTAAGATATTCTACCTTATAGCTAGGCTTTATAACTATAGTACGTAAATCCCTACGCTATACTAGGGAGTCTCCTTCGTATCTCCCTAAGTTATTATTACTAAGCGATCTAACCGTACTAGAGTATCCTTAGCGCCTAGTACCGGGTAATAAACTCTTTATAAATATTATCCTTCCGATCTACTAAAATATAATACCTCTATTACTAAGCGCCCTCTATAGTACTCTAACCCTTTATACTTACTATAGCCCTACCGGAGTATATAATCTCCCCTAGAAAGAGATCCTATATTAACCTAGTAATAGGGTAGATTTCGATACCTCTAATTTACTTAGAAGTTCTAGTTAGAAATACTACCCTAACTTCGATAGTAAGGATCGCGTTTATTATTACTTTTCTTACGACGTCGATAGTTTTATAGGACGTTTTACCTCCCTTACCGGTTTAAAGGGGGGATAATATTAATATATACGCTATCCTATTTCTTAATATAGAAAGCGGACGCTAAGACTAAATTTAATAAATACTATATATACGACTATAAATATTTCCGCCTAGGTTATAGTAGCGCTTCGGGTAGTTACGACTTTAACGTATATATTATATTTCCTAACTTATAATTCTCTAGCGATATCCTTCTAGAGGATATCTAGCTAGTAGAATAGATAGATAATATCCTCCTCCCCTTAGTTACGAAATCGACGCCTAAGGATATATAGTAGTATTATCCTAATAATAGAGAGAACGTACTAGCCTAGGCTAGAGTTATAAAAGAAGCGTTTACTAAGTTATAATAGTAACGTATAGAATATCGGGTATTATTACTTAAAGACTACCTCTCCTAACTCTAGGACGAGATTACTAAACGTATAAAAATTTATAGCTATAATTTCTAGTAACCGTTCCTCGTTATTATTAGATATAGACTTAAGCTCCTTAATATATCTTCGAGATAAAGCTTATTACTATAAGAAGTATCCTTATAATTTATAAACTAGCTAAAGGGATACTTTTACTATAAGTTCTTTAATATAAGCGATACTTAGGCTAATATTACCTATAAATATTTTCTTATTAGGGAGAAAGCGAACGCTAACCTAATTATACTTATATACGACGTACGATATTTAGAAGAATAGGTATTAAAGTTTAATATTAATATTAACCTAGAAATCGATAGGGGATCTTTATAAACGAAGAGATATTCTATTATAGAAGCGTACGACCTTAGTAATATAGACTTTACTATAAAGAATAGTAATCTATTTAGCCGTAAACTAGCTTATAGTAAAGCGTACTCTATTATAAAGGAGGCCTTTTCGACTTTACTAAAGAACTATTAGCTCTTTTCTAATTAGGACTTATTTATAGCCGGACTAAGCGAAGCTCTAATTATATAATTCTATAAGATAAGTAGTAAGTTCTCCTTATCCCCTACTAATTTTTATAAGTAGCTCTTAGAGATTATTTCTAATACTAAATATAGAGTATAGATAGGTATAAAACTAAAGACCTACTCTACTCGAATAGAATTTCGGGTCGTCCTTTTAGTACTTAAAAGGCTTATAGAGTTCCCGTTCGTATATAACTAAACTAGAGGAGCTACTCTAATATATTTATAGAGGAGGGTAGTTTCTAGAGTACTAATATTATACCCGTAAACTATCCGACTACGAACTAGACTTATATAAAGATTACCTTATATATCCCTTAGACGTCTTTATATAATTTTATACTATTTAGATAAATAAAGTCCTTATTCTTCTAGAGCTATTAGTTATAATAGTATAATATAAATAGAGGCGGGCGAAAGAGAGTAATTCGGATATTTATAAAAGAGAGATAACTATAGTAGAGTAGACTTAAATCGAGCTAGTCTAGGCTCCTATAGTAACTACCTATATTTCTATATTATAGTTCCTCTTCGACGGTAATTACGCTAAGTACTACCGTCTAATATATCGTAAATAGTAACTAAAGCGTAAATACTAAGCGAAAAAGAGGCGTATTAATAGGTAATAGGTTAGAAGCTACGATAGTAGCTTATTTAAGACTAATTAGAATACTAAATAATATTCCGAGGAAGAGATAATAGACGAAGAGGATACTAATAGCTTTATATTTAACTAACTAGATAAGGTCGATTATCTTAATACCTTATCGGACGATAAAGAAGATAATTATCCTAATAATTATATTATAGTCGGACTAGATCTAAAGAGGATTATAGAAGAGTATAGTATAATATAACTTCTATAATCTATTATTAACTAAGATATAGGCTTTCCTTAATTTCGATACTACTTCCTCTTACGCCTAGCGTTTAATATAACGGGTAGGTTTAGTAGTACTTTAAAAGGTAGTATAACTATAGTAGTTAAGATATCTATAAAGAACTTACTCGATCTCCTCCTCTCGTAACTAATTACCTAGCGTAGAAAACCGATTTAGCTAGATATACTACCTAAAAAAACTATTTATTAAGTTTATACCTATATATATATCGCTAAGTATTTAGCGTAGTTATATAAGAAGATATATAACTATTTAGTTAGAGATTATATCTAACTTAGAAAGGAACGGGCTTAAGCTAGGGGGAAGTATCTTATAGGGGAAGAAGTTAAAGTAATAAAGGAGAAGTTTAGGGATATTTAGTATATAATATCGACTAAGGACTAGTAAAATAGTTTATATAGTATATATTCTAAGGTCGTTACTAAATTGTTTAGATATAAGTCTACTAAGGAGTTAATAGTCTAGTAGACCGTATTTATACGTACTTATCGAGATAAAGAGCTATATTATACTAATAAAACCTAGGTTAACTAAGTATTTAGACTCTTTAATTAGAGCTAGGAAGAAGTAGAGTTTTTTAACCCTTTTAAAAAAAGAGCTAATAAACCTATAATATTATAGAGTTAGAATACCGCCGAGTAGTAGGGGATAACGAAGTATATATATACTATTATAGAATAGTAATTAGGTATCGAGTAGGGTAACTTCTTTATTAACTAAAGTATCTAGGATTATATAGCTAGGTTTATTCTAATACTTCCTAACTATAAGAGAGAGAAACTCTTCGTTTTCTCGAAAGATAGTTTAAGTACTATATCTAACTATAAGCGCTATATACGTATTCTTACGCTAGTACTCGCTATATAACCCGTACTACGTAATCTAGGTCTAGTTTAATAGCTTTATAATAACCTAAAGAAAGGTTCTTATTATAGCGGAAGAGACTTAAGACTTAGTAAAATAGTTAAAAAGTTAATAGTAATAATTCTTAGGTATCTCTCTACTACTATAAAGGTTCGCTTTAATATAAAGGCGAGTAAGAAGCTAGAAAAGGTCGATATTATAATAAATACGAAGACGTAGGAAAATCGGTTCGTATATAAGCTTTAAGTATTAAACTACGCTAGGATAATACTCTTAGTAGTAGAGGGTAGACGCTATAAATAGATAGTAAAATATAGTTCTTTAATTATTAATACGAACCCTTTATAGGTTCTATACGCTATTATTATTAGGGTCCCTAATAGGGCGGGTTAGGGCGGGTTATAGGGTAGGGAACCCGCCCTATTACTAGGTCGGGTTCTAACGGGTTAGGGCGGGTTCTAGGGGCGGGTTATAGATTAGTAGAGAACCCGCTCCGTTCGCCCTAAACGGGTTTTCCACGTGATTTTTAGTACTATATATATATATAGATATATATATATTTTAAATTCTTAGAAGATACTCTATAACCTAGAGATTATTATAGGCTATTAAAAAATAGAAATATATATAATAGATCTAGAGTTATTAAGGTTTCTATTAAAAATTACCGGGTTCCCCTCTTAAAAACCCGCCCCTAACTAACGGGGCGGGTTTATATCTTAGTAGGGCGGGTTAGGTTAGGGTTATAGCTTTATAACCCGCCCCTAAAACCCGCCCCGCCCCGCCCCTAACCTAACCCCCCCCGTTTCGCCCTACCCCGTTAGGGACCCTAATTATTATTTGGTTAGTAGGTAGAGAATTCCGAATATCTCTAAATTTTATTTAAAAGTTAAACTTTTCTAAGAAATATTTATATATACTATAAATAATATTACCTACTATAAAGCTAGTAACTTATCTTATATACTCTATAGGGAGATACTAATAGGACTCCCGGGTATATATCTAATAATAGACTAGGAAGGGGTAAATAGTATCTTCGTTTTAACTCTAGAAAATCTAAAAAGTAGTATAGCCGGGTAATTCGACTCTAACCCTATATACTATCTATAATACCTAATACCTAGTAAGAGGATATTAGAAGTTAAATTATATAGTATAGCGCTTAATATTCTTACCTCTATATAGAGTAATCTACCCGATTTAATACCTAGGTTAATACCTTTAGGTAGTATTACCTACCCTATTAATACTTTTAGGTAGTATTACCTACCCTATTCTATTAATCTAGTATACTTACGAATCCTATAAAGTCTCCCTAATTAGACGTAGATATAATACTATAATAGAGAGCGTTATTTACTAAGTAAAGTCCTATTATAACTAGATATCTACTTACTTCTTAGCCGTTCTTCTCTCTTCTTTTTTCTATTCTTTATAATACTATTAACCCTTACTTTTTCCTCTATTTTACTACCTTCTTCTTCCTCCTTCTTACTACCTTCTTCTTTAACTTTAAATTAAGCCCTAAATTAGTTAATTAGTTAGTTACTTAGTTACTCTTTAATTAGTCTATTAATCGGTTACTTAGTTACTCTTTAATTAGTATATTCCCTTACCTATCTCTCCGCCTAAGCTAATTATTATAGCTATAAGCGCTATACCTAAATCCCTAGACTAGATAAAAGCTCGATATAATTTACTAGTACTATACTATCGTATTTAATTTATTATAGCTCCTCTCGAGTATCTAGCTCTCCTTAATTATCTTAGCTTTAGCGCTAGTATTTCGAGTAATATTTCTATCCTTATAATTAGCTATAGCTCTAGTCTCTTTATAGAGATTACTTACTTATATATATTTAAACGTATCCTCGGAATCGATAATATAGAGTAAATACTTTATATCGCTTATAAATCTACCGCTTCTCTTCTCCTACCTATCGAATTCTAATAGTATAATATCGACGAACTATATAATATTCGACCTAGAGAGTTCTGTACTTATCTTAACCTCCTACTTAAGGAATACTTCGATATTATCGTTATTACTAATATCCTTAATTACTTTATAGGGCGCGAGTAGGTTATACTTCGGCGCCTTAAATAAGTAGTTCGTCTATATAGTAGTTAGATAGTATTTACTATAGCTATAGCTAATCCTATTCTCGGTTATATAATAATAGTATAGAATATAATACTACTCCCTTAGGTCTTCGGTATAATATTTTTCGTACTATAGGTATTTATCGACGAGGCTAAAACCTAAGCTAAATCTCTAGTCGAAAATTCCCTATATAGCTTTACTATCTCTCGTATTATAGGCGAGATAAGCGTAGATAATATAGTATTAGATTACTATTAACTTCTACCGCTTAGCTACTATACGAAGATAAGGTAATAGAATCTTTAAGTATTTCGTAAAGAGATAGATAAGGTAGTTTATAAAGAGATAGATAAGGTAGTTAGGGGTAAGTAAAAGAGAGTCTAGAGTTAAAGTAAGTAATAAAAATTAAATCGTATTATAGTATTAATTTAGTTACTATTCTATTCCCGTATATATATAGTACTAGTAATTTAGTTCCTATCTTTAGTATTAATATTAAATTATCCTATTTACTAGTTATTATTATATATTCCCCGCTCTAGTAAATTATAGTATTATAGTAGTTCTATATTATTATTATCGTACTCCTAAGTTCTTATTATTATATAGTAATATAGTAATCTAGTTTCTATCTTATTAATAGTAGTATCCCTTTATATCGTACTAACGTATATTATATTAGGTATATTATATATTCTAGTAATACTCTATTCTCTTATTCTATAGTATAATTATCCTATTATCTTATTCCTATTCTACTTCCTATTCCGGTTATATACCTTTATCCCCCTTATATCCCCTCCCTAGATAGATAATACGTCGACCCTTAATATATTCTAAAATATATACTAATACTATACGGAACTAATTAATAAATCTAAATACTAAGAAAAATTCTAATAGAGTTATAGAACCTCTCGTATCCTAAGATACTAAGAAAGAACTTAAAAGTAAGAAAGGACTCGAAAGAGTTATAAAACCTTAATATATATACTAAATTATTAAAATATACTATAAAATCCTAAATATTTCTAAAAACTAAAGAAAGAACTTAAAAAAGTTTATAAGCTATAAAAGAATTCAAAATACTCCCGAAATATTAAAATATATTAAAAGATCTTATATATTCCTAAAGTTACCCTATACGTCGCGCGTTTTAACGCTTAGTATAGGAAGCGGCTCCTCGGGAGGTATACTAAATAGTAATAGTAATTATTAGGTTATTACTCTAATAACCTAATCTATTATAATTATATTCGAGTAAAAGTTAGTTCGATAGGAGGACTTTTCGAGGTAATTAGCTAAAGTTTTCCTTATAGTTTCTAGTTATAGTAGTATTATATATAATATTCGTTCGTATTATTTAATTCTAGGTTATTCGTTTATTTTCCTTATTATAGCTCGACTTTAATATAGATTTCTAACTTAAAAGACTTCTTCCTCCCCCTACTAAAAAATTCTACGTCGTCCCTTAACGTTCGCTTTTCTACTTTCTATACTCTTTACTACCCGTTTTAATATAAATAAAGACTAATATATAAACGGCTTCTATATAAAACAATTTAGAATAAGGTATAGTAGCCTAAATAAAATAAAGTAAACTTTCTAACTCCTTATATAAAAGAAATAACTTTCCTAATCTTTTCGAATATATATATATATATATATATAAAAACTAATAAAAAAGAAAAGTAATAAACGTCTACTATAAAGCTAGCTATCTAGGAATCGAACCGTTATAATATATATACTAGGGTATAGTCCGCCTTATATAAAAGTATCTTAAGATAAAGATATTATATCGAGTTAAGTACCCGAATATTAGATCTCTTAGAATCTAAGGAGGAAAGTATAAACTAGCGTAGTCCCTAAAATAGCTAAAGTTAAGCTTTACGAAAGTAATACCTAACTAAGTCTATTTAAGCGTAAAGCTAGATTAGTATAATAGTAGAGGATACTATTAATTTAACTAAGGATAGTTAGGAGGCGTAGACCGAGTAGTAAAAGACTAAGTAGTAAAAGACTAAGTAGTAAAAGACCGAGTAGTAAAAGACTAAGTAGTAAAAGACTAAGTAGTAAAAGTCTAAGTAGTAAAAGACCGAGTAGTAAATAAGGAGAGTATAACTACTTTAACTTATAGAATTATCCTCTTAAGGACTATATAGATCTATTCTAATCTTAAAATATAAAAGTAGGGAGACTTAGATAGAGGATAGGATATAAACTATTAGCGCCGCTAGGAGGGCTATCGAAGAGTAAGAAGCTATTAAAGAGGCTAGAGTAAAAGAAATAGTAAATATATTCTTTTAAGTATAAACTCTAGGTTTCGTAGATATAAGCTTAAGGACTAAGTAGGATTAATAAGTAAAAGGGTTTAAATAGAAGAATCCATAAATAAGTTCTCTTAAGTATAAATTCTAGGTTTCGTAGATATAAGCTTAAGGACCGAGTAGAATTAATAAGTAAAAGGGTCTAAATAGAAGAATCGATAAATAAATTACCTTAAGTATAAATCCTAGGTTTTATAGATATAAGCTTAAGGACCGAGTAGGATTAATAAGTAAGAGGGTCCGAATAGAAAGATCGATAAATAGGTTCCCTTAAGTATAAATCCTAGGTTTCGTAGATATAAGCTTAAGGACTAAGTAGGATTAATAAGTAAATATAATCTTATTAAAGCTTAAACCGAAGACTATCGAGGAACCTAAGGTAGACCGTATAGGAGGACCTTAAGGGGTATAAATACCTTTTAAAGAACGAGTAGGACTAAACTAATATTAGACTTAGCTAAGAATATAGACTTTAATAGATACTTATATACTTAAGATTTACTAGATTATAAGCTACTTATTAGATAGATATCTACTTAGTAGAGATAGATATATTTAATAGCTATAGGGGATATTAGGTCGTAGTAATTCCTAAAGTACGGAGGAGAATTAAAAGGTACGAAGTAGTAGAGGATATTCAAGTCGTTTTAAAGCGGAGGAGGATATTCGAGGCGTATAGTATAGAGAAGAACCGAAAGTATATAAATTAGAAAATATTTAATAAAATATAGAGTAGAGGAAAGTCGATAGCGTATAAAATAGAGGACGAGAGGATTAAAAAGATATATAGGATTATTAGGACCGTATATAGAGTTCCTTTATACTAATATATAAATAATAGGTTCGATTAAGGTATAGTATATTAGCTTATTAGCTTAATATATTATATTCGCTTTCTAATCGTTTCCTTTCTATATTATAAGTATTTATAAGCTATTTATAAATCGAATACTTCTCTATAGTTCCTAGTAATCTTTATATTAACTAGGGTTAAATCCTTCTAGTCTAGGAATAATTACTTATAGTTTAGATTAACGAACTAGTATATCTAGGTTCTTATCGCTAGGTTACTTTTCCTATTCCTATTCTATATCCTTATCTAAGTAAGTATTATTTTATTCCTATTTATATTCTTATTCTATCCTACGCTCCTAACTAGTATTAAGGAGGTTATTACCTATAGGCCTATCCTACTAGTAGAAGATCCTAATCCTATTTCCTTAGATTATTTTATATACTAAAACTCTATTTAGTTCCTCGAGTATATAGTTACTAATAGGTAATCTAGTTCTCTTATCCTTATATACTTCCGTAATACGGTATAGACTAACCTATATAAAATCTAACTTAGATCTAAAATCCTTAATAATTTTCGTATTATATAAGAGGACGAGCTATCCTATATTTAGGTTTTTAGTATATATTCTAGTTTAATATTATAATTCCTAGTATTTATTTACTTCCTATCTTATATATTTCTATCTTATAATAGCTTCCTAGAGGTCTTCCTCTCTCTAATCTAGTTACTTTACTTATAGAAAGAGAAGGTATTCTATTATCCTAACTATAGACTAAGGGAGGTTCTACTATATAACTATTTTTAGTTCGATTGGAAGGACGTATTCCTTACTAAGTATTATCCTAACTAGAGTTATACCGGTTATTCTATTAACTATTATTCGTTTAGTCTAAAGTATAGCTAGTAATAAATCTTTTTAAGGTTTTTAATTCCCGTTTATTACTTATCGGAAGGCTTCTTATATCGTTAAGTAAGACCGTTTAATTCCTCCTTAGCCTTAACTATTATATAGCGAAATCTTAATCTTTCTAATATTATATAGTTTTAGAAGTATATTAGTATATAGCTTATTCTTAGGACCTCTATTAACTCTAGTTTTAGATATAATACCTTATCGATAGATTAGTTCCTTAAAGATAAAATCTATAATATTCTTAAACGTAGGTATTAAATAAAGTACTTTTACTTTAGGCTAACTACTTAATTCCTTTCTTACCTAGATAAGATAGCTATAACCGCCTTATAGGGTAATCGTTATATAGTTAATAGACTATTTTACGCTAAGAATTTTACTCCGTATAATAGTTATATTTAGAAGTTCTACTATATATACTCGATTACTTATTTAATATTAGGGATATTCCTTAATCTATTTATAGATATTATTATAGTATTTATTCTAGTAATATTAGTTCCGAATAAGTACTATAGTAGTTTCGCGCCCTTTATAGCCGTATTTATTATAGAGAGCGACGATAATTTCCTTTTACTAGTTCTAATTATCGATTATATAATAGTAGGCTTATCCTTATTTATCTCGCTTAAATAGTTACCGTCTAGCTATAAGGTAGCCTATTACCTTTCTTTTTATAGCTATAATTTATTTACCTTTAAGGTAGTCTATAGTTTTTAATATTATAAGCTAGTTAGTAATTACTTAATATTCCGTAGTATATTCTCTATCTAATCCTTTCTAAGATTCTAATATACTAAATTCTCCGTATTCTTCGTTTTAATCCGTAGAACTCTCGCTACTAGTATTATTATTATTTTCTAGGCTAGATATAGTTATTAGGTAGAGCTAGATTATATACTATAGGTTATACTTATAGATATAAATACTAGAATAGTAAAGGGCTCTAAGTTATCGATTAATAAAATCCTCGATATCGAAGTTAGGAATAGTAGGGATATCCTTTTTAGGTATATTACTAAATTAGTAGGAAAGTCTATTAGCTACTATATTCTTTTTTCCGGGAATATATCGAATATTAAAATCCTATATCTAAATCTATACGAGCTACTATATAACTAGAGATCTAGCTATATCTAAAGATACTTTATTAAGTTAATAGATTAAAGTCTAGGCGTCCGTTTCGACTACGAAATACGTTCTCTAAAGATAAAGATAGAATTTCTTAAATATATATAAAAGAGTATAGTATTCTAGTTTAACTATATTATATTTCCTTTCTAATAGTAACTAGATTCTACTTTTATATTAGTATAGATATCTCTTACCTAGTTCGTCTAGTTATTATAGAACCGCCCTCTATCCTTCTCCTAAAGTATTTACTATAAGAATAATCTTACTTAAGTCTAGTTCGTATATAACTAGTCGTAGTACGGGTATAGTTATAAGTACTTTCTAAAGAGATTTTATTACCTTATCTTATTCCTTTCCTTAATAGAATTCTAAGTCTTTCTTAAATAATACGAAGATAGGTTTTAAAATAATAGTAAAATCTTATCTTTAGATTTAGTAATAGATATAGACTCTAATAAAAGCTTTTATAGACTTAATAGATTTAGAAGTTAACTAGTTTAAAATAGTAGTTACTTTAGAAGTATTTAGGTATCTTCCTTCTCGATTATAATAGTATCCGACTATATTTACGCCTTTTTTATAAATATCGAACTTTTCTCCTAATATTATTACTCCTACGTATTTAATATCCGTAAGAACTATATCTAGCCTAACTACGTATTCTAAGACTCCTTAATATACTCCTTTAAGTTTAAATTCCTTATCGTTATTATACTTTTTCGGTATTCTAGTAATTATATCGTCTACGTAAATATTACTATATTTAAACTAGTAAGAAATAATTATCTTAGATATACGGTAAAATTAGGCTACTAAGTTTATTATACCTTAAGGTAAAGTAGTTATTCGTAAAAGACTAAACGGGTATATAAATAAGGTAAGATTATAACTTTCTTTAATAAATTCTAACTAGTTATATCTAGAGAAAAGGTTAGTAAGCGATATCTATACGTATCTAATAAACGAGTTAGAAAATTTATTAGCTATTAGTAGTATATTCGCGTCCCTAATAGTAACTATATTAATATTTATAGCGCTATTAATTAGTCGATACTTACTATTTTTCTTTAAGACTAAAAACTATAGGTTATAGTATAAGGCGTAACTAGGCTCGAGTCTTCCTATTTTAATTCTTTCGTAAAATATCTAATAAATTTCGCTTAATAGAGCCTTAGGAATATTAAAGGGTTTTACTTACTAAGGTTTATAGTCTACTACCTAGATAACCTATACTAGTACTATTTCTTTTCTAATCTTACCGTATTCTTCGAAGCTCTATATAAGGGTAGGTTTTTATTATATAAGTATTTCCTTAACTAGTAATCGTTCGTCTAAGCTAAGAGACTAATTAATATATATATTCTTAAACCGGAGTTCCGTAAGCTAAGTCTAATAAGGGAAGTAGGTATAGTATTTCTCGAGGAATCTATTAAGGTAATAATAAGGTTTTATACTAAACTATTCTTTTAGTATTATATCTCTTTAATCTATACGACCGCTAGGTATAGATTTATTAGTAAGTTAAACGTTCTAAGGTTAAATCTTATCTACTTTCTTTTTATATATACTATTTAAGTATTTCGTTCTATATTTTATCGGGGAGCTAGTCGAAAATAAGGAAATCCTTAGGGAAAGAAGATTCTATTTATCTAAGTATTTAAAGGTTAGTAATCTAGTCTAAGACTTTATAGGTATAAGGTAATAATAGAGAAATATTCTATACTTTATTCTTTATTCCTATAGAAGCTTATTTCTTTCTTTCTATAGCTTTATCTTATTTACTATAGTAGCTATATTAAATCTAGTTATAGTATAAGTCTCGTTATATAGAAGTCTTCTAAAGTTTAGTAGTAAGAGAAACTCGTCGTAGATTAGGTTATTAAAAAGCTATTTATATATTTTCTAGCCTAAGTTTAGTACTAAAAGTCTTAGGTTTCTCTTATATATAGTAGATATCCTTTTAAGATCTAGGACTCTATCTCCTTATTTTCTAAATTATTTAAATTAGAATTATCTTCTTAGTCTAAATAAGTATAAGGGATTTAAAGACTAGACTTATACCTATTATATAGAAATTCTAAGATAACTACTTACTATATAATACTCTATTCGCCGTTTATAGAGAATACTTTATACGAGATACTACTATCCGCCTTAGCTTATATAATAAGATAGCTTTATACTAAGAAAGGCTAATCGAGTATTATTCCCTAAGAATAGTCTTTAAGTACTATAAAGACTATATTCTTATAATCGAAGTCTACTTTAGTAATCTATATATACGTACTAGTCTAGCTAACTAGAGGAACTCTTCTTCTATTAGTAACCTTAAGCTTATTTAAGACTAGTCCCTAAACGTCTTACTTAATATTATTAACTACTAATTTATAACTCCTTATAACTTTTTTAGATATAACGTTTACTTTAGCTCTAGTATTATATAAAGCCTTAATTTCTAGTTTTCTAATCTAAGCTATTAAGGTAGGGCTCCTTATAGAGATACGAGAATAGTTATTATCCTTATTAATATAAAGAATTATTTCTAAAGTTAGTTCCTACTTTTCTAAGCGTAGTACTATAATTTCTACTTTTTATTTTATTCTATCCGCTTTTTATCGTTCTTCTATTTTCCTTTTCCTTTTAGTAGCTTTTTCCTATTTCCTTCGTTCTATTTCTTCTATTTTAGGATAGATACTATTAGCTAACTATTCTAGTAGAGATTTATATAAGAGATCTCTAAATATCGGAATATAAATAATAGTATCCTAAAGACTAAGCTAGACTAATTACTAGAGAATATTCCCTACTATATATATTCTATTAGTAGCTTTATCTTTCTTCGTAACGTACTACTTAAGACTCGAGTTTCTAGGCTTATAAATTTTCTTTAGTAGTTCTAGTAGGAAGTTTTTAAAAGTTATATCTAGTTTATTATCTTTTAAGTCTAAATCTATATCCGAGTCTCCTTTACTATTCTATTATTCTAAGATCTTAGAGATATAACTATATACTATATACTTAACTATTAGGGCCTTAGATCTACTAGACTTAGTAATACTAATAGGCTAATTTCCTTTTACCTTTTCTAATAGGGATTTTCGTATAGATAAATATAGTTAAGTAGTAGCCGTAAGAATAATAGAAAGTATAAATCTATCTCCTCCTACTTTACTAATATTCGATACCTAAACCTATATACTAAAGTCTTCCTATTCCGAGTCGCTTAATTCTATAATTTTAATAAATAACTTAACTATCCTAAATAATAAAATACTACTAGGGCTCTATTAAGACTAAGCTAATTAAGCCCGGATCTAGGTACTATAGTTCTAGCTATTAATAATTCCTCTAATTTTCCTATTTAAAGCGGCTAAAGTTCTCTAATACTACTATCTAGGTATTATATTTATATTCTAATAGTAAATTCCTTAAGTAACTAGTTTAGTAATATTAGGGTATATCTATTCGTAATATTCTATACTTCTATAGCTCCTATAACCCCTCTTTTCTAAAATTCCGTTCTAGGTAGTCTATATAGGGGGCGGTAATAAAGAAGGGATTAAAGGGTAGTTAGTAGGTAGAATAATTAAGTTTAGGTTTCTTAGCTAGGCTAGGAGCTAAGGCTAGGGGTTACTAAGAATACTAGTAGACTAAATATTAGTAGACTAACTATATTAGTTAGTAGTATTCTAAATATACTAAAAAGACTAGTTAGTATTAGCTAGCCCCCTATAGTAATTTCTACGTAGGTTAGTATAAACGAAGGAACTTCTTAATAGTATAGTATTAAACTAAGTAGAAGAGTAAAAGTTATTATAAATCTAATTATTAAGTATAGTAAATTATTTTATATCTTTCCTAGCTACTACTATAGTAGGATCCGTACTTTCGGCGATAGCGAAGAGTAGAACGTCCCTAGAAGTATTTATTCTATAAAGACCCTTAAAAGCTTTAATAATATTAGCTCTAAGTTAAGGTTTAGTAGTTTTAAGTTTTTCTTTAGCTATAGCCTCGTTCCTTCGAAGGACTATTCGTTTAATAACCCTATTAAGAGTACTTCCTTTATAACTATCTAATATAAAGAGTAATATATTCTTATTACTAATAATAATCTATTTAGCTTTAAAGATAATCCGTTTAATATCGTTAAAGGTAGAGCGAATACGAGGGTCGATATTAAGTATTAAGTTAACCTATTAATAAACTAATTCTAGTAATCTATTAAGGAAGATCTTACTTATAGTAGACCTAGTTAGTTTATTAGTATTAATAATAAGTAGATAGTAGTTTTTAAATTTCTTAATAAAGCTACGAGTATCTAGTTTCTAAAAGGCGCTTTAAAAGGTAAGTTTATAGAGGTAAGTAGTAGTTTCTTTTTACTAATAATTATTAGTAGCGATATATTTCTTATAAAGAAATTTATAGAGAATTCTATAGCTACGTTCCTTATAGCTATCTAAAAGTTTAATATCGTATAGGTAGCTAGACTTAATATTATAAGTAAAAGCCTAGATCTTATAGGTATCGTTAATAATACTATAGGTATTAAAAGTATCTTTAAGGCGAATAAGGAAGTCTATAATATTCCTACTATTAAAGCGTTCTTAAGGAGAGAGCGTATAGTTTTTAAGATTAAAGGCTTAAGCTTTTCTTTCCTTTCTTCTAGTAATAGTAAAATCCTTAAAAGTATTAATAAGGTTAATTATATTAGAACGAGTAGCTAGTCTTTTAATTATAGGGTTAAGATTAGCCGTAAACGGATTACTAGAGAGAGGGCTAGAAGAATCCGAAGGGGTTCTAGTAGAAGAGATTTTTTAATCTAGGCGTAAGTATATAGGTATTTCGATTTTTTATTAGTCTTCAGTCGTTATATTCTTTTTATATTATATTCTTTCGCGTACGTTTCTTAGAGATAAGAGTATTAATATTAAGAGTTCCTAAATAATTTCGAAGATAAATAGCTAAAAGGAGTTAAATCTATATACTAATACGCGGAGTTTATAACCTAGACGGTAAGAATAGTACTTTTTCGTATATAGTATAGTTAGGCCTCTCTTTTCTAACTTATTAGATAAGGGTATATAGGCTATAGAAGGATAATATATCGATAGTATAGGTAATCCTAGGTATTTTCGTATAAAGTATAATTTCTATTAGCGGGATATCCTAGACTTAGTCTAAGGAGTTAAAAGAATTAGAATATTACTAGTAATTATTTTAAATTCTAATTTTCTATTAATATAGCTTAGACTTAGACCTTTATAGAGATTTTTCCTATTTCTAAGTTTAGTAATAGTCGGTTAGTTAAGTATTATTTAGTTATATAAAGAGAAAAAGTTTAGTTCGAAGATACGAAATAATACTAGTTAATATTTATATAAAAAGTTTAAAAGTATTCTAAAAAAGGGTAGTTAAAAGTCTAAAGTCGAGAGTCTAAAGTCGAGAGTCTAAAGCCGAGTATTTAAAGTCGAGTATTTAAAGAAAAGTTTAAAAGCCTAGTAGTTAAAAATTAATATATAAAGTTCCGTTTTTAATAGTTCGATAGTCCTATAGTTAAGTTAATAGTAAAGAAAGAGAATCCTTAAGTCTAATATCTAAAGTCTAATATTTAAAGTCTAGTATTTAAAATCTAATATCTAAAAGTTCGATAATCTAGTCTAGAATAAAAAGAGAGTATCCTAAGTATAAATTCGATTATAATACTATAATAGCTACTAGGAATCGTCTTAGCTATAAAGAGAAACCCTAGTACGACCTCTAAAATATAGGTAAGATAAGTATAGATAATATAGTATTAGATTACTATTAACTTCTACCACTTAGCTACTATACGAAGGTAAGGTAATAGGATCTTTAAGTATTTCGTAAAGAGATAGATAAGGTAGTTTATAAAGAGATAGATAAAGTAGTTAGGGGTAAGTAAGAGAGAGTTTAAAATTAAAGTAAGTAATAAGAATTAAATCGTATTATAGTATCGACTTAGTTACTATTCTATTCTTATATACGTATAGTACTAGTAATTTAGTTCCTATCTTTAGTATTAATATTAAATTATTCTATTTACTAGTTATTATTATATATTCTCCGCTTTAGGAAATTATAGTATTATAGTAGTTCTATATTATTATTATCGTACTCCTAAGTTTTTATTATTATATAGTAATATAGTAATCTAGTTCCTATCTTATTAATAGTAGTATCCCTTTATATTATACTAACGTATATTATATTAAGTATATTATATATTCTAGTAATACTCTATTCTCTTATTCTATAGTATTATTATCCTATTATCTTATTCCTATTCTACTTTCTATTCTAGTTATATACCTTTATCCCCCTTATAGTATAGAGACTCCTTAAGAAATAAGTCTAGAGATATATCGAGTATCTAATAGCGAGTAGAGTTATATAGCGCCTAGTACCTATATTAAAGGTATAGTTTATAGTACTAATACTTTCCTTAGTTAAATCTAGTATACTATTAAGAATAGTAGGCGAGAGCTACCTTAGTAGTATTAATAACTCGACCTAGGCTATTTACCTACTTATAAGACCTATTAGTATAAAATAACTTTATCTTATTTAACTACCTCTTAAATTCTAGCGATTTATAAATAGAAGCTAAAAAGTAGGATAAAGTTAAGGAATAACTACTTAAATATTATTTACTCTCTATATTTAGTCTTACTCTACTATATTATAGTAAGAAACTAATACTACGTTTAATAGTTCTTCTTTAGCTACTTAGTTTTTAATATAGAATAGCTCTTCTTTAACTACTTAGTTCTAATATAGCTACTTAGTTTCTAATATAGAATAGTTCTTCTTTAGTTACTTAGTTTTAATATAGAATAGTTTTTCTTTAGTTACTTAGTTCTAATATAGAATAGTTCTTTCTTAGTAGCTTAGTTCTAATATAGCTATTTAGTTTCTAATATAGAATAGTTCTTCTTTAGTAACTTAATTCTAATATAGAATAGTTCTTCTTTAGCTATTTAGTTCTTTTTTATCTACTTAGTTCTCTTTTAGCTACTTAGTTTTAATATAGAATAGTTCTTTTTTAGTAACTCGGTTTTAATATAGCTATTTAGTTTCTAATATAGAATAGTTCTTCTTTAGCTACTTAATTCTAATATAGAATAGTTCTTCCTAGATATAGGTTATATAATTACTTCTATACTACGTAATATCTATCCTTCTTTCTAAATTACTTTATAATTACCTCCCCTCCTAGAAGTACGTCCTCGCGCTATCCTCGCGTATCTACTTATATTATAGTTATAGTTAAGTATTAGGGTATTATATAATATAGCCTTAGTAAAGTTAAAATCTTAATACTATAGAATACCGTTATCCTAGAATCCGAATATTATAATAATAATATAATACTAGATTAATTACGTTACGCGTATATTTACTAATAGAAAGCTATAGAAGGTTTTTCCTTAATAAAATCTACTAAGCTTTATATTCTCTTTAACCCTAAATAGTACTACTATATACTTAACTTCTAGGCTCCCTACCTATCCTTAGCTTTAAATATTTATTATACTACCTAAAGGTATAAAAGCTAAACGCTCTTATATCTCTAGTTCTTTATACTCTTCTAAGCTACCTATCTTCGGCCGTCCCTAGTAATCGGTAGTTACTTAGATTAACGAACTCTACTATTACTATATACCGTTCCTTATACCCGCCCTTAGCTATATAGAGACTTACCTATCCTATAATAAAACTAAAAATTTATAGTATAGTCTTTATTATACCTTAGGTAAACGTTATAAACTAGTTTATACCTACTTCTTTCCTACTATTATATTACTAGTTAATTACCTAGATTCTCTTTACTCTTCGTACTAAATTCGAGGCCCTATAGGATAAACTAGATAAAATAGTTAAGGATAAGAAGAATACTAACGTTATATATAGGCTTTACGAGTATAATAATATCCTTATCGAAGAGATATATTATATCCTAGAGCGCGAGGCTTATTTTAGTAACCTTTAGATTCTAAAGGATACCTTAGAAATAGGTAAGTTAATATTAAAGGAGATAGATTAAATTAAGCGGGTTATAGAAAACCTATATAATACTTATTACTTAGTTATAAGTAGTTTATACTTCTTTATCGTTTTACCTACTAACCCTAGTATAGTCTAACTTACCTCCTTTAGCTCTAGTAACTTTAGTAGGGATAAATTCTTCTAATAACTCTAACTAAGACTTTAACTAAGTATTAGGAAGAGTAGTTTCGGACCTTCTTTATATACTCTCTATATATACGTTACTAGCGAGTAATATTAATAGGGGATTATAGATCCTAGGCCTTAAGCCTTATAATTAAACTTCTCTAGCTATATACGTATATTTTTTATACTCTTTACTTATAAAGTAATATTTATACTCTTTAGATAGGTTAACCTTTACTATATTATAAATTTATAAGCTAAATCTCGTTTAGATAAGTTACTTAAACGATCTCCTATTCTAGTAGAAACTACCTATTCCTTTAAATAGCTCGACGATTTATAGCTTCGACGTTAAGTCTAAACCTAAGTAATTAATACTCCTTTATTACTAAGTTTAACCTTACTAGCTTTATCTCCCTAACGTACTCGATTATAATCTATAAGAGTAGAAAGTATAGCTTTATCCCTATTAATACGGAGCTCGTATTAGAGACGTAGATATTAGATAGAAATATTTAATAATAAGGAGTTTACTCGAGAAGATATAATAAACGACGTACTAGTAGCCTAGACTTAGACTTAGAAGATAATATATAAAGCGATAGAGGATATAGTCTATAACTATCTCTAGCTATAAGAAGACTAATATATACTAAGCTAGTATAATAGTAAAGTTAGGTTCTTTTACCCTAATCTACTAGGCGAGGAGAAAGTAACTACTAATAGCTTAGATACTATCTTCTAAGACGTATATAGCTTTATTAATAGTCTTAAAGACGTAGTAGTATACCGTAGTAAAGTAATAGTATAGGAATATATTCCTACTCTACTTTAAGGAGCTATATAGTAGTAGTACTTAATAGGTATTCCTAATCTTAGTAAAGCTAGGCTTAGAAGCTTATCGATTAGAGAATAGTATACCCTTCTTATAGGTTAATTTAGTCGTCTATTAGTAGAAGTACTATAAGCCCTATTTATAGTAAAATATATACTACTCGACGCGAAGAACTAACGACTAGTTACTTAATATATTTATACTATTACTCGATATATATAGGACGCGGGCCTATATAATAACGCTTAATAGATTATATATATATATAATAGTCTATATATTATCTTCTAGAGTATAGTCGAGGCGCCGTCCGTAATAACTACCGTAGCGGAGTTTATTAGATTATTAGAGCGGAAGAAAGAAAACTAGATAAGCTTTACTAACTTTTAACTAAGAAATTAAGGTAATATAAAATCCCTTTAAGTAATAAAGATACCTAGTTAGTATAATAACCCCCCTTACGGCTTTTAACGATTAAATATATAGCCTAACTAAAGGTAATATATAAATTAGTAGGCTATACGACTCGCTTAAACTAATTAAAGTATATAGCCTTAACTAAATCTAGAGCTATATTAACTAGCCGCCCTACTAGAATAGTTACTTCTTATAAACGCTCCCGCTCTAAACCTTTACTAAGGTTAGTAATACCTAAGTTAGTAATATAGAAGAACTATTTAGGGATAACTAAAAGAGTTCGCTAAGCGATCCTACGGGATTTTAATAAAAGACGATAACTATAGGCTAGTACTAGCTAAAGGTATTTATTATATAGACGCCTAAGGTAACGCTATTCCTTATATAGAGGGGTAGGAGGAAGGCGTCTACTATATAAACGACTAGAGAGATTAGGATATAGCTTAAAATAATAATATCCTTATACTAAATACCGTCGACCTACCTTAGGTAGAAAATATAAATTATACTATAATTATAACCTTTTCTAGATATATCTCGGCGATAAGGTCGAGTATATATACCTATAATACTTATAAATCCCCTTTCTAGAGTAGTAATATACTTTATCTCTACCTTCGAGAGACGAATTATTAGTAGCGTATAAAAAACTAAGTACTACCCGAACGGAGTAAAGGGATATATTTATTATACCTCGATAGATTATTAAACCTAAGTATATTATAATTTAAGTATATTTATAACTAGATCTTCCCTATATATCGATATACCTCGATAGTAGTAATAAGATACTAAAAAAGATTTACTTAGGATTTAAACTATATAAGAGAGCCGACGTTACTATAGCGTCCTAATAGAACTATAAAGTTAACCGACGGGAGACCGTAGATATAATTATATATATATAGGTTCGAATAAAAAAGATACGATACGACTTATAAACCTTAGAGTTTATAGATAGAGGATAAAGTCTATCTATAGCTTATTAACTATAAGATTCTAGGTATAGTAAATAGGAAACTAACTAAGCCTCGAGTCGGGCTATTTACTATTCTTAGGATAATAAGAGAACTAGTATATAAGCTTAAACTCCTAGCGAATTAGAGAATTTACCTAGTAATCTCGATTATTAAACTAGAACCTATTTTTAGCTAGTAAGATCTCTTCTAATAATCTAAAAGATATACTAGAAAAAAGCTATTAGGTCTAAGTATTAACGAACCTTAGCTAGAAATACTACTCGATATAAAAGAATACCGAGTTAGGAGAAATAAGTAAAGAATTATTAAATATAAAGTATACTAGAAGGAGGTAGGTCTATAGTATAATATATAGGAGAGAGAAGTTTCTATACTAAAAGAACTAGTCGATAAGTATAAAAAACGTTTAGTTATAAAGCCTAAAAAGATTAATAAGCCTACCGCTAGGTAATATATAATACTTAAGTATAGATTTACTATTCGATTCTATAATATTCTATTAACTTTACTTACTTTACTTCGCTACTAATACTACTTTAGAAATTTATTCCTCTTTAACTAACTTCTACTTTAATAATAATATCTTAAGCTTACTCCTCCTCCTTTAACCTCTACTATAAGAATAATATCTAGTATTTTATAATAGTAATAATAAGAAACGCTTACGATATAGTATACGCTCTATATTAATAGAGATATAAAATCTTTCCTCTTATTAGTAACCGCGATACTTAACTATATATAGATAATAGTTTAACTAAGCCGGGCTTTAAGGTCCGATATACTAAGAACGAAGTTCTTTATATAGTATTTAAACTTTAGGACTATATCGCCTTCCTCTATACTACCCGCCCTAATTATATAGCGCTACGTAAAGACCTTAAGTAGATTAATAATAAATCGGGATAGATTTAAGCCGGACGAGACTAAATATTAATTAATATATATAATAGATTCGTACTCGACTAGATCTAAAAGTAAGAACCCTTATATATAGTTACTAACCTTACTTCTACTATCGCCGCTAGACTAGCGGTACTAAAGAAATATAAGTAGACTTTTAGCTCTAATAATTAGATTAAAGTCGGAGATATAATCGACTAAAAGGAAGACGAAGGAAGTAAAAAAGAGGATAATATATATTATATTTAGCCCTATTTATAATTTAGATATAAATAGGTAAAAACGATTAAGCGTATTATAAAAGAAGAAGATAATACTAAGGTCGGATTTTACTAAGCTACTAAAAAAATCGACGATATCGAAGTATTACTAGACTAATATAATAACCTTTTAGCTTTAATTCTAATATTATATATTATATAATTTAATACTTTCTTTAGTACTATTAAGCTCCTAAAAGCTAGAGTACTCCTAGCTAGTATTAAGTTTAGGAAATTTAATATAGATATAGTAGTTATCTATAGCGCTAATAGTAAGGCGTAGGAGTAAGATTAATTCTAGGTAACTAGTATTATACTATATATACTACCCGAGGGAGAAATCGAGTTTAGATAGATATACTATATTAAGTCTAAGATATACGCGGTAGCGTATTAGTATACTATACGAATAATTATTACTATCTAAGTTTAGCCTAATATCTTCGCTAAATATAATATACCCTTTTACGACCTAATTAAGAATCTAGAGTTATATAAAGTATTTATAAATAATAATAAAATTATTATTAAATATTATAAGTTTAATAAGGTCGCTACGCCTAAACCTATAGAGACTTTAATTAAAGGTATTATACTCTTCGATTAGAACTTCGCTTATTTTATACTAGATAAGATTTTAGCTAAAAAGAGTAACTAGTACTTTAACTAGTATAAGTTATTTATATATCTCTTAAGGGAAGTTAAGAGATATATACTAAATATAATATATAAAACTAATACCTACTATCCTATTATAGAGGCTAGACCTAGTAATACTCTAGTTAGTATACTAGTTAATAAAGATAAAGCCTTAATCTACTATAATAACTATATAATAGACTTTAGTAAGCTCGTTAATAATAGCTAAAACCTTACTAATAACTTAGTCTCTACGTAGATCCCTAACTTTACTATATACGAGATAATAGATATCGATAATCTAATAGATATAATAATTAACCCTAGTATAATAAGGAAGTAATTAGGACGGGAAACGAATAGATATAAATTAAATAAGTATAAATTAAATTAATATCCCTAATTAATATATAAGGACGTACGAAGTTTTCGTTTAAAGGGGGTATATATTATAAAAGAAGTAACTAAGGCTCCTAAGTAACTATATAAGATAGGGTTTACCCCTACTCTAATAAAATATACTTTATATATATACTATATAGCCTTAGTAAAGTTAAAATCTTAATACTATAGAATACCTTTATCCTAGAATCCGAATATTATAATAATAATATAATACTAGAGCGATCGTATTACGCGCGTATTTTACTAATAGAATACTATAGAAGGTTTTTTTTTAATAAAACTCTACTAAGCTTTATATTCTCTCTTACTCTAAATAAATACTACTATTATATACTTAACTCTTAGGCTTCTCTATCTATACTTAAGCTTTAAACGTCTATAATACTACCTAAAGGTAAGAAAGATAAGTACTACTATATTACTAGCCTTTCGCGCTCTCCCGTACTACCTATCTTCGACCGTCCTTAGTAAATATCCGTTATCTAGGTTAAAAAACTCTACTACTACTATATATAGTATATAGTTTCTACTTCTAGTAAGCTAGAGCCTCGTATAGTATATAATAAGCTTAAGTCTTTCTAGTACGCTCCCTACTATACCCTATATAGATATTACGAACTAGTTTATACCTACTTTTTTTCTATTATTATATTACTAGTTAATCTCCTAGATCTCTTATAACCTTTATACTAAATTCGAGGCCCTTAAGGATAAACTAGATAACCTAGGTAAGGACTAAATAGATACTAGTATTATACTTAAACTTCGCGAGCGTAATAATATTTTTATTTAGGATATATATTTTATCTAGAAGCTCGATTCTCGCTTTAGTAGTATTAAGATCCTAGAGACTAGCTTAGAAGTAAGTATATTAGTATTAAAGGAGTTAGGTTAGATAAAGCGGGTTATAGAAAACCTATCTAATTCTTATTATTTAATTATAAATAGTTTATACTTCTCTATTATTTTATCTATACTAACCTTAGTATAGGCTAACTTACCTCCTTTAGCTCTAGTAACTAGGGTAGAAATAGATTCTTCTAATAACTTTAACTAAATATTAGGAAGGGTAGATTTAGACTACTCTTTACTCGCTCTTTATATACGTATTACCGGCGAGTAATATTAATAAGGGGATTATAGATCCTAGACTTTAAATTTTATAATTAAACTTCTCTAGCTATATATATATATCTTTTAGGCTCTCTACCTATATTATAATAATCTTTTATTATAACTTAGTATTTTTATAATTTTATATATATAGAAATTAACTTTTCTAAGACTAGTATAATACTCGCGCGTACCTAGGTTCTATTTAGGGGTATAATAGGTATATTCTTATATATTATTAAAGGAATCTAGAGAGCTAGTATATAGCTAAGGCTCTATATACTTATAAAAGTAGAAAGAAATATAAGAATAGATTAATATTAAAAATAATCTCTACCGTCTCTTCGTCTACTCTAGGCTAGCTATAAATAAATATAGATTATATAATTACTTTCTATCTACGTAATATCTATTTTTCTTTCTAAATTACTTTATAATTACCTCCCCTTCTAGGAGTACGTCCTTACGCTATTCTTACGCTATCCGCTTATATTATTATTATAGTTAAGTATTAGGGTATTATATAATATAGCCTTAGTATAGTTAAACTATTAATACTATAGTATATCCTTTATCCTAGAATCCGCGTATTATAATAATAATATAATACTAGAGTAATTATATTACGCGTATATTTACTAATAGAAAGCTATAGAAGGTTTTTCCTTAAATATAAGTAAAATAAATATAGATAATATAGTACTAAATTACTATTAACTTCTACCGCTTAGCTACTATACGAAGGTAAGGTAATAGGATCTTTAAGTAATTTATAAAGAGATAAATAAAATAGTTTATAAAGTAATAGATAAGATAGTTAGAAATAAAAGAAAAAGAGTCTAAAGTTAAAATAAGTAATAAGAATTAGATTATATTATTATATTATATTAGTTATTATTCTATTCCTATATATATATTATACTATAGTATACTATTCGTTAAGGTCTAGTCTATATATTATTATAGTTAGTAATATTTTATATAGCCCTAATCCCTCTATTATTTTATTTCTATATTCTATTCTATTTCCTATTTTAGTCTTATACCTTTATCCTCTTATATCCCCTCCCTAGGTAGATAATACGTCGACCCTTAATATATTTAAAGATATATACTAAAACTATATAAGACTAATTAATAACTCTATAAACTAAAAAAAATCTTAAAAGAGTTATAGAATATCTTATATCCTAAAATACTAAGAAAGAACTCGAAAGTAAGAAAGGACTCGAAAGAATTATATAATATTAATATATATCCTAAACTATTTTAATATATTATAAGATACTAAATATTTCTAAAACTAAGAAAGAACTTAAAAGAGTTTATAAACTAAAAAAGAACTTAAAAGACTTCTAAAATATTTAAATATATTAAAAGATCCTATATATTTTTAAAGTAACCCTATACGTTACGCGTATTAGGAGCTAGACTAGCGAAGTAGTAAAAGTCTAAGTAGTAAAAGACTAAGTAGTAAAAGACTAAGTAGTAAAAAACTAAGTAGTAAAAGACTAAATAGTAAACTAGGAGAATAAGACTACTTTAACTTAAAGAATTATCCTCCTAAAAACTATATAGGTTAGTTCTAATCTTAAAATATAAGAGTAGGGAGGCTTAAATAAAGGATAGAATATAAATTATTAATACCGCTAAAAGGGCTATCGAAGAGTAAGTAGCTATTAAAGGGGCTAAAGTAAAAAAAATAGTAAATATATTCTCTTAAGTATAAATCCTAGGTTTTATAGATATAAGCTTTTCGTATATATAAAATATAGTATAAGTATTTACTTTATTATTCTTCTCTATAATAGTATAATTTAGGTTAAAGTAGAGTAAATTATTATTAAAGAGTAAATAGCTATCGAAGGGGCTAGAGTAAAAGGACTAATAAATATATTCTTTTAAATATAAATCCTAGGTTTCGTAGATATAAGCTTTTTATATATATAAAATATAGTATAAGTATTTACTTCGTTATTCTTCCCTATAATAGTATAATTTAGGCTAAAGTAGAGCGAATTACTATTAAAAAGTAAGTAGCTATTAAAAAGGCTAAAGTAAAAGAACTAGTAAATATATTCTTTTAAGTATAAATCCTAGGTTTCGTAGATATAAGCTTAAGGACTAAGTAGAATTAATAAATAGAAGAGACTAAGTAAAAGAACTAATAAATATATTTCTTTAAATATAAATCCTAGGTTTTATAAATATAAGCTTAAGGATCGAGTAAGATTAATAAATAAAAGAAATTAAGTAAAAAAACTAATAAATATATTTCTTTAAGTATAAATCCTAGGTTTCGTAGATATAAGCTTAAGGACTAAGTAGGATTAATAAGTATAAAAGTCTAAGTAAAAGAATTAATAAGTATATTCCCTTAAGTATAAATTCTAAGTTTCGTAGATATAAGCTTAAGGAGTAAGTAGAATTAATAAGTATAAAAGTCTAAGTAAAAAAATTAATAAGTATATTCCCTTAAGTATAAATCCTAGGTTTTATAAATATAAGCTTAAGGACTAAGTAGAATTAATAAATAAATATAATTTTATTAAAGCTTAAACTAAAGATTATTAAGGAACCTAAAAAGAACCGTATAGAAAGGCCTTTTAAGGGGTATAAATACTTTATATTATTCTATAGTATCTTATTTATTTATACTTAGGCTTAGACTAAAATCTACTCTTTTTAGTAATTTAGAAAGCGAATAGCTTTACTAGTCTTCTTTAAAAATAAAATACCTAGTAAGTATAGTATAATCGACTATAGGTAGTAGGAAGTTATTTATAAAATCTAAAACTAGCTATAAGTATCTAAAACTCTTAAGAATAGTATTATATAGGTAAATACTAGGTAATAGAGGTAGTAAAGGAAATATAAAATCTAAAATATTAAACTCCCTAGTAAACTCTTCTTACTACTCTAAAATAGAGGTAAAAGGTTTACTATTTTATAAAAAGACTAATTTCTCTTCTTAAAAAGCCTTTAGTAATAAAGCCGTACTAATAAAGTTAAATTAAAGATAGTTTATAATTAATATAGTATTATTAAAGTAGGGGATTATAGAATCTATATTTAAGATCTAATCTATATATTATAGTTATTAATATTTATTATTCTTATTATATATTACTATTATCCTATATTATTATTCTTCTATTCCTATTCTATTTTCTATTCTAGTTATATACTTTTATCCCTCTTATATCCCCTTTCTAGGTAGATAATATATCGACCCTTAATATATTCTAAGATATATACTAAAACTATATAAGACTAACTAATAAATCTAAATACTAAAAAGAATTTTAAAGAAGTTTTAGAATATCTTATATCCTAAGATACTAAGAAAGAACTTAAAAGTAAGAAAGGACTCGAAAGAGTTATAAAATATTAATATATATACTAAAGTAGTTAAATATACTATAAAATCCTAAATATTTCTAAAATCTAAGAAAGAACTTAAAAGAGTTTATAAGCTAAGAAAGAACCTAAAAGACTCCTAAAATATTTAACTATATTAAAAGATCCTATATATTTCTAAAGTTACCCTATACGTCGTGCGTATTAACGTTTAGTATAGAAAGCGGCTCCCCGAGGGTTAGGGTTAGGGTTAGGGTTAGGGTTAGGGTTAGGGTTAGGGTTAGGGTTAGGGTTAGGGTTAGGGTTAGGGTTAGGGTTAGGGTTAGGGTTAGGGTTAGGGTTAGGGTTAGGGTTAGGGTTAGGGTTAGGGTTAGGGTTAGGGTTAGG
>SNSD01000023.1:600000-815700 GCA_004522665.1 Venturia nashicola
ACCATGTCGGACGACTTAAGCAGCCGTTTGAAAGGCGCCACATTGAACGAGAACGCTCCACCTCCATCCCAATTTCCGGGTGCTATAGCACCCGTACGAGACACGCGACCGCAGACTGAAGATGTCACAAACACAAAAGGCCTCGACTGGGACGATTTTTACTTGCACAGGGATTTGTTGATGGGCATATTTGAGGCTGGTTTCGAGAAACCTTCACCTATTCAGGAAGAGGCGATTCCTGTGGCATTGACTGGACGGGATATTCTTGCTCGTGCAAAGAATGGGACCGGAAAAACGGCGGCCTACGTTATTCCTACCATTCACCGCGTAAACACAAAAAAGAGCAACATCCAGGCTCTTATACTGGTCCCAACCCGTGAACTGGCTCTCCAAACTTCCCAGGTCTGCAAGATGCTGGGAAAGCATCTGGGTGTCAATGTCATGGTCAGCACTGGCGGCACTGGACTTCGCGAAGATATTGTTCGTCTGAGTGAGGCCGTTCATATTGTTGTTGGTACACCTGGTCGTATCCTTGATCTGGCTAGCAAAGGTGTCGCTGATCTTTCCGAATGTCAGACGTTCGTTATGGACGAGGCTGACAAGCTGCTCTCGCCTGAATTCACCCCTGTCATCGAACAACTGCTTGCATTCCATCCGAAAGATCGTCAGGTCATGCTTTTTAGCGCTACATTCCCAATCATCGTCAAGGATTTCAAGGACAAGCACATGAACGATCCTTATGAGATCAATCTCATGGACGAGCTCACGCTCCGAGGTATCACCCAGTACTACGCTTTTGTCGAGGAGAAACAGAAAGTGCACTGCTTGAACACGCTGTTCACCAAACTGCAAATCAACCAGTCCATAATATTCTGTAATTCTACCAACCGAGTGGAGCTTCTTGCGAAGAAGATTACGGAGCTTGGGTACTCCTGCTTCTACTCCCACGCTCGCATGTTGCAGGCCAACCGCAACCGAGTATTCGCAGACTTCCGCGGTGGTGTGTGCCGCAACCTTGTCTGTTCAGATCTGCTCACTCGTGGTATCGATATTCAGGCTGTAAATGTCGTCATCAATTTTGACTTCCCAAAGAACGCCGAGACTTATTTGCACCGTATTGGTCGTTCTGGTCGTTTTGGACATCTCGGCCTTGCTATCAATTTGATCAATTGGGAAGATCGCTACAATCTGTATAGGATCGAGCAGGAACTTGGCACCGAAATTCAGCCCATCCCACAAATCATCGAAAAGAAGCTTTATGTCTACGATACCCCTGATAGCATTCCCCGACCACTTTCGACCAACCCATCTCCACGATCGGCTCAGGGACAGAATGGCGCTCAACAGCAACCAACCCAGCCAAATGAAGGCAGCGGCCGAGGATTCCAGCGCGGAGGCCGCCGTGGAGGTGGTCAGTTCCAAGGCCAAGGTCAACAGAACCGAGGAGGTCCACGCGATCCCAATCAACAGCAGCAGCAGCAGCAGCAGCAACCGCGCAACAATACGCAGCAGCAGCAACCAGGGCGACAGAATGGGCAAGGCGGTCAGCGAGGGGGACGACCTCCTCCGTCATCGTAATCGTTTTCGGGCATCTAGAGGCGTCTTGCTAGGATCGGGTGGTCTTCATTTGGTTTCACGGCGTTTTCGGAGCATTCTATGGACGCATCTATGGAGCTTGATGATCTCCACGACGCCATCGATATGGAACGGCTACGTCCGATTTACCTGTACAGACTTTCGATTCTACTTACGACCGGATTTTCTTTGCCATTTGGTTCTCTCCAGGTCCTTGGATCTGGAACGACCTGCGCTGCCACCGGCGCTATTCTTGTATTATATCCCTGCTCGGTTTCTCTTTCCTTCCTTTGGCCACGGGTCCACTCTCACCACGTTGCGATGGAATTCCGTCTTCACCCTCAAAAAGTCCCTTCTGGTATGGTTCATTGGATGGTGTTGCTGTCCCCCATCATCTTACGATACCCTTCTTACAGCGCTGACTGACAACGGCCTCACGAGCACACATAACCTTCCCAATTGTCCGCAATGCTTTCGACGGCCTTATCCGATTTACCCTATTGACACCACTTCATCACTTCGCAAAACCGACGGCACCATCATCGACCACGATATTTCTGCATTCGCTCTCTCATCCGCGGATGCATTCCCAGCACGACACATCGCCAACGTTGATCACATGTTCTCCTCGAGACAGTCCTGATCAGATCCGAACTTTGTTACAAATCTTACTCCACATTTTTCTCGGCAACTCGGACGTTGAATGCAACTCCAACAGCTGGGCTTTTGGTGGAGGTGAAACTTGTTTGTAGAAGGGACGGTGGAAGAAAATTTATTCTAAAAAATGGGTTCCACAGTTGGGATTATTGGAACACCTCATGACGGACGAGGAAAGACAGATAGTTTCAATGGCAAGACGACTTGACCTATCCCATGTGCCTACTTTCGATCATGGTGAGGCTGATGACATGTAGTTTCGTTGATTGATATTGATATTGATAAATTTCTGACGCTTGAAAGACGTCGTGGGAGCTGGGGATTTATCAGACTTAAAATTCTTGATAATGCTCGTTTTTTTGGTGGAAATTCCGGGTGTTTTAGAGGGCGGAGAATTGGGACATGCTCTGTAGGCGTCTTCATTGGTGTGCTTGTCGGTTCGGGATGGAGGGCTTTGAGTTGTAATCTTGTTGTTGCTGGAAGGGGGTGGAGATTGAATATTTGAGTTTGAGTTTGAGTTTGGGGGATGGGGGATGGGGATTGAGAGAAGAGCTTGGATTTTTGTTGAGAGTGTATATTTAGTTGGAATGGGCTGAGGATGGAGGCTGAGTGGGTAGCTTGTTGTTTGTCGTGTGGATTTCTCATGCTATGGAGACTTGAAGTAGGTTGGTGTACGGTGGAGGTGTAGATGGGAAGTCGCTTGTTATATCGTTGAGAGGGAAAAAGTGGAGTATGATGGACCACGGTGTGACCTTTGGTATATCTTCGCAGAATACCGGGCTGGAATGTGGTGCGCATATAGTACATGGAATTCTTCGTAAGTAGCGAGTATGTCCCCGGATCGATTGAAGTGGAGGAATGGTCTGGGATGTCGCAGCAAGGGGATAACGTAACATGGTTCTCCGCTTCTGGTCTACAAGAGCGGCTCGATTCTCAGCTACGGAGGACCTCGAATTGAAAACTCAACCTGTCTAACTGAATTCAGTAGGCAAAATATCGTTACTAAGACCCGCCTCGAAAAGCCGGTCCTTCAGAGCCCATAGAAGTAGCAGAACACGAGTCACTCGAGAACCTTTGCGAAAGTATTCTCCCATAAGAATCTTAACAACAAGGACAAATCCGATCTGCAGCCTCGTTCTTCCGAACACGCTCCTGGCAATACCTCGTCGCATCCTCGATGAACACTTTCAGCAACTCGATTGACTCGGACAAACCATTTTTGATCTCTGCCATTGCTGCTAGGCATTCTGAATCACTATCGCTCGGTCCACTCGTTTCATTCGTCGCGCTGGCTTCGCCTAGGGATTTGTCTAGGGGCAGTGCGTATCGAGCTAGCAAGATATCGAGTTCGAGGATGAGCCGGTTGTATTGCTATGACTCGTCAGTAATGGAGAAACAGAGTAGAAAGCCCGCAGTGGAGGATGGTGGATAGAGGGCTGAGATTGTTCTGGAATGTTGAGGCTGTGATATGGCAACAGACAATCGGAAGAGGATGCAGGAACTCTATGAGGAAGCTGAGTAGCAGATAGCTCAGGATCGCGCCAAAGACTCGAGACAGATTCGGATCGGGGCACCGCATCCATGGAGAGGCGATGAGATATTTTATGAGGGATGAATTGGCCAATCGGATGCGTTTGATTCGTAATCTCAGCCTCAGCCTTGCTAGATTATTTCGTCCAGTCTTTCAAGGGATAGAGGACACACTAGAGGTGTAGATTATTAATTTTCGGCTACCATGTTTTATACGATGCATTCCTCCAGTGACGAGCTATCTAGACATGATCGTCGTATTCTGATATCATCTCGATATAAAATTTAATGACTACAGTCTGATCTATCATCTCCACTAAGTCCTCCTTCGATTCTCCCCCGAAGCCGTTTGAGCACCGATGGCGGCGCTCCAGTTCCCCTCCAAAAACCCTCCTGTAACTCAGGTGTACTCTCCAGTTCATCATACGACGGCCAGTTCCCACCACAGGATAACGCTCTGCGATTTCTATGCAACGAAGATCGTTTTGGGTCTCTGCAACAATTTTGAGATAGGATTGGGTTCGGTCTTTGAGCATCTTCTTGAATTTAGGTGTAGTGTAGTACAGTGGGGGGATTGGTTTTGGCATGTTTGGATTTGGATTCGGTTTGGCAACGACTAATTGATTCGGAATGCGTATTGAAAACTCGAGGGCAAGCAAATTTCTTAAGTCAGAAGCCATGTTCAACAATGTCACAGTACACCACCAGCATTGTTGCTTGTAAGCTGCGAGACTAAAGAAATTGTTTGCTTATCCCTTTCGCTCGCAGTTAAAGAGATGGTGATATCAGCAGCTCGAATCCGGCTATCTTCTTCACATCAGGAATGTACCCATCGCCAAACGATACACAACCACAAAACTTTGCTCCATATTCACCTTTCATCAATGTCGGCAATCCTAGAAATCGCACAAGAAGTTCTGCGTGCCAAATCGTTGCAGGACAATATCGATACTATTACTAGCGCTATCTCACATTTCTCAAGCTCAATCAAGCGTTTCAAACAGCTATTGGCAAACAGAAATAATGATTCGAAGATCAAGGCCGAGGACTGGGCCACTTTGGTCAAGCTTGAGCATTGTATTACCGAAGTGAGCTTCTCATAAACCTATCAAGACCGCACTAACCACAGGAAATCCCTAGGAATTGGAGGTTCAGACCACTCATCTACTCAATGGATTCGAAGAGTCCTGTGTTCGCTCACATGATGGGGACGAACTCGATGAAAGATCTAGGTTACAGCGAATAGATGATCAGAAGAAAGCCCGGAACCAGCTTAAGGAGCAAGTGACTCGGCTGACTGACTTGAGACGTGCTAAAGCTGAAATTTGTAATGAAGTTGAGAAGATGTTGGATGCAGGAATCGTTGAGGGAATTGAGAACGAAGAGGGAAGGGTGAACACATACACTAATGGCGTTGACACCCGAGAGGAAACAATGTTTTGAGTGTGAATTACTGAAAGTGAAAATGTATTGGGAGAGTTCGGAGTACTAGAGCAGTTTATTTCCTTGTCCTAGGTAAAGTTCAAGGTTTACTCCAAGTCGAACTCGTAAAGAGGAAGACACTCAGCCATAAAAATAACTCAAGACGAATATTTTCCTTGATTCACACCAAGTTGCCCCAAGGTTTCTGCAACTAAGCCAGATATTTGATATATACAAGAGGAGTGATTGTCGCCATCAATATCCTTTTACAACTGAAAGTTTCACCAAAGAAAACCCCCAGATTGTCCTCGCCATTTCTCCTCCAAATCAGCAAGCAAACCCAACGATCTCGAAGCCGCCTCTCTAATCATAATATCCTGTTCATCCATCTCCCCCAACTATTCTCTCACCCTTGGAAATATCTTGCGACAATACAATTCCCTAGGTCCATCGCAGCCCAAACTTTCAGCCGCGATGTTAGGCACATTCAATCCAGCTCCCTCCCAATCCTTCAAACGCAGCTCAAAAAGATTCTTCTCGAGATTATGTTTTTAAAGCTTGGTTATCAGATACGACCATGGAGTGAAAAGGAAAACTTTTCTGATATAGATGTAAGTACAGAAAGATGTGGAATACTAGAGCGATGAGGGAGGTTGTTGTTAATGTGCAGATGCTTCGACTGTGGAATGTAGATCCTTTTGAGAAAAAGTAGGATCCTGCTGCGAGGATTTGGTTGTTGGAGCAGTAGCGATGGATATTGACTAGCGTCTTCTGAGGACTTCGATCGATTCGTGCCGACTGAGACAGTTGTTCCTGATGAGTCGTCGTTCAGATGTCAGTACATTGTTCAAGGCATTTGAAAAATCTTACCGTCCCCATATTATTCATGAAAACCATCTCATTCTTGCCTACGTAAGATGCCCCACGAGATCCATTCAGGAACGAAGGCGAAGCTCTGCTGCCTCCTAACGTGCTATCGGAACCCGACACAGGCATAGTACTGCAACGCCTCTTGCCGAATTTGGACTGGTTCAAAAGTCGACATTTCACAGCCATGTTCTCGAAGTGCAAGCACAACTTCTCGGGCTTTCCTTCAACAAGAACAAGAACAAGAGGGAAATAGGAATCTCACCGTCGCTGTAAGGAAATCGACGTTAGGCAGTCCTTCTTGATATATCTTATTGCAATGGGAGAAGCAGATCAGCAGATCATCTAGGGAGAATGAAAAACTTCTGATGCGGAGGAGCGGGTCCCCATGGTTGCGAAATACTGTAGATACGATAACAAATCCGTGTTAAGTTCGCTCGAAAAATCTGCGAGGAACCAGGCTAGTTGCTAAGCCAAACTGTCCTTCGATGCTCACAACTAAATGGTGCCAGTTCCGTGTCTTTCCTTCTAGGACTGCTGAAGAAAAAGCCAAAGATAGCTTAGAACTGTCTTTGATCATGTGAGCTCGATGATCGATAATCTTCAAATACCAATCGCATCCAAAAAATAAAAAAATTAAAATTGAGCTGAATATTTGGCAGATGGAGTGAGTATTCGGCACTTGAGTTCAGAAGAAATGGTCCATCTGGAAACAAAGATCAAAGCTGGACCGGTGATAACCCTAGCCTTGATGGAACAGATCAAAGAGGTGAATATAAAAATTGATGAGAAACTTGAACTCCTGGACGGACGAGTGGGAGTCAGCACCCGCATTGAGACTCTGGGTGGTTTGAAAGAGTTAATCCAAGTAGATCTGGGTCGTTTAATACTTCCGAAATCCGAACAAAGCTAACACACCTCAGATGCACGACAGAATCCTAAACCTCTGCTCCCAAATTCCACTCGAAAATGGGGAAGACGGCTTTGGTACATACGAGGCTGGGGGAGAGCGCTTACTGCTGATAAGTGTTCCGCCAAAGCTGAGATTGTGGAATTGGAGAAGAGTATACAGGAGCTAGGTGAGCTTCCGGCGGAGATTAAGTTGTGGGATCGCTGATGAAATCAATGTATTTGGGCTTGGGGTTTCAAGGACTATTTCTCGCACTTGGGCGATAAGTGTGCTTGATTATGTTGGGTCTTGGGAAGTTCTTGGGCGTTCTTATTATTGTTGAAGTGCTGAGATTGGCGACGTGCAATATGCTGGAGTGGAAGTACATTCTTATTAAATCAGAGAAATTGTAAACGTACGAATGCATTGCTCTTTCCTGGGTATCTAAAATCATCGCATTGTAACGCCTGGTTCCGCTCGGTGTTGACTCGTTTATGCATACTTCCTCTTGCAATCCAGATCATGAGCTTCCTTGCAGTCCAATCCACAGACTCTTTGTCCACACTTCAAGCACTTGACTCTTCCCCAATATCCACACATCTCGCAGAACTTTCTTTGTGGAGGCGCAGAAGCAGGCGGTGGTGCTACTCTAGCTGCATTGTACGATAGGGGTGGCGCTGAGACGAGAGCTTCGAGCTCTCCCGGAGTTGGGAGAGATGGGACGTGTGCTTGGAGTAGAGGTTCATTCGTGTCACGATGTGTCAGATTGGTCTGTACTGAAGGTGGTTGTGATTTCGTTTTTGGGATCAGCGGCGCGTCAGTCATGGCCACATCTTCCGTCATAGTAGGAGATGTTGTAGTAGGAGATGGCAACGCAGGCGGTCCCATGATCCCAGATGTACTCCCCCTCTTCAACCCAGCTGCTCGACTCCTTCCCGCCACAACAGGTGCAGGAACTTGTGCATTTGTCCCACTCCTCATCCCCAGCCTTGCCTCCTCATCGTCCAAATGATGCTTGAAAGTCTTCTCACTCTGTAGTATCCTCCTCACATTCGTCGTCAACTTCCCACCTGTGCCGCCACTTTTCCACGACGCAACTGGGCCTTTGTATTTGGATGGTATCTCGATTTCTTTGCCGCCTTCTTTGTCGAGGTCTGCGAGACGCTTTGCGAAGGCGACATTTTCTCGCCGTGATAGCTCGGGCGCGTCGGTGATGTTTTGGGTAATGGTGCGTTGGGCGCGTCCTTTTCTTGTCCCAGAGGGGTTGATGGCAAGTTTGGAGGGGTCGTGGCCGGTGTCCACAACGTAAGCCCAGCCCGGAGCGGCAGTATGGGCGGTTTGAAGGACTTGGATTTGGGGCATTGCGGCTTGTGGTTGGAAAAGATGAGAAGTGCAAATAAGTTTGTTGGAGTGCAGTGGTGGCTACTAGTACAACCATCACCAGGTCAGCTGATTGGGGACACTTTCCAAGTACTAGTAGTATTAGTCCCTCTTTACACAATAATCCCCTTCATAAACCTGTTATCTCGTCGGTCGGTAAAGAATGATGGATTTGTTGTGATAGGTACCTATCACAAACGGACATCACCTTTTTTGCGTGGCTGTGGCTGTGACTGAGTGCATGTCTGTAACCAGTGCTTTACAATACATAAGATACATTGAATTATGAACAGAGATGTTGTTCCCCGTCCACTTTCGGCTCCCTCAGGCAATCCATTCTCTGTACTATTAAGACAGTGAGTTGACTTGCTGATTTTTGTACCTCGAAAATCGTTAAGAACTCCGAAATTTCAATATACATTGGATTTGGCTATTAATGATTATCAAAGATTTTAGTTCGCCTTCTCTTCGTGCCAAGAATGGGAAGGAGGACAAGTAAGTTTAACATGTAATCTCGCTGTGTTCATTACAATATTCTCCTTTTTCTCGTCTCCGTATTCGTCCCCGCTTCTATAGCCACAATATGTACCTTCTCTTCTCTTCTTCTTCTACATAACTAGATATTCAAGATCGGCCGTAGGATATTCAAAACAAACCTCGTATCCCTACCGCTTTTTTTCATGAATGGGTGAGATGGGTGTTTAGATCTTGGTATGGCTGATAGGATTGGGGAGGATGTGTAATCCTGAAATGAAATGAAATTTTTATGTAGAAAAACGATGGTCGGTTTATTTGGCTGAGAAGCAAGGGTGTAATGATGAAGTATTTAATAGTATCTTTATCATAGTCGAGGGATTGAAAGGAATCGATTTCAGTAAGAAGAGATAAGTTGAGCAAGGTATACCGATTAAGTAGATGCGAGGCTTATTCATCATTCTGTAGTGATCCGTCACTATATCATTCAAGAGGGATTGAAAGTACAGTGGGTTCGGGAAAAAGTGTAACTTGACGGTCGTGGCTAGGAGGTGTGGGATGGGCTTGTTGCTATAGATGCAGTGGGTAGATATATTATATGTCCATTTGTGTATATGCCTCCTCTTTGCTCGTTCTTATTCTAGCATTGGGTGAGGAAGACCACTTCAAGTTATCGGATAGGCCAAAGGCCGTAGTGACGACCCATGAACAACTGATTTTGACAGAAATCAATAGCAAAGAAGCCATCGAGCTTGCTTACAATGGTGAGCAGCTGATCCGCCATCTCTTATCCAATCAATCTAGAGTTCCATGCTCTTAACCAATTCGGTTTGGTATGCTCCGCGAAGTATGATTTTATTGATCCAAGAAATATATGTGATATACCTGCCTTGCTTGTTTGGCAATTCCTTGCCGTGTCGTCCTCAACACGGCTCGGCGCTCCCAAAGCACCAAGACTCTTCCTCCCACTGTTGTCCTTGTGGGTACAGCAGTAGCCACCTCCTTTCTAAGAGTGGTCAGCGATTTGCGAAACGAAGACCTGGAAATCGTCGATACTTATCCGGATATGCATATTTGAGACGGAGCGAGCTGCCGAAGGACCTGTAAAGAGCATGCCATCATCGCCCATGAGCTTGGATACTACGTAGCGTTTTTCATACACACTGGAAATTGTCCAGGTCCAGCTCGTTGTCCAAGTCGAAAACAAGCATGCCCATGACGCCATGTCCAGTAACCCAAACGCCTCCATGAAACTGTGCAATAATGTAGAAGTGATAGCTCAACCTCTTCCGCGACTGCTGAAGCCACCACGTCCGGCGCCGAATCCACCTCCCCTGGGTGCGCCTCTGCCGAATCCGCCTCCACCACCTCGTGCTCCAAATCCTCCACCTCTGGCTCCGCCTCTTGGTGCACCACGACCTCCGCCGAATCCACCCCTTCCTCTCGGGGCTCCTCTACCGCCTCCGCGACCACCGCGCATGGGTCCACCTCTTGATGCACCGCCGGCGCGCTTTGGCTTTGATCCTGGTGGAGGTTTTGGCTTGGGGAGAAATCGATCGACGGGTAATAGTTTGTCAGTTCCGATGAAGAATTTGTCGCCCGGTTTGAAGGATGTGGCTACAATGCCGTCTTGTGGCTTCACGGTGAAGAAGACTTGGTTTAACGGTCCGAGGATTTCGTCGACCTTGCCGACTTGGGTCTGCTGAGGTTAGATTGTGTGTGTCGCGGGTGAGAAGTGTGAACTACCTTATTCTCAAGGTATATTGGTGCGTTGAAGTACGGGATTTTGATATTGTTGGACTCGCAGAGCATTTCGCCTTCAACTGGGTGCTGGAAGACTCCGAGTTCTAGCATTATCAGTGTGGTCCCGAACGAATTGGCAGAGCTTAGAGAAGCATACCAACTTGAGTAGCTGGTGGGCCGTAGGAATTCGATTGATATCCTCCGCGTCCTGCTTCGCATTAGCTCCCAGTCGCAAAATTCGAGGTCCGATATTTCTCACCACCACGATCTCCTCCTCGAGGCGCATAGCCTCCACGCCCACCGCCGCGGCCTCCTCGATCACCGCCTCTGAAAGACATTATTGTTTGGGCAGGGTAAGTGTGGTATTTGGTGGTGTTGCAAGCTCCAAGAAGTTTTCTTGAACTTTTCCAGGTCGCTTCCCCGAATCGCGCTATTCTGATCGAGACTAGCGCCTTGGCACACCTCGACTCATATCGAGAAATGAACAGTCACAGCTCACAGAGTACAAGGGGACCGATCGAGTTGACTTCTTCCCTCGAACAATTCACACACCATGGCCGAAGCGATCAAGGATGCCGTTAAGGATGTCAAAGAGGGAATCAAAAATTTGAGCGCCGAAGACAAAGAAGAGAAGAAGAAGCTCCAACAACAACAGCCAAAGAAAGCCAAGAAGGCGAAGACTGGCAGTGCAAATGGTCCTGACGAATTGGCCACTCCCCCGGCATATATTGACCACAGACTGAAGATTTTTGACGAGCTGAAAGTCGCATACGATGCCGAAATTGCTGCGAAACCACGCGAAGACATCGTAATCACGCTTCCAGATGGATCCAACAAAGTCGGCAAATCATGGGAGACTACTCCAGGAGATATTGCACGGGGAATCGCCAAGTCACTGTCCGAGAGGGTTTTCGTAGCGAAGGTGGACGGTGAGGTATGGGATCTGGAGCGGCCACTAGAGAAGAGCTGTCAATTGGCACTTTTGGATTTCGAGGACGATGATGCGAAAATGGTGTACTGGCATTCCTCTGCTCACGTTCTGGGAGAGTGCGCCGAGAAGAGATGGGGTTGTGACTTGTGCATTGGACCACCACTGAAAGAGGGCGGTTTCTACTACGAGATGAGACTGCCAGAGTCTGCGGCAGTTCTCGAGTCGGACTATAAACCGCTCGAGAGCATTGCCAACAAAGCTATCAAAGAAAAGCAGGTTTTCCAGCGGTTGGTCTTGTCGAAGGAGAATCTGCTAGAGATGTTCAAGTCGAATCCATACAAACAACACATCATCAAGGACAAAATCCCAGACGGAACCTCCACCACCATCTACCGAAACGGTCCCTTCATCGATCTTTGCAGAGGTCCTCACATTCCACACACGGGCAGAATTAAGTCATGGAGGGTCATGAAAAACTCGGCATCATATTTCCTAGGAGATGCGGCCAATGACTCACTCCAGCGAATCTACGGCATAAGTTTCCCAGACAAGAAGTTGATGGACGAGCACTTGCACTACCTTGAAGAAGCTGCCAAGCGAGATCACAGGAAAATCGGCACCCAACAAGAGCTTTTCTTTTTCGACGAGAGCTCACCAGGTTCGGCTTTTTGGCTACCGCACGGCACTATCATCTACAAGAAGCTTATGGCATTTTTGGAGGAGGAATACTGGAAACGTGGCTACAATGAGGTTATGACTCCAAACATGTTCAAAGCAGATTTGTGGAAAACCTCTGGTCATTGGCAGCATTACCAAGAAGACATGTTCACATTCAAGGTGGAGAAGGAAGATTGGGCATTGAAGCCAATGAACTGCCCGAGTCATTGCAGAATGTTCAAGCACATGGATCACAGCTACCGCGAGCTGCCACTGCGATATGCCGACTTTGGTGTCCTGCACCGGAATGAAGCTTCCGGCGCCCTCACCGGTCTCACTAGAGTCCGTCGATTCCAACAAGATGATACTCACATTTTCTGCACCCAAGATCAGATAGAAGAAGAGGTCACCGGCCTCTTTGACTTCCTGCGTGCCGTGTACGGCAAGTTCGGCTTTGCTTTCAAGATGAAGTTATCCACCAGACCAGACAACTTCCTCGGAAAAATAGAGGAGTGGGACATTGCCGAGGCCAAGCTCAGCAGAGCGTTGGACGAATTCCACGCGTCAGGAGGCGCCGCATGGGAGCTCAATCCAGGCGATGGAGCGTTCTACGGTCCCAAGATCGATATCACTATTTCGGATGCCCTGAAGCGTGACTTCCAATGCGCCACTATTCAGCTAGATTTCCAGCTACCACAGCAATTCGGACTCGAGTATCAGACCGCCGAAAAGAAGCCCGCCAAGGCCGAGGAGGCACCGAAAGAGGAAGCGCCAAAGGAAGAAGCACCGAAAGAAGCTGCGAAAGACATTGTCGCAAAGGATCCAGTCAATGCAAAGGACGAGCCGGCACCAGTTACTCGAGTAGTAGCGCCACCTAAGCCTGGATATGCTCGACCAGTCATGATTCATCGTGCCATCATGGGTTCATTCGAGCGCTTCATCGGTATTCTTTGCGAGCATTTTGGTGGCAAGGTATGTTTTCCGTGCGGTGATAATCCTCAATTTGCCTGCTAAATCATGATCCAGTGGCCATTCTGGCTCTCTCCTCGTCAGGTTATGATTATCCCCGTCAGGCCATCCGTTGACGACTACGTAAAAGAAGTCCAAAGACTGTTCCGAGCACAAAAGCTTAATGTCGATATTGATCTTGGTCCTAACACCATGCCCAAGAAGATTCTCAACGCGCAGATGGCCGGGTACAACTTCACCTTTGTTCTCGGAGATACCGAGAAGGAATCACGCTCTGTGAATATCAGGAATCGAGATGACCAATCCAAACAGAAACGGGAAGAGGTAGTTGCCTTGGATGTTGCGTTGGAGAAGTTGTGCAAGTTGAGGGATTTGAGGGAGATTGAGAATAAGATGTGAGCGAATTATTATGGTGAGGCAGTTCATGGCGGCGGCGTTATGTGATGGTAATGCTATTATGATTGACGTGGTTCAGGTGGATGATTGAACGCGTGCATGGATGGAGTGGGAATAGTAGGGCAGCACCACAGCCGATTGATACGGTATGTAGGAATTACTCATCTAGAGTTCTTTGACTAGGACCGTTTTCAAAAGCAGATGCTGCAGTGGAGTCTGTCGAGATGGATACTAACTCAAGGTAACGACAGACACGTAAGCACACGGCTTGAAATCCGATTCTGATCCCTGTGTCACTTCTTACCAAGGTATCAGCTCGAGATGGATAGCATTAAAATTTTAGCGCTTCCAGCCCGATTTGATACTGAGGTGGACTGGCAATTCTCAAAGGCGGTAGGAGGGAATGAGAGTGATGACCCGACTCCAGTAATCATGGCGGGTAATTCAGCTGAGTTGATTGTTCCAATGACTTCTATAATAATAGAGTTACAAATCTTAAAAAAGTCAAGTAGTTCGATCCATTATAGATATATCTAAAGTAAAAAGAGATATACCGAAGCCCTATCACACCGAAAGGTGGTGCCCTAACTTAGCTCCTCCATTTGACCAAAACAGGATATCCCTGCGAGGTCTAGATGGACATGGGGAAATTCCTGGCGAGTTTCTGAAAATCAAGGACCAGGAATATATCTATACCGATCTCAATTGACAAGTAAGCTACAGAAAAGCCATTTTGATGCCAATGGAAGTGTTGGTCGGAGAGTCGGGTGAGTGCTTGTCGAGAGCTGACTACTCTAAGCTACGAGATTCTTTTGACCAATCGTTCCTGGGCTGCTATCTTGCTCGCCCCACTTTGGTAACTGTCAGGGCGGCGAGGGCGGCGAGGCGGGCTACTCCACCTCAGGCTCCATTCAACAATACCATCTCAGGCTCCATTCAACAACACAGCCTCAGGCTCCATTCAACAATACAACCTCAGGCTCCATTCAACAATACAACCTCAGGCTCCATTCAACAATACAACCTCAGGCTCCATTCAACAACACAGCCTCAGGCTCCATCCAACAACACCACCTCAGGCTCCATCCAACAACACCACCTCAGGCTCATCCAACAACACCACCTCAGGCTCATCCAACAACACCACCTCAGGCTCATCCAACAACACCACCTCAGGCTCCATCCAACAACCCAAACAACCCTACACCAACAATACACTGAAATCATCTCAATCTATCTAGGCTCCCTTGGCCTGGCGTCAATACCACGTTGCGCTGGAAAGCATTGCGTCCCACGCGGAGTTCGGCCCGATAAGGCAAGGTATGGGAGCTCTCAGCACACGCAACTGAGCAACGCACATTGACTCTGCGATAGAGACTCACTCTTCAGTTTCAAGCATGGCCGTGTCTAAAGGCTTCGACATCTTCGTCAGCGGAATCCCAGCACCTGTACAAGAGAGTCGCCTGCGAGACCTGTTGCATCCATATCTCCTTCGACAAGGCATCGTCCACTATGAGATCACGAAAGGAAAAAACAAGGGATATGCCTCTATATTCATCCATGACTTCGCCCGAGGTCAGGCCTTTCTAAATGTCATGCAAAAGCAAAACAGCCTCCGACTCCATAGTAAATTCACTCTGAACTTCAAACGATCTAATGGCCCGAATGCCAAGGATAGCAGGTTCGTGAAGCAGAAGATGGCGCAGGTTGAGGCTTCGAAGCAACGTACGTGAAATGGATAGTCGACTCGAACATCGGTGTTGGTAATTTTCTGGCGACATGTCGAATCACCATTGCCAGAAAAGTATCTATACTGATCATAGGCCGCACCTTCGTGACAAGGAACCCATCCTCATTGAACCCGATCACTGACAACATGCAGCGGTGCCGGCAAACGCTCTTGCAAAGGTGTCTTTGAAACACCACATCTTTCCGACGACAACGTTGTCATGTGGCGCTTGGGAATATCGAGGCTTGGATCCCGTATTCGTCCCGTATTTCACACTTGCAGGCAAGTTTGACGTCTTTTGACTTGCCGAATTACATGCACAACCGTATCGAAATCTTCAAGTTTCCTGCAGGCACCGCAAATTTGTCGATATCAATCTCTCGCTCAGCACTTCTTGCATAACTGAACCTACTCCCTCACCTTGTATCGAAACTAAAGACTCCCTTTTGTACGCTATCTAACTTGTGTGACTTTAGGTATAGGAAGACTTCTCGTGGGTAACAAGTCTCTTGTTATCCTAATCGATCATCCGTACCTATCAGGAACATGGCAGCATCGCTTAGATATGTCGTTCAAGGACATCTATGAGATCATGATCTCTCGTGGAAATAGTTCCAGCGCGTTCATCACAGTTTATGTCGCTCCCAAGCTCTACAGTGCAGAAGACAACCCTTTTCCAGAATTACAGAACTTGAACCTCGCCACGAATCGGAATCGAGCAGCCCCACCGAAGAAGATCAGAGTACCGTCATTGAACGATGGCCACGCCAAGGTTGTTGGCACATGTTTCGTATACGAAGTGATACTAGGGGACGATCTCGCACTATCCAGCTTAAGCGAATTGCTAAGAGGCGGACCGGAAATGCCATCCACATCACGCATGGACATTCACAGTGTCAATCCTACAAGATCCTACGATGCTCAAATGGAAGACCTCAGGAATGCCTTGAGCCATGACTGGCACGGAACACTGCCATTTACTGTCCGCTTCCAAGCACTGAAGATCGTTCGCGAAGGACGATTATCTCCAGATTCTATGACGGCACTGATCCCGGAGCTGGTGGAATTCGGATCCAAAGGAATACCGGAACAGACTTGTGCAGACGCTGTACGACACCTTCTGGATGGCATGGACTCACCACATCCTGCTCTCCCAGCTGGTGACTACTCCAAGGAGTCTTTGATTCGAAGATTGCGAGATGCAGTCTCAGGATCGCTCAAGGATAGTTCGGTCTATCGCGCTGTCAAGGAAAACTCTCATCTTGCTTTGATACACCACGTACGCATCACGCCTTGCGGTATATACATGGAAGGTCCGTCGCCTGAGGTATGTGTCTCGATCTTTCGTTGTAACAGTTCCGAACATGGCCATTGTAATCTGGATCGATATAGATAATGTTCTAGCAATCTTTACAAAGGGATGTGCCAGAAAATTATCGATGACGGTTTCGAATGGATCACTGCCAAACAGAGATCGACATTGATGATTTTCTTGCAAAAGTTTTCGAAAGTTTGCTAGGAGGTCATCGATATCGATTTTTGGCTGGAAATGATAAGATCGTTTTGAGTGTAGTTCACGGCTGACTGGAAGCCAGGTGAGCAATCGTGTGCTCCGTCTCTATACCGATAACAAAGATTCTTTTGTTCGGGTCACATTCAGTGACGAAGATGGTGGCCGCTTGGAGGTCCAGTATAGCACCAACAACGACGGCATCTGGAATCGTATCCATGCGCTGCTTGATGGTGCTCTTAGAATCTGCGGGAGAGATTTTACTTTTCTTGGATTCTCACAGTCTTCCATGAAATCACACACAGCATGGTTCATGACCCAATTTGTCGATCCCAAGACTCAGGATCGTATCTTTCCACTTCTTGTCATCAGAAACATTGGCGAATTTGACAATTTTCGCTCGCCTGCGAAATGTGCGGCACGTATTGGACAGGCCTTCACCGATACGAATGTTCATGTTGTGCTGGAGAGCACTGGAGATCGGTACGATCTCCCAGATGTAGAAAAGAATGGTCGATGCTTCAGCGATGGATGCGGACTAATCTCGCCTGAACTGGCCGACAAGATTATGGAACGGTACCCTGGTCTGAAAGGCAGACCGCAAGTCAACGCATTTCAGATAAGATATCTTGGTGGGTACTGCGCTCCTCCCCACCGTGTGCCAAACATCTGACGCGTTCGCCAAATTCGGATCCAAGACGAGAGGTTTTGCCAGAAATCGGTCGATGTCTATCTCGGATTGGCGAGACGCTGGATGACTGAACCATTTGGAGATATCTGGCCATGTTTATGTATCTGCAATGAAGGCTTACTCAAATGAACAGGTTTTAAAGGAGTGCTGTCAAGAGCTCCGGATTTGATTGGGGAACAACTCTACCTCCGGCTTTCCATGAAAAAATTCGATTGCAATGAGCCCAACCATCTTGAGATTTGCGGCATAGCCGACAAGCCTCTCCCGTTGTTCCTGAACCGGTCTCTCATCAAGATACTCGAAGATCTTGGAGTTCCTGCCCAGAACATTTTCACATTGGCCGACAAAACCATGAAAGACCTTCTCAGACATATAGATTCGCCGATCAACATTGCCAATTTCCTCGAGTCTGAGCAGATCGCATGTGCTGCTGGATTACCGAGACTCATCCAGCATCTCGATGATATCCAGATACCTTTGGTAGACGATCGCTTCCTTCAATCTGTGGTGGAACTTGCAGCCATTGTTCGACTGCGCGAGCTTAAGTACAAGGGTCGAATACCTATTAAAAACGGCATGAAACTGATGGGTGCCATGGATCATACTGGTACTCTCAAACACAACGAAATTTACTGCCCATGGATAGATGTGAACGGTTATCGGCAGGTCCATCTTGGTAAGGTCGCCGTCACTCGATCACCAACGAACCATCCTGGAGACATTCAATTCGCTCAGTCGGTCGATGTCCCCATAAACTCGCCCCTCCGTGAGTTGCACAATATAGTGTTATTCAGTCAATACGGCGAGAGAGATCTTCCTAGCCAACTTGGTGGAGGGGACCTTGATGGAGATTTGTACGACATCTTTTGGGAGCCGCTCTTGATGCCTCCTGGGCGATGCAATCCCGCCGACTACCCTAGACTCCCAGCAATTAATATTGGTCGCATTGTAACCGTCAAAGACATCACCACCCACTTCGTCGACTTCATGAAAAGCGACAACATTGGACTTCTGTCGAATCATCTCATGACTTTGGCCGATCGGCTAGAGTCTGGTACTCGGGACAAGGACTGCATTGCAATCGCCGAATTGATCAGCAACGCTTTGGATTTTGCAAAGACTGGAATCAAGGTAGGATACAAAAGTTCTTTGGCGCATTTAGTTCGAGAGCGATATCAATAATTTTCTGGCAAATCTCAAAATTGAGCTAGCCAGAAAGTTAGCGATATCGATGTTGGAGTAAGTTACTCTGTCTCTGAGCAACTTTGCTAATCTTATCGTAGCCTGACATGAATAAATTACCCAAGTTCGATCGCCGTATCAAGCCAGACTTCATGGCCCCAGGACCGCATGTGAATATCGACTCACTGGAGGCTAGCCTCCAATTTGTCGAACAGGACGAGAAGAACCCACATGATCCCGTCGCCACACTTGATCCTGACCAACGCAAAATCGTCTACTACAAGAGCGACAAAATTCTCGGCCGCCTCTACCGTATGATCGATGAGAAAGGCTTCTACGACCAACTACGCGCCAATACCCGTGCAGACGCGGGTCCACACGCCTCGGTCCTCGGGCGTGTCTTGGAGTACGTCCTTGCGGCCTCCGAGGGAATTATTTTTAATCAATACACGGATCTTGCCAAGGATATACGATCGGATTACGAAACAAACCTCGACAATATCTCCTACGACTACTCACTACACCCAGGACATCCACTACACGAAGTTGAAGTCGTCACAGGCTGTGCGCTAGGCTCCATTTTCAATCGACGTCTCAAAGAGTCCGTTTCTTCGATGCGAGAACAATTCAATCGCTACGTTGCACACACACGTTCTGCTATCTGCACCGACGATGACGGGAACATCGATGAGGCGCTACCGAGGAGTATCGCTTGTTTGAGTGTCGCTGTCAAATACCCTGGTTTGAAGAGGACGTGGGCTGGTAGGGAGGTTGAGCTCAAGAGTTTTGCCTATGTGGCTGCTGCTGTCTGTCTCGAGCAGTTGGAGCTATTCCATGGTGGATTGCTGAGGAGGTATGGTAGTAAAAGCAAGGGCAATGGTATGATGATTTATAAAGGCTAACGGGGATATCAAAGCAAGAGCTATGTCTTTGAGATCTGCTTACTTTTTGGTTGATATCGATAATTTCCCCGAGATTTGTAAGTTTTGAGTCTCCGGAAATTTCGCGATATTGATCGCGTAACTGGGATGTGCTTTCTCAGATTTCGCTCTTCGGCAAGGCACGGGTTGTTGGCAGACCAATTCATGATGATGAGGTGGATGAGTTATTCGGGGTCTTTTCTTTTCGTTTCGAGCTGCTGTCTCAACAACGCGAAAGACAGAAGGGGGAGGGCTTACGAGACACGATATATGATACCAAGCATGAAACACGCGATAAACAGCCGAGAGCTAATAATCAGCTCAAATGAACATCAACATGCAGCCACCAAATCACTCATCCCATTTTATGATCTCGTTCTGTGATCTCGTTCTCTGATCTCGTTCTCTGATCTCGTTCTCTGATCTCGTTCTCTGATCTCGTTCTGTAATCTCGTTCTGTGATCTCATTCTGTGATCTCGACCATCGCCAAATTTCACAAAGTGGAGGTAAAACCGGCTCTCCAATCTCCACTACCACTACCGACCAACACCAGAACCAACTATCCGACTTCTTTGATTTATTCCATCTGTTGGCACTATCAGGAGTAGCGAAGAAGGAAAGCTTCTTTAAGGTTTCACGTGACTGGAGATTGTGTGTCTCAGCTTGCACACTTCTTCGTTCAATATTTAGATGGATGTTCGGGTCTGACAGGTCTTCAATTAATATTCAGATGGATATTTGTGTGTTTTGTATAACCTGGTTTATTGGAGTGCTGGAAGCCTAGTAGAGTCGGCGGGATTCTTTAGAGGATGGAGTTTTTGTGAGTGTTTTGAGGAGAAGATGAGAGATATGGTGGGGACGAGGTATTATGGGGAAGAAAGGTTATGAGTAAGAGAGTTGTCATAGGGAAAGAGAGGAATCACAGTGAAAGAGAGGAATTGATAAAGAAAAGAGGAATCACATGGAACGTGTTGCCTCGACGTTGAAAAGGTAAAATCGAAGCGTCTAGCTGACGTGGCCAGTAGATTCTCAAGTGAGCTTTCAACAGAGGAAAGGAGTTGCCATCGCGTTTGTAGTCATTGTGGGAGTGTTTATTGATCTCTATGCTGGTAAGTGTCGACAGATTGAGTGATGATTGAGAAAAGAAGGAGAAAATATAGGAAGAAAAGAAGAGAAAGAGATCGGCTGAGGGATGGAATGCTATTATCTCTGCGAGCCCATACTTCTGCCACAGAACTTTTGGAGACCTGTGGTGTAGGCAAGACGGGTTGTGAGAGAGGTGGGTAATTGGGAAAAGAAACGTAGTTCCGACTCCTGCTCCAACCCAAGGAAGAGAGAGAGAGGCACGCAAATGCACAGGAAAATCGGGAAGCCAAGCCCAAATAAGATTCTCCGCTTCGTCCTCGTAAGCGTTGTCGTGATTCTTATCTCTTAGCTCTGGTCACGTACCTCTTGGATTCTTTCTGGGATATAGGTCTCCAGTCGACTGGAGAGGTAAGGCGTTTCGGGCTTAAGATGCCTCCGTCTTTACAGAAGTCCATGATATTACGCTGTTTGCAATTATGCGCAGATGGAGGTCGGGTTTTCTTCTCTTTACATAGTAACTGGTACCAGTTTGAAAGAGGCCTGAAATAGGCAAATGACATGGCGGGCGGGTATTTGTGCAAGTTCGGTGATCTCTATGGGAGAGGGAAACTCCAGTGCTGCCGAAAGAGTACGTCGGGCTGGAGCGTGGATTTGAGAGATGGTCTTCCAGCACTCAAGTTTTATTACTGTCAGGTTGACTGAGACCCTGCTAGTATCTGTCGTCAGTTCTGATTAAACCCAACTCTTACTTTTTTATGGCCGTGAATTCTGCGTGCTGGATGTCCACAATCTCGATCGCTCCTTGTCAACATCTCGATTGTGTCGCAAGAGTGATGTGTTATGACATCTTATAGATCCTCAAAATCGGCAGTCTGGGGTATTGCGCGACTTGCCAGCCTAGTAACCCTGAACACGAGGACGGAACGGTTAAAAGGGTGGGACGGCAGAGCAGAGTGCGTTTCAGAGCAGGGTGCGGTGCAGATGAGGTTATATTGAGATTTGGAGACCTTTTCATACCAGTGCCCTGCGATCGCTAGAATGATTTGTTGTCCCTCAAGCCCGGGATGTAACAAGCGGCCATAGGCTCCAAAATTAGAGAATTGTAGTGGTAAAAGTGTTATGAAACGGACAGGAGAGTATGCTAGCCTCGCGAGGTGATATCGTGATACGAGAGAGAGGTCCTTGGCATCTCATCCCTCTGTTCGTATTGGTCGCAGTCAGCTGGCATTTGCGATTGATAGATGAGGATGGTGTCGTAGTTGATTAGCAATGGAATCTGGTCCCCAGCAGTAGAGCCAGGGCCGGATGTTGGGTTGAAGTGAGAGACTCAACTCTCAAGTACTAATTGGTAAGATGCTACGGATACTCCGCCCGCACTAGGCCCAAACAGAGACGCCAAGAGCCAAGAGCCAAGAGATTGAATCTCCTAGCGCAGAACAAACAGCAACAACAACATCATCATCAACCTCCACCTCCTCTTGCAACACCATCCGTCTGTAGTCCATGCATCCATCCATCACAGTATCCATCCATCTTGGCATCCATCCATCCATCCATCCATCCATCCATCCATCCATCCATCCATCCATCCATCCATCCATCCATCCATCAACTGTCCCCCAGAAACGACCCAGCCAGTAATGGATCTTCTAGCCGTCAATTGACACCATTTCATCAGATCATTCCCTATACACCCGGCCGGAATGTAGATGAAAGAGGCATTTACCCAGCCATGTAGAACACACAGCTTGACTTGCTTTAACTAGGCTGAGAAACGTAGCCGTAAAGTGCGACTTCGATCTGCACAGGACCTCTCCAGCCCTCATTACTGGCCACATCCATGTGAATCCGGTCCGCCTCCGAGAATACATGATCGATGACGCCGCCCTCGAGGATTACGACGTTAGAGATGTCACATAGTATTTGTGGCAGTGAAGGATGATTCTTCAATATAATCAAAGTCTCGACAACCAAAGAGACGATCTCACGAATCGGTGAGTTCGAAATGGTCATGTGTAAGGCACACCCTCGATGACCCGTGTCAGGCCTCAGGAGTATAACCAAAAGAGAGCTGATTACGAATACTATTTCGCTGGCAACGGCATAACCTCCAATGCGCGAGCTCAAAGTCCTCCTCTCTATGGCCACAGCCTTTTTACCGCTTCTGGCATGTATAACAGGGATGCTCAATCTGTAGACATTAATTGTGCTCGCCAGAATTCCGGGATGTCGCAATGCTCAGCTACTATGACATGTTTCAGAATACCCATCAAAGCAGTGTTGCAACTCTAATTTGCTAAACCCCTCTCCACTTATCCAGGAACGCGAGGGATGCGATTTAATCGTCATATCATATTTTAATCACAACCCTGCATTTAATATATTACAATCCGCTCTTAGCCCGAAACTCGACGACCACATCTCGCGATCTCTCCAAATCTTTGATGCAAAACCCAAATCGTCCACCACTCTCGTTCGACCTTTAATCACGGCCGATCATCCAGATGACATCGGTCCTGGAACGGAGCGGGAACCTGGCTGTTTGCGCATTTCTCCTCTCGCTTCGTGACTAGACTATGGAGTTACGAATAGCGTGCGCCGATATGTCGTCAAACAGGGTTGTAGGAAAACAAGTCTGGCTCCTATAAGAACCTTTGTGGAAGCTGCGAAAGTGGTATACATTCCATCTCAACCACACCTCAGTCACCACTACCCAAACGCTCAATACAACCAATACAATGAAGGCCTCAATTATCGGATCCGTCTTCTTTGCCATCTCGGCTCTGGTACGATCTACCGTAGGACAGCCTGTAACCACTGCTAACGCCTCTCAGGCTTCTCCCTTCGCTCACGGCCCAGATGATGATGGTGATGGACCGGACCACAAGCCTGACACGACGTTGAAGACTGCGTCCCAGACTGCTACTGCTGCCGGTCTCACCAGTCTTGTTGAGGCGCTAAAGAAGGCTGGCCTCGTTGCCACCGTCGACGGTCTCAAAGACGTCACCATCTTTGCCCCCACGAATGAAGCTTTCACCAAAGTCGCTTCCACCACGGCTGGCCTTAGCAAGGAGGCTCTCGGTGCTATCCTCAAATACCATGTCGTTCAGAAAGTTGTCAAGTCCACCGACTTGAAGGACAAGGCTTCCGTCCCAACTCTCAATGGTGCTCCAATCACCGTCAGCCTCATTGGCAAGGCGGCTAAGATCAACACCGCCAACGTGGTTAAGGCAGATGTCGCCTTCAAGGGTGGTGTCGTACATGTTATCGACGCGTATGTTATTCCCCCAACATTGCCATTCCATTGGCTAACAATACCCCAGTGTTCTCATTCCCCCAAGCTCCAAGAAGTGTTAGTTGAATTGACGGGTGTTGCCTACTACTCTCTGTTAGGGAGTACAAAACTTCCTCTATATTGTCTATTGAAGTGAGGTATACAATACATTAAATTTTATACATTTTGAGACACCAATATACAATAGATTCAACGTTCTACATTCTGAGACATCATGCGCAGATTGAGTGATCAATTGAACCGTTTTCTTCCTGTTGCTCCAAGCCACCAACATGTTCAACGAGGCAGAGAAGTCGGAAGGGCTCTGATTCCATATTTCACTTTAATGATGGTACTCAATTAATCACCAGTCCCTTTACTGACTCATGGGTTGTCCAATCTCCGCAATATCAACATGTGTGCCGTCGATTAAGTTGATCTACACCAACCAACTCCCGCTCTCCGATCTCCGATCTCCGCCTCCGCAGTCATATTCTATTGACAACCTTGGATGAGACGTGATTTTTACTATGTATAGATCGCGATTTTGTTCGCATTGAGTGCAGCCTTGCGCGTTCGAGTACATGCATGACTCAGCAGGGTGTCTCGAGCAGGTGGCTTGTGAGGCCGGAGCTCGGCCATGTTTTTGTTGTTGTCTGAATTCGAATAGAGACGCGATGGGTATCCCGTGACTCTATTGCAAACACGAGAACGAGAGGTGAACAATAATCGTACTACCTTCTCACTAAATTACTATGGAGCATCGAAACTGATTCCATTGGCCATGTTTTTAGCCTAGAATTTCTGCACGTAGATGATGTTGGTACCTTAGTTTGATAATATTGCGAACAACCAGCATATTGACGCCATCTCTTTGTTAAAATTCTATCAGTTGAACCATGTTGGACTCGTCCTCGCATTTCATTATTCACAAAATGCAACCCCACCTATACCCCCACATCGATTCAAACCCGAAAACCCACATCGTATAGACCCAGCACCGGCCCAGCCTTACGCTAGGCGAACTGAGGGGAACCCCACCCCATCCCGTCCGCTCCCCTCCCATCGAAGCTAAGCCTTGCACACCCTGTGTACCAGGTACATCAGCCATGCATGTAAACCCGAGTACTATTAATAAACAGATATATCGAATATACCTAGTTACCAAACGTACTAATTCCTCGGAGACAAGGAAAATGTCGCAATGCATTTTGGCCAATTATTATTGTGTTTTGAGACACTGCCTGTCTTGCCTGCCTGCCTTCATGGTACCACCTCCACAATGTTTTATAGTCGGCCTTGCTACATTTTATCTGTGTCTATTGCGACAGCTGCGAGGATGATGATGGGATTGGGTTTGAGGAGTCGTTGTTTTGAGGGATTATGGGGTTTACGTCATGACTTTTGATGGCTGTAGTATCCTTCCAGTGGAATTGATTGCTTTTGCTTTTGCTTTTGCTATTTGGTGGAGGTGGATTTGCATTTCCCATGGATTCTTTACTCAAAATGTTAGTACTAGAAGTAGTTCCGAGAAGGTGAGAGCGGGTATAATCGTGATTCCCCATCGATGTCCGGGGGGCACCAATAATTTGGGAACGACAAGGATATGGAAGACTAGTCCTGATCATCGACGGCTCACTGATGAGAAATAAAAACTGGAGAATAACTCGGATACTGAGAATGGTCCTTGGAAACAGAGATGACTGCAATATCATACCACAGCATGTTCCATCAAAATCATCTCGTATTAAGCTTCGAAAATACCGCAGTCTTGCCCACATTCGTTGTACCATCAACCTCATCCATCCACATCGCCTAAAATCTACTGCGCAGAAATAGCACCAAAAGAGACCGGCGGAACCGGCCACTCCCCATCCAAAAAGCTTCCAACCAGCCCAGCATAAATCTCGGCAAACTGAAACAAATGTCCATGTCCACTCCCCGGGTATACCACAAAGTTCGCCCTGGGCAGCTGTCTCGAAAGAACAAACGAATTCTGCGTCGGAACGATTAAATCATTCTTCCCAGCCGTGACGAACACATCCTTCTGTATCGTCTGCAACAACGCATAAGGGATCGGATCCGCATCCCATTTCAAATATGCTTCAGTGAGTTTAGTTAGACCGTCGCCGCCGAGGAAAAAGGCAAAGTCTGGTTCGCCTTCTTTGCCAGCGATGGATTGACGAGCACTGAGTATGCGGGTGAGCCACGCTGCTCCTGCCTCCCTCGCGACGAAAGAAGGGAAGAAAGTATCAGCTATGGCATTCCCATCAGGTGGTTCAGCCATAATCGCACTCTGGACCTCAGCCATTGGTCTCTCCAGGCCAGGTCCAAAACTCGGTCCCGTCCCTGCGAGAACCAATTTTTGGACCAAGGTCGGTGCATCAAGTGCTAGTTGCTGTGCTACATAACCACCCAAGGAAAACCCGAGAACATCGACTTGCGAGGTCTGGAGAGTGGGCAGGAGGACGTGCAGGAATGCAATGACGTTTTTGGAAAAGGCTTTTATGCTTGATTCGACTTCGCCGTTGCTGTGGCCCATGCCGGCGTAGTCGTAGGTGATCAGTTGGCGACCTGTTGCGACGAGGCTGTTGATCAAGAGGGGATCCCAAAGGTCGATGTTGGAGCGGAAGTGGTTGAGCATGAGAAGAGGAGCTTTGTCTATGATGGGTGAGCCGATAAGTCGGTAGGCGAACTGGATGTCATTGGCAGTGATGAATTTGGTTCGTGCTGTTTCTTGTGTTGCCATTTTGAAGTACTTCTTGGGTGATAAGGAGAAAAACTTGTGTAGTAGCTGCTAGCTTCTTCTTCTCCGAATAACTGACGGCGTGCTGGTGAAGCATTGACGAGCGGATTAGGCTCAACGTTTTATACTCGGGTTCCGGATAATCAAGGTCCTTGGACTGCCCTTCTCTTAGCAACAGACTTGCGACTGTGATTAGTACGCATCGTCTTCTGCCTCCGAAGCCTAGAAAACAGGAAGAGTTTGATTATTCAACATTGCCTAGCAAGAATAAGTAATCGATACAACCAGCTTACCATGACCCGAAAAGAGAGATACGAAAAATGAGGATTACTATACAAACCAACTTGGTACTCGAAACCGGGACCTCTCGCAGCTTTACATGATGAAAGGTTATCATATACTGTATTTAACATCTGTAAGCGCACCCGTGTTGAAATGTGACGATCTGAAGTGTACGAAAAGAATAATAGAATGAATAATGTTGAATTCGATGACTAACAATGGCCACACACAAGATCTGTCTTCTTGTATGTGTATATTACTTTCCTGTCATGTGACTAAATAATCATGTGATCCCACTATATGTGAATCACAACAACTTGAACTCGCGTCAAAAGACTTCGTCCATACTAGAAACTTTCGGACATCCTTATGCAGGACCATGCGCCGTTATGCATCATTACAGAGAAATTCCATCTGTCGTGAGTTGGTACGCTCATTCAGCGGCTTGTAACAGGTAAGATATCTTTTACATCGTATCGAGGAAGATATCTCTATCGAATATCGCATCTACATTAGCCAATGCGCGCTCCTCACAGCTGCTCGCCTAGGCTACCAATCCATCGCCCAAATGCTGATTGTCAATCATGATATACCCGTCGATGGCTACAACCCATATCGCTCTCACGATCTCGACCGTGACTACGACTGCGATCCTCCACCAATGATAGTCGCCGCACTTGCATGGCGCCCCAGAAATCGATATCTGGGCCTATGGATGGAAAATTGCCAGTGATGAAAGGGAACGGACTGCCTTGCGAATTTCCACACAGAAATTGGCTGCGCGAGAGTAGATTGGAGGGAAGATGGAAGGGTCCATACACTAACAACAAAGGTACTGAAAATGCCAAGAACTCAGGGCGGAAGTAGGGTTTACGGGAGAAAGTCCGAGTCCGAGTTACGGATTTAAAAGCATTGTCTGCGCGTACGGTTTCGTTCATCGATACGAAGTCCTTGGATCTTCAGCTCTCGCCAAACCGACAATACGAGACTCCGGAATAGCCAGGGGAGCACCTCTGATAGCTGATCCATTTTCGATATCAAGGTAGGTAAAGACGTTGGTACCGTATGTCTCATCACGGTAGTGTGGGTTTCTCTAGACTCCCAAGTCCCACGCAAGAGCAATTGAGTTGCAGATTGCGCATTCCGTAGGTGTGTTGTGGAGGTTGATTCAGAGGTATGGACGGGTCACGGCGCATGAAGATCAAGCAAGGGAGGTCATTGCGTCTGGGGATCCTCTCCCCGCGCATTCAGCCTGACACCTTCGGCAGGGTCCCGCAAGTATACTTTTGGTGGTTTCATGTTGGTGCAGCATTCCCATTCGTAGATTTTGGAGTCATTACCTGGGACCAGTTGGCAATGTCGCTGTTGAGAAGCGCAATGGTGTTGGGTTGAAACAGAAGAAGAAGCCCGTTGCGCACTTGTGAAAAAGAATATAATCCTGACGATGGAAAAGAGCCTGCCAGTGAGTTCAAGGGAAAAAGCATGAATGAATCAACTGCAGCCATCTAACTCTCCCCCACTCAATCGCGGATGTTCCGAGTCTTCTCGAGGTCGGATCTCTTCAACCTTCCCACACCAACGACCAACCTCGACTCGCGATTTGCGCCTTCTTAACCGTCATCTGTCCTGTCGTTTTCCAGGTCCATTGCCACATAGGCGTGGTTGAAAGACCACAGCACTCCAGGCGCGCATTTGGAGTGCTCGCTTATGAGCTTATATTTCTACTTCTAGTCGAATGCGTTTTTCATTTTCTAGTCCTGCATGCGAGAAAGTCAATATCGCCTTCTAGACATCAACGGCTGACATGTAACCAACAGATAAACAATCGGGCCAGCCTTGTTTCGAGAACATTTGAGCAGCGCCCTCATTGGCTGTGTGGCATGCAGAATCAAACCGTTCGATCTGGGGAACTGGGATTAGGGCCCAACACGTATGTCAAGCCTTCTTTGTGGCTGTCGCGATTTTGGAGGGGTAGCCCGTAATGTCTCATGGGCTAGGCGCCTATGGTCTGAGTCCCACTGCCCAATTCGATCTGCAATTGTTGCCCTCCACGGTACGGAGAGGCAGCCGCACGGTCGAATGCAACCCCGGATCGCTGGCCTGTTTCAGCTCGGAGATGATCCTCGTGGCTATCAAGACCTCGATTGTGGGGTTATCCTGCTTGCAACAGCCCCTAGCTTCTAAAATGCCGAGTATCTACTGACCACAATAGATCGTATTCCTCGCATGATACTCAAATTCAACAGCTGAACCCGTCCCAAGGCTGGTATCATCTTGATTAGGCCAAACTCGATAACTACGATCGGAGCTGCTACACCCGCCGTTCTACAAGGTATCCATTTGCGAAGCCATGTTATATCAACAAGTCGCATTTTCTGACGCAAGCCACGTCCTTCTCTGTCGAAACCTAACGTGTCATTCGGAGTACTGGCGTCCTTCAACATAGTCACTCACTTTTCGCTCAGCAACTCAATCAAAAGAAGATGAAGTTCTCATTCACCGCCCTCGCGGGCTTCATCGTCGCCACCGCCGCCGCACCATCTCCTCAAGGCATGACATCGAACGAGTTGGTGAGCGGGGGTTGCAAAAAGGTTACTTTGGTCTACGCCAGAGCCTCCACGGAAGTGGGAAACATGGTGCGCGAGCGCGAGGCCTGGAAGAGTTTTTTAGGACCATAACTGACTTCCTATAGGGAACTCCCAACAGTGTCGGTCCAGGTTTATGCAGTGGGCTGAAAAAGCTGTTCAGCAACGATGTCGCATGCCAGGGTGTCAGTGGTCCAGCATATTCAGCTGGTCTTATGGACAATGTCACGCCAAAAGGTACAACCGCCTCTGCTATTGCTGAGGCTCAGAAACACTTCAAGAACGCCGCTTCCAAATGCCCACAGACTATCATAGTGTCTGGTGGTTTCAGGTATGCTCTAGCTTGACCATGATGAATCATCCAAACTCTAATATAGTCTGTGTAGTCAAGGAACAGCCGTCATTTTCAATGCTGTGGGCACTCTTCCCGAAGACGTTAAGATAAGAGTGGTCGCTGTCGCGCTCTACGGATATACACATAACAAGCAAAACAAGGGACTCATTCCCAACTACCCAGCCGAGAGGGTCAAAGTGTTTTGCCCGCCCTCAGACGGAGTTTGCGGCGGTATGCTCCAAGTCAACGCTGGTCACTTTTCATACCTTGGTGGAACGAGTCAGAAAGAAGGATACACCTTTCTCGCAGAAAAGATTAAGGCTGCCGGGAGTGGTGGTGGAAAGTCGTCTGCAAGCTCATCTGCAAGCTCGTCTGCAAGCTCGTCTGCAAGCGCCCCTGCTGAAGCTTCCGAAGCTGGAGGGGACGATACTGCAAAGCCCAAGCCCAAGCCCAAGGGATTTCTGAAAGGAAAGGGCGGATGGGTCGGTGAATCCATGGCTCCACCGATGGGCGATGAATCGCTCCATCGATGGAGGTAAGACGATAGAAATTCCTCTAGACGAACATAATGATTTATCTGCCCTTCTGAATATACATTTACAATTTCAAAAACAATGAATGTCGATATAATCTGTGACCGGATCTGGCTCGTTGCGTTGGTCCTGATAAATAAGGCAATTATTTCCACGAATGATGAAAGCGTACATGCGGTGTGCACCAATGTACTATTTAGTAATACTCTCTCTATTAGTAATAAGTTATACTACCTATTCCACTTTGGGAAAGATCACGTGAGTTATATTTGTGTTCAGGGATTTGCTTATCTCATAAATCAGCCTTCCGATATGTTTTCTTCGCGACAAGTCATCAAGAACATGCCTAGATGTACTGTTGTGGAAGTCAATCCGGACATTTCACCTGTACCGGCTTGTTCTACTGTCCGATTCCTCATTGGCTACCAGTAGTCTTCTCGGACACCATGCTCTGTGGAGCTCCTCTGGAGAGGCTCAGTCGCTTTCTACCAGGCAGATTCCGCAGCTCTGAACATTCACGTGGTTCTCCGATGCACTGCATCCGTCGCATGCCGGAGAGTCGGATGCGAGGCGCCACGGATCGTAGATGGTTCATCCACCCAGCCTGAAGCTTTGAGACTATGGAACGGCGGAAGAGCCTATGTTTGGGTTGCTTCGCCTTGCTACAACCTCGCTCTTTGGATTTCTTGGAAGGCTGCTCATTCTGGTTTACCTATTCGATCCTGATTAGATTCTGTCAGGTAAGAGTTCTGACAGAAGCCACGAGAATGTAAGCGATTAACGCCATACGGAACACGAACCGCCTGCTTACATGCTGACAGATGCTCCTTTGGTCGTCTATAGAATTCGTTTTCGGTGCTTAGAAGCTCTATCATCTATGTAGGCTTGCCACCATCAGATTACTATTCAGCCCTGGTGAACATCGTAGCTACGAAACACATGTCTTTGGTATTGTAAGCGACCTTGCATAACGCCTTTTTCTGGAGACGATATATCGTCTCAATGCTCGCACCATTGAGGAGTTTTAGTCGCTTCCTTTTCTTGACCATAATAGCCAGATCTTGACCGTCGAACTCATCATGAAGGAACTCATCCGAGAAGCAGCCCTGGGGCAGATTATCCGATTTGTCTCGCGAAATCGCCTGCTTAAGTATCCTGAGGAGGTCGAAGGCTTTCAAATCCCATTCGAACGGATGAAACACGAAGAAAAACTTGCCCGAATCAACGAGGACGCCGACTCTGACAAGCAGGAAGAAGTTACACCGGCCACCGAAGAGTACGAGAACATCGATCATGTCCTGACCCAAGAAGATAAGGGCGACGATTTCGATATCGAGAAGAGTGGCACGCAAGGCTCGCCAGCAGGTCTTGATAAAGTGCAGTCCGTCAAGAGCTTATCGCGAACACAGACGATACCCTTCACGAGAGAAAGATTTGAGGTAGACCAACAGCTTGCAGCAGAACGTACCCTGAGCCTGCCTATTCAGCCTGTTATCACATCTACTGGTCAGGTACTGGTCACGTGGTACACTACCGATGACCAGGACAATCCTCAGAATTGGTCACAGAAGAAAAAGTCCTGGGTCTCATTTCTCATCTGGTGAGCACATCCTATCTTCAGTCTTCAAATATCTTCATTGCAATAGCTAACAAACATAGGATCTACACATTCGCTGTGTATGCCAGTTCAGCCATCTACGTTTCCAGCGAGCTCGGTATAATGGAACATTTCGGTGTTCAAGAATTCAAAGCATCTCTCGGACTGGCGCTCTTCGTGCTCGGATACGGTATCGGGCCTCTCATCTTCTCCCCCATGTCGGAAATCCCCATCATCGGCCGCAATGTACCGTACATTGTCACATTCGCGCTCTTCGTCATTCTGTCTGTACCAACAGCACTTGTTGATGACCTCGGCGGCCTTTTGTTCCTTCGTTTCCTACAAGGTTTCTTCGGGTCTCCATGTCTAGCAACTGGTCCTGCGACCATGCAAGACATCTACTCAATGCTGTACGTCCCCATCGCCGTCGCTTTCTGGGTATCAGCAGGCTTCAGTGCCCCGGCAGTTGGTCCTCTCTTGTCCGGCTTCGCTGTCATGGCCAAAGGCTGGCGATGGTCCCTATGGGAGATCCTCTGGATGTCCGGTCCCGTTTTCATCCTCTGGTTCATCAGTATGCCCGAAACACTCGAAGACAATATTCTCCTTCGTCGCGCCAAAAGACTTCGAAAACTTACCGGCAATGACAAATACGTCAGTCAATCCGAGTTGAACCAGAAGAACATGACTGCCGCTCAAATCGCCAAGAACGCCTTTGTCAAACCCGTTGAGATCAACATCAAGGATCCTGCTATCTTGTTCACGAGTATCTATTCCGGAATCATCTACGGCACATACTACTCTTTCTTCGAAGTCTTCCCCCTCGTCTACGGCGGTATCTACCATTTCAACATTGGCGAAATCGGTCTCGTATTCATTTGCATCGCCATCGGTGCCGCCATCGGTATGCTCCTCTACGACCTCCTCATCATCAAAGTCGTCATTCCAGAAATCCTCAAGAACGGCATGGGTCCCCAAGAAGGCGTCCTCAAACCCGCTCTCATCTTCGTCTTCGGTCCAACACTATCGTTGTTCTTATTCGCGTGGACAAGTCGAGAAAGTATCCACTGGATGGCTCCAACCGTCTTCCTAACAATCTATCCCGTAAGTCTTCTCGCCATTCCTCTTCCTACTCTTCCTTCCTCTCCTAACCCAATACCAATACAACAACCCCTAACATCCCCCTCTCCCAGATCTCAGTCTTCATCGTCTTCCAAGCCATCTTCGCCTACATTCCTCTCTCCTACCCCCAATACGCCGCCTCCCTCTTCGCCGGCAACGACTTCGTACGCTCCTTCTTCGCCTTCGGCTCCGTCATGTTTTCACGCAGTATGTACATTAATCTGGGGATCGGCAAGGGGGTTTCGCTGCTGGGTGGCTTGAGTGTGCTTGGGTGGATTGGAATGTATTATCTTTATTTCAATGGGGCCAAGTTGAGGGCGAGGAGTAAGTTTGCTGTGAGTGGGGATGAGAAGTGAGATTGAGAGGAGGTAATAATATGGAGGTGGCGAGAAGGGGGAAGTGGGATAAAACTGCCGGTGATTGGAGATGAAAAATACCAACCTTTGATAAACATCGGGAATTTTCTCATCATGGCATTGCGTCTCGCACTTTTGAAGAATAAGTCAACGCAATCCGGCAGAATCGCCGACTATTTGCAAGTCTCGTACACCCCAACAGAAAAGAATAATCTCAAGATGATCAGACATACTCACGTACTACAAGGCAAGACCATCCGCTTATATAATTGAACGCTTCCTTGACCTAATAGCAGTACTACAAAATCTCTGATATATCCACTAATAAAATCCAGACCAGTCAAATAATATCTCGAAACTATAATATACCTATACTCGAAAACCCAGCAATCAATATAGAACCCCGCTAAAATTTCGGTTCCTAATCCGTAGGTATAAAAAGCAGTCAGCTAACTAGCAGTAAAGGGAACCCTATCCAAAGAAAACCTACTAAAAGAAAATCTATATTACAAGCTAAAATCTAGATAGCAGCTTGATAAAATAGCTTATATAATAACCACTAATAAAGTATCCTCGTCGTTCCTCAATCTACTCCTCTAAGCTGAATACTTCGATACTATTTTATTATTATTATTTCCCTCCAGTCCCCCTTTCCTCTCGCTCCTCCTTGAAAGAAATATATATTTATAACTTAAAACGTATCTTCGAAACCGCTTTCAAACCCCTATATAAAATATCTACCTAATTTTTTTTACCAGAATATCTATTACTAGTATCTTTCTATCTCCCAAAAACAATTTCTCTATATATAAACTAAATACATAAAAACTATAATACCTACAAGTAGTAAAATACACCAAAACTCGCGCCAAGATATTATATAAAACAATAAAGAGTATAATCCGACATAAAGTATACCTACTCATAAACCGGGTATAGAATAAAGAAGCCTTTTCTAGAACTTACAAAGTAGGTACTCGATAACTTAGGATAAGCGAAGAGATCGGTTTCCGCTGATGAATAATAAGCCGTTTTGTGATAGAGATGGACGTTTATCGGAGTCGCGACCGCGTCGCGATATTTGCCTAGCTTGATTAACCAATCTTCTAAGATCTCGACGACTAGTAACAAAGATGTATAGAGGTATCTTAAAGGAGCGGACATCGCTAGCATGGTCATCGGCGAGGAATACCATCAAAGATTCTCGAGCACGACAGCAGCAGAGCAGGAATGGAGAAAGAGTAGGTAGGACCAAATAATTACAAAATCATTCAAGGTCATATATCAAGTGTAAGATAGTGTGCCAACCATGAAGCACCACTCGCTCGATGAACGGCGAAGAGTAGTTGATGAGATATGGGAAGTTTGGAACGTCGAGACATTTAGACCGGCATCATACCAATACCGCCCCTAAACGTGCCCCCTCCTTCACCACCTCCTCCACTTGCTCTCTTGACCCCTCCGCCTTTGTTGTTCTTCCACTTCTTCTTGAACCCACCACCGCCAACACCACTACCTCTCGCAGTCTTCTTGTAACCGTTCTTCTTACCGGCGCCCCCATTCTTAGGCACAACAACCTTCTTGCCGGCTGTCGCTTGCGCAACACCGAAGTCCCTATTAAATTTTTCCACACTCGCCGGCTTTGCGGGCATCTGAAAATGCGGGCTCGGCCCATCGTCCTCGTCATCATCGTCGTCTTCAAATGCGTCGTCACCATACTCATCTTCTTCCTCGTCGTCGCTGATTAGATCGATGACATTTTGATGGTTGGGATCGATGGGTCGCTGTTCCTCGTCATCGTCATATTCATCATTTTCGCTGTTGTCTTGAGGAAAGCCCCTAGCCTCTCTGAGATTCCTGAGCATCGTAGTGAAAACATGGCCATGACGTTCAACCATGTCCGATTTGATTCCCGGAATGGAAAGCAAGTCCTGTTTGTTCGCAGATAAATTGATGGCCATCTGTCGCAGGATGGTGTCCGAGAAGGGTCTCTGCCGTAACTGTTGAACTTGTTGTATCTTCTTGGCTTGGTCGTGGGCATTGAAGACAAACATTTCTACTAGTTCGCGATGCGACTCTGACAGCTTGTCCATGACGTTATCGTGTGTGATTGGTGGGCCAAGTTCACGACTCTTCTTCTGCTTGACCCTGCCAGTCTCTCGTACCGGAACAAAATCATCGTCCTCATCGTCTGGGACGATGAAAGAATCGCGAGCGTAACCATTAGCATATCGCGGGAGTGGGTCGAAAACGTCTTCCTCGTCTTCGGCCTCATCGTTCATAAATGATGCGTTCTTGCGCCGCTTCGACACAGCCTGGATAGGAGACGATACGTTGGTCGAGAACGGTAGAGTCCGCGCTGCTGCGACGCCAGTTTGATTGGCGCCAGGAGTCTTGGTCTTGCGTTTGGGTTTTGCAAGTGCGCTGGCGGACGTTTTCTTAGGAGACGTCCTGACAGCCATCTGGACAGGCCGTCCGCCTTGCATAAATCGGTCAGCATTGGGGCCAGGCTGCCGTCTGTTAGTTACACAATTGCATACAAGAGAATACCACTTACTTTAACATATGAAGAGGCAAACCCAGCTTTATTAACCTCATTATTTTCCTCGAGAGCATCCTCGGCCACCAAAAGTTGAAAAAGTCTTTCGGCGTCTTCTCTATCAAGATCCGACCCTGCGCCATGCTCATTAAGTTGGTCGTGGCGAGCTTCCTTGATCTTTTTTGTCTTGATGCCGCGAAAGATCTCAACACAGTAGAGAAGCGTCACTTTCTTTTTATTGTCCACCAGCTTCTTGACAAGCTGGACCGCAGAGATGGCATGTTGAGAAAAGTCCTTCGTCGCAAATGTACTACTGGAGTTGCAGTTGTCACAGGTTTTCTTGCAATCAGCAGCAGAGAAACGTTCACTAAAGTAGCTGAGCACCTGGACTCTCCTGCAGTCGCTCTTGTTGTCGCAATACTGAATGACAGTCTGCAGCATGGTCTTTTGCCGTTCTTTTTGCTGCCAGCTACCTTCACTTTCGTCTATCATTTTTTTGAGAATTGTCGTGTCTTGGTAGCTCCAGTAAAGATAGCAGCCGGACTTGAGTCCATCCCTACCCGCTCGACCGGTTTCCTGATAGTAGCCTTCGAGACTCTTTGGCACGCTGGTATGAATAACAAAGCGTACGTCGGGCTTATCAATGCCCATGCCAAAGGCAATCGTGGCCACGATGATGTGGATCTTGCCTTGTTGCCACTCTGTCTGGACTTTTCGTTTTTCTGCTGGATCCATTGCTGCATGGTAATGAGCAGCGATAATGTCCCTTTCCGAAAGTTGCTTTGCAAGGGTCTCGCACTGTTTCCTGGACATGCAGTAAATGATCCCGCATTTTCGACTGTACGATGTGTTGATCAGCTCCGCAACGTCGTCGACATTCCCCTTCTTCCTTGGACGGACGTCGTATGACAGGTTGGGTCGATTGAAGCTCTGCTTATACTCTTCACATCCTCTCATGCCCATATTGTGGATAACGTCAACTTTGACGTTTTCTGTGGCAGTAGCCGTGAGCGCCATTACAGGAACACCGGGAAAACGTTTCCTGACTTCACCCAACTGCTTGTAATCTGGTCTGAAGTCATGGCCCCATTGGCTAACACAGTGGGCCTCATCGATGACAAGGCGAGCCAGACGATTACGGGCGTGAAGAGATTCAAGAGCGTTGATGAGAGTCGGGCTTTTATTGAGCATTTCAGGTGTGACATAAAGCAGGTGGATGAATTGCTCAACCCGATCTTCTTTCAAAGCATTGAAAATCAAGGCTTTCTCCTGTTGCGAGCTCTCGCTGTTGATCAGAAGGGCTTGCACATCGAGCTCTCGCAAATGCGAGACTTGATCTTCCATAAGACTGAGTAGTGGAGAAATGACGATGGTGACGCCACGAGTCTTCCCAGACTTCAAAATGGCTGGCAATTGATAACACAAAGACTTTCCACCTCCGGTAGGCATTAAAACAAAGGTGTCCTTCCCAGATAAAGTTGCGTTAATTGCTTCGAGTTGATTGGGGCGGAATCCTCGCAGACCAAAGACGTCTCGCAATACAGCTTTAACATCTTGAGACCATGGAAACTGCATGCCGGGAGCAGTCTGAGCGGCAGACGGCTTTTTGGTTGGTGCTGTAGGTTTTTGGAGACTTTGTTTTGACTTGCTTGGGATGTTGCCTGATGCCTCGCCAAACACAGTTCGGGGTGCCCCCTGCCAGTCAATCTTGCCGGTCCTTGGGAGGTTCTCAAGGTTCTCTGCCATGAGTAGCATCTCCTCGTCATCAAGTCCAAACTCATCATCGGCGGCGTCGAACAAAGAGGTTGGAGGTGGCGGACCACCCATATTGGCTTCGTACATCGCCTCAATGGCGTCGTTGTCATCGTCCAAATCGTTCTCATCGAAATCGTTCTCATCAAAACCGTATTCTATGTTGGAGGGCTTTGGCGATACCGGTCTTGGGTTTTTCTGGAAAGGATTTGCCTCGAAACGGGCCTTGAAGGTGGAAGGCTGCAATTCGAGCGTGTTTTTGTGCATTGTCGATTGATACACAGTGGTGGGCATTGAAAACGAATTGGGTATATTTTGATCGAAACAGAGAGCCTCGCTCGGTGCGACCCCAGCTTGCGTCTGAGCTTTCTTCGGGCTGACGGGTCTGATGTACTGCGTTTGTTTGACGTGCTGAGTGTTTGGGACTATGCTTGATTCTGGGACTACAAGTTCCTGAGGCTTTTCTTGGATGGGTGTAACTTGAGTAGACTTCACGACGACTGAGCCTGCCCGGAAAGTTGGCCCGCCTGGTTTTGAGGAAGCGTCGAAAATTCCAGCTTGGCGAAGCAGTTGTGCGAGCTCTGTTTCGAGCTGCTTCAGCGAGGCTGTGACTTCCTTGTTTTCGTCCATTTTCGTCTGTGGAAGACCAAAGCCTTCATTAAACGAGTCTATGAACATAATTCTGAGCTGATTTTTTTGTTCCACGCATTTCTTGTAAGCGGTTGCAACCTTGCAAAGTCTTTCGAACGCTTCCTTTTTCTCCTTGTTCACTTCCAACTGTTCGTCCAGCTCAACGGATTTGACGCCGTGCTCATCAAGGTGTCGATACGCCTCACGACTCAATCGTAGCCGTTCTTCCGTCAGACGTTGTTTATAAACCCCATTGCCCGTTTCCCCCCATTCCAGGAATTTGTCGATAGCGGTTTGCTCCCGAGGCCCGAAATTCGTTGCAGGCATCGTTGCAGGAGTCTGGGTGTTCAAGACATCCTCCACGTCTTCCTCATCATCAGAGTCTGCCACGACACGTCCAACACGTTTCTGACGAGGTTTTTCGTTGGTTTGCGATACCTCCGAAGCAGTACGGGTAAGCGACTTCCGTTTCCTTGTGGTTTCGGTTCGAATGTTCATCTCTGTCAGAGTGACCTCTTCATCGTACTCGCCATCAGGAGCTGGACAAGAGACACTCGTAGTCAAAACGGGAGGCGGTGGAACGACTCGCTGATGATTCAAGGGGAGCGAAGGTCTGCGTACAGGAGAACGGCGTGTGGGAGAATGTGCGATAGGCCGCGATGCCTCGGGAGACGATCGAATCAATGCGGTCGCGTACGGCGGAGGAGGCTCGGTTGGATAGTCATCAATTGATTGAAATCCTGCCATATCAGGCTGTGGTGGAAGTTTGGGTTGTTTGGGTGATCGTTGTCGGCGGACTGGAGAAGGACTGTCTTGCATTTCCGAGCTCTTTCTTTTGCGACTAAGCTTCAGCTTATTGGAAGGAGTCGTACCGCCAGTCAAATCAAGAGTATCCACATGTGCATACGATCTTGCCGTGCTGCTCTCAGCATTTACCATGTTCTTTCTTCTGGGTGTTCTTGAGGGCGAAGAATCGATATTATCTCGTGTTCTTCCATTTTGAGCAAACACTTGACTCAAAAGTTGTGGCTTCGAGGTGGAGCTTGGTGCAGCTCGTAAGCGTGCCATGTCTTCCGTCCCAACTTTTTCTCGAATCGCTACCGGCGAAGATGTCGGGGACTGTGGTTGTAATCTTGTATTTTTCTGAACGACTGTACTCTGCACTGACGCGCTAGCTCGTGGACCTCTCGTCCTGTTTGGTCGTACACTGACAGAGGCGGGAAGAGCATCGTCCAGCAAAGGTGGCACGGGTGCTTCGAAACTCGGTGTTGGAACAATATGAGAGCTTGAAGGAGGAGTTCGCTGGGTATTGGAAAGAACAGGAGGACTTCTCGGAGGTGGAGCGAGTGGTACAAAGGGCTTCTCTCTCAAGAGCCAAGACAGGTGCAGGTTGAGATTATTGCTGGCCATGTTATTAGCAGCGAAGGCGTTGTTGGATATTTGAGAAGTATACCTCGTGTCGAAAGGCATTGGATCGTGACATTGCGGTGTTGAAGTCTGCTATCGTTCACTGTGAAGAATATTGGTGCTTGGGAGGACCTGCTGGAGGTGCTATCACCAAAAGATGTTGGTGTTGTTGTTGATGGACCGCGCTTTGCCACCGAAGACGCGACAAATCGTGACCCGCAAAACCTTGACTTCACGACTTCAACGTCCTCATCTCGACGAGTCTGACATGTTGTATCCTGTATGCATGACTCTAGCAAAGAAACTGCCTATGGAAGCCCTTGATCAGCTTGAGACGGAGGTGTGGAGCGACGAATAGCTCAAGCAAACTCATGTTGAAAACTCACAATGCCATCTCACCCAGGACTTTGAGCCATCAGGCTTGTCAACCGGCGTGTAGTTCTTGCAGCTTTACGCTGGATGTTGCCACAGTTGGAAGACATCAACCGGTAGCTCTACTCGTTCTAGAATCAGATCACTCTGCCCGTTCTAGAATCAGATCACTCTACCCGTTCTAGAATCAGATCACTCTACCCGTTCTAGAATCATATCACTCTACCCGTTCTAGAATCATTTCACTCTACTCGATTTAAAATCATATATTTCTACTCCATCTAGAATCATATATTCCTACTCCTTCTAGAATCATATATTCCTACTCCTTCTAGAATCATATATTTCTACTCCATCTAGAATCATATATTTCTACTCCATCTAGAATCATACATCTAAAATCATACAAAGCCTTGTCAATGCGAGGTAACAAGACGCAAACGCCGATGATGTCGAGATCCAAGCCCTCGACTCCTCTGGTTTGAGTCTGGAACTTTCAGTGTACTCGTCTCCTGGACGCAAGCAAAGCTTCTGATGAGTAGAGTCAAAACTTCCTGGTCGACAGTAAGGCATCTTTGCCCAAGAGGAACAATGACTGACAGTTTCGGACATCGGACATCGGACATCGGACAGTAGGAATCATCAACACTACAAGTCAATAGGTACCGTGGACCGTGAACGATAACAACCAATGTGACGATGATTCCGGGACCAGATCTGTATCTATCAAAGGGGAGCTGCTGTTGCCACGGTCAGACCTCTAATGTCAACAATGGTTACAATCTTTGGATCCCGCACTCTCTTCGTTCCCAGATCTCATTGACTCAAACGGGCCAGATCTGCTCAGATCTGACTCATGTTCCGTCCAGTCAACCTCTTCGAGTTGTGGTCAATCTCTTCTTGCCATCATCTTATCACCAACTTCACTTTCTCCCACTACCAACCAAATCATCCCCGCATCGACTCGAAGGAAGCAGCTCCGCCCAGCCTGGCCTTTGTTCCCCGTGGCAATCATTCAGGAAACGAAGGCTCAACCATCTTCTCAATCACCGCCCGGGCATAGCACTTGCCTCGTTACGATGTCTTACGGCTCTCGTTCACTAATGGTGGACCTCACGGGTATGCAATTTCGTCCTTGCGTTACGGATACCATATTGGTCATTAGCTAACACAACTTAGATGATTATGATGTCAGCGACGACTCAAACGAGCGCGATACCTCTTTGATCCGCCAATTTTTCGATCTCACAATGGACTCGGATGATGAGAGTGAGGCCATTGTTATCGACTCCGACTATGACTCCGATAGCCCAAAGATCGAGGACGTAAAGGACGAAGACGCGAAACACACCTACCAGCAACAGGAATTCAGACCGCCGTCGAAGAAATCCAGAACGAGTCAAGAGTTGCGCAATGGGCCTATCTTGTACCCGTTCGAAGTCCTAGACCATTGGCCTGAGCACGACCTTCAACCTGGGACGAGTGTGGAGCTGAAAGGTGAAGGTGGCAAAGATGGCGATTTTGTGCGCATACAGGAAATCATCGTGGACAGTTCCAAAGACCACGACAATATTCTCTTACGTGGGCAGCTCCTTCGGCGTGCAAAATATGTTGGAGGGGTTTTAGGCACTGCCCGAATCGGTGGACAGACCATTGGCGGAAAAATGAAAAGAGACCTCAACGAGCTGGCGCTTCTATTCGATGTCGATAAAGACGATCCCCGGCCTCCAGAGGAACAGTCACTGGTTACAGTGTCGCTATCTGATGTTCTATGTACGCGTCGAATTGTCTTCACACATGAAGCGTTCCCGCGGAGGAGCTTTCGAGAAACGACAACCTTAAACCGTCAGGATCCCCATCACGAGATTCTCAAGCAGAGTGTGAAGGAGACGGGTATTTTGGTATGCCGTTATGTCTTCTTAGAGTACTACAAAGACGCTCGTCAACGACTAGCATCCAAAAAGAGATCTCGGGAAGCCTGTCTCCGCAGGATTTTCATGACTGAGTCGGACTTCCCTACCTCTCGGTCCGAACAAGTATCTCAAGGAGATAATCAAGCTCGCCGCCGGGACGAGCAACAGTCGGAACCATCCCGCCGCGTCAAAAACGCAGTCAAGAAACGTAAGATAACATATGGAAGCGGCTTCTGCGGTGCAGGCGGCGACTGCCAGGGAGCTGTCTTAGGTGGAGCAACCGTAAAGTACGGGTTTGATATGGACGAGGCAGCTTGCGAAAGTTTTCACTTGAACCACCCATCAGCAAAAATTCACTGTCTTGAGGCAGCAGATTACCCACCGCCAGGAGAGGATGATAGCTGTGATATCTTCCACCTCAGCCCGCCATGCGATTATTTCAGCCCAAATCACACCTATGCAGGGAGAAACGATGAAGCAAACACTCGTGCCATGTTTTATACATACGAAAAGCTCATGTCTGCGAAACCCAGGGTTCATACTCAAGAGAACACCTTCGGTCTAGACTCGCACCACCCGGAATACTTTGGTACTCTCATACAAGAGATTGTGCGCGCAGGGTACAATATCCGGTGGAAAGTTGACCAATTTGCCGAACACGGCCTTGCGTCGTCCCGCAAACGAGTCGTAATCATCGCCGCCAGGTAACATGCACGACCGCAGTATCGTCGCTACCACTAACACATAAGATAGGATCGGTGTACCCATCCCAGAATTCCCGAAAGCCTCCTATGGCCCACCAGGCTCTAGTCTTAAACGCTACCGTACTATTCATGATGCTATAAGCAAGATTCCAGATTCCGCTTCATGGCACAATCATCAGCGCCCCTACAAAATCCCCCAGCCTACCTACGATGCACGTACTGCAATGGCAAAATGTATTACTCGAAATGGTGGTACGACTCCACATCCTTCTGGTCTACGTCCTTTTACGCCGCGCGAGATGGCCAATCTTCAAGGATTTCCTGAGTGGTACGAGTTCGTAGGTAATGGCGGTACTGGGATCACTCAGGTTAAGAAGCAAATTGGAAATGCTATCCCACCGCAAGTGTGGGCGGTGTACATAAGATCAATCGTGGATACACTGGAAAAGTTTGATTCTGGATTGATTGATGAGACTGGGCGACTTATCAAGACGGAGGAACATGTCAAGAGGGAGGAGGCGGGACACTTATCCGGGTTCTCAACTCCATTTCGGAAATGCATCAAACCTGGGACCTTGAGCACGCCATCAGGCAGCAACTCTACACGTACATTCAGCAACTCCTCCAGCAGATTCAGCGACCCGTTCAGCACACCCAGCAATCCATCCAGCACATTCATCAACACATCAACGGCATCCTCACAACCTTCACTTTCCAACGGAAGCCTTTACCGAATGAGTCCAAGTCCAGCTCCACGCAACCGCAAAATCCGCGCCTTCACAGAAAACTACCTCGAACTCTCACCCGAGCCCACTGGTCGTTTCAAGCGTGGATTCTCGACCTTTGATACCCGTCCAAGTCCGTTTAAGCGCAAAATTGACCCAATCGATTTGACCGGCGAGAGAAAGAGGGCAAAGGCAAAAATGGAGGATGCCATTGATTTGACTGAGGAGACGAAGATTGGAGATAATTTCTAATGATGTTGAGAGCTTGTATGATAACACTTGGTATTCGGGCGTCGTTGAGGCAAACTTTGGAAGGTAACTGGGAAGAGGGTAGATAACAACGCAGGAGTCTTTCCACTTGTTTACGTTCCGGGGGGAGTCTTCCATAACAGGTAGCGTTGGTAGGTATAAGATCGACGTCATGAATAGTAGAAATCGGTGTCATAAGATGATTAACATAGTATACCTAATCCGTTATTACAGAATACTCTACCTTCACCTACCTAAACAGAACTGAATTTTTTCCTTCCGTCTTGACAATCTATTCTCAGCTGTTGGAAATATAAAGAAAATGAAGTCCACGATCTTTCAAGTCCACGGCCTTCTATTCAACAGACTCGAAAATATCCCGAAAAAATTAAAATTAAAAACATTGACCAGCTCGACGGAAGAAAGCAAAGATAATGGATAGAAACAGCGAACCATAGCTAATCAGTCTTGATACCCAATTCCTCCGGGTCAGGGAAAGCATAAAATAATCCCAGATTCCCAAACAGCAGCTCAGTAACCAACACGCAAATCCAGCATCGTCATCACTCTTCGCAGAATCTTTCGCTTTCGCCAACGCGGTAAACGTGAATCGTGTTCCAGATACGAAAAAAAAAGTCGTGTATATCTTTTCCGCGCTCTTGGTATAATCAGCCCCCACAAATCCCAAGATTCCGTCTGCGCTGGCTTAAGGTAGCAGGGCAATCGTGAGGCTGAATCTGTAGAAATCTATCGTATAGCATGCATCTGGAATCAGTGGCAGCTCCGCTATTCGCTGAATCCATAAAAATCAAGACTGCTAGGCCCACGACTCCCCAGAACGCAGGGCCACAGAACAAAAATGGTCAAGATTTGAATGAAGAAGTGAATGGGATCTCAAAAGATGTAGATAGTTGAGTGCATGAAGTCCTAACTGCAGTGCCCAATCCAGTTGAGTATATACAGAGATCCCGTGGATAGTAGATCCACGGATGAAAAGGCAAAATGAGTGTAATCTAATGAAGTAAAATGAAGCCACGCGTAAGTGCCAAGACGGCATAATCTGACAAGATTAGACTGGGCCGGTGGGATGGGATGCGACTACAATTTTTTCCTTCAGGAAGCGACGAGCTGATTGAGCAGAAGTGGGTTAATTGACGTTACGTCTAGCGCCTACAATACTTCTTATTTCCTGATACCATCCCCATGTTGTGGTCTCATATGGGGTAGATGAATGGAAGGATCGTGTTGAGGGCATAGCTGAATTGTCACAATGTGGACAGAGAGATGTGCGAGTAGAACGAACCATCTTTGCCGGTTCCTAAGGCGAACTCTGGAGAGTGTTGTATACGATGTTTCAATTGAGGCTGTGAGAAATTGCCAAATTGGTAAGCCATTCAGCGGTCATGGTTCGAACAGCTCGTGACTGCGCCCCATCTCTAAGTCCCGCAAAAAATGCAAATCGAGAAGCCTTGAAGATCTGTTCCTCCAACAACCCCGTGGGAGACTCCCCCCGCGCCTTTCCGAGAGTAAATGAAGGCTTCTGAGAGGAAAAGATGAGAGGGTGGTGCCGTGGTGCTCAGCCACCCTTTTCATAGCTGAAATTGCGAATCCGAAGAAGCAAATCGCGTAGATGGGTGACCAAAGAGTGTATGACTATTGCACTGGAAGGGAATTGGCTTTTAGCACCTTCTCAGCGACATGTATATCTAATGCTGATTATACTGATGAAAATTCATTAGCAGGAGAACTCGTTCTCAAATACACAAGTTTGAAGATGGTGCCTCGATATCAAATAGCGCAGCAGAGTGTGCAACAAGGTTAGCGGCGGCACCGGGAGAGGCCGCCCAGAGCCAGGACCGGCGCCAAAGTGCCGCCGGATTACTGCCGAATGCTCAGCTATGGCAGGGCAGCAGGTAACCGCATCAACCATCATGGTGCAGAACGACGAGTAGGAGGAAGGAGGAACACTCTCAATCAAGCGTCATTTGCTTGACACTTGATGAACCTGATCTAGAACCTCTCTGACTAGCTCGAAATCCTTCTCCACATCGACTTGCCAATTCGAAATTGCGATTCGACTTGCTGGTTTTCCCTCAAGCGCTGTTGGAGAGATGTAGATCTTTCCTGTGTCTTTCACTGTCTGAACCAGGGTCTCGTTGAAAGCGGTGTCCTTGGCACGGAACATAACAACCATGTAGATGTTCTCCATCATTTCTTCCTTACTCGAGTATCTTGCCGGTAGGACCTCATAGCCTTCATGGTCCCAGAGAAACACGGCGATCCGTCGAGCAAGGAGGATTTGTCTTTCGAGCATTTCCCGGTAGCCTTTTTGACCGAGGGCGAGGAGTGAAGCATACACAGGCAAAGCTCGAAAGCGGCGCGAGTTCTCGATACCTAAGTGAAGAGGGGAGACGTCATCGCTGTCGACCTTGCCACCCAGATACGCTGCCTGATTCTGGAAAACAGCATGACCAGTGTAGACATCCCTGCTCAAGAAGAAACCGCAATCGTAGGGGACGTTGAGTAGTTTGTGGCAATCTCCAGTGATTGAGTCGGCCAGTTCGATATTCTCGACGCCCTCCAGGAGCTTGGAGAATTGTTTCGAGTGCTCTGAATGGGCCAGAAGTCGAGCCATTAGACCGAAAGCTCCATCAACATGAATCCAGGATCCAAACTGATCGCACAATAATCGCATCTTTCTCATTTCTTCTCCTTTTGTAGCGAAGAGACCGGCGTTCACTTCGGAGCAAGAGATGGCCACGATAGACGCGTAATTCTGGTCGGCAAGTGCCTTCTCGAGCTTTTTCATGTCGAATCTATGGGGATGCGCAGCTTGGCCGATTACATGGACAGAATCACGACCGAGTCCAATGATTGACGCGGCCTTCGCGAGAGACGAGTGGGGAGTGGTAGTCAGAATTCGAATGCCCCTGATTGAAGCATTCTTCATTGCTGTGAAGAGGCCAACTTGTGCCACATCGACCTTCTTGAACATGTCCAGAGTAATCATGCCGCCGGTCTCTCGTATCTTCTTGGTAGCCAGCCTCTCGAGAATTTTTTGACGAGCTATTGCGAGACCGAGCACATTACTGGCGGTTGCTCCAGTGGTGAATGTACGATGAGTCCAGTGTGGCCGGACTTCAGTTTCGCCATCATGGAGAAAGATTGTGCTTTGAGTAAAGTCGAGTAGCTGGCACAGCAGATCCAACGCTTTGATCTCGACATCAGTTGCAATGGTCTCGTTTGGGAGGTGAACTTGAACGTTCTGATCATATTCTGTGACGATATTGTCGGCTCGTTTTGCAGCAGGAGTGGCACCTCCAGTCACGAAGCCATAGTAATTTGCAGACTGGCTGGATGCATTCAACCCAGGAGCAACTTCTTTCAATATATGATCAATGACTGCATCGTCTCCGAGTCCCTGATCCGGCAGTTCAGAGATCAGCTTCTGACGGGCAGTCGTGAGAACCGCTGCCTCTGGGAGGACCCGAGATGGTTGAGTTTCGGTCATAGTAATGAGAGAAAAGATGTAGGGAAGTGAAAGAACGAGATTGTGAGAAGAAAAAGAAAAGCCATAGGGGTTTATTATATTAGGCAGAGGCACAAGGGCGATACTCGCATGGATGCTGCTCAAAACGGAAGTCTTGCGTAAGTCTTATCGATATGCTTATCGATATGCTCAAAACGTAAGTCTTATCGATATATCCAAAACCCAACTCTTATCGATATGCTCATCTTTTTTATGATGCGACAACAAAACGCCCCTCATCACCAATACACATATCGATCTAATGGCTACATACGATTCAGACTCGTCCGATGGGGAAGATGGCGACTATACAAAGACATCTACACTCCTTGGATATGCCGAGAAAGAACCCACCGAGGATCCCATCAGTCAACTGGGAGGGTATCCTGTGAATATAAGAAACTTGTACACGATTGCGCCTTTCTAACAGAATCTACAGACATGGCTAGATGACACTACTGCACCCTCAGGCAATCTCGGAAAATGCAAAGTTTGCAACGACTACCTCACTCTCCTCCTCCAACTCGATGCCAACAACCTCCAAAGGTTTCCCGGCCACGAAAGACGGCTATACTTATTCGCTTGCAGACGGAAGACATGTAGGAGAAAGGAAGGGAGTATACGAGGGGTTCGAAGCAACAGGATCACAAAGCCTCATGCGAAACCCTCGGCGCAAGTTCCTCCTGCAAAAGTACCGGAACCAGCACCAGCACCAGCACCGCAGAATATCGGAGCTCAATTATTTGGTGGTGGTCCAGCATCCAGCAACGGCACAGCAAAACCCTTTGCCTCTACTGGCCCAAAGAACCCATTCTCCTCTTTGGGCGCATCGAACCCCTTCGCAACCTCCAATCCCTTCGCTAGCGCCTCATCCCTCGCAGCCAAATCTGCTCAAACACCAGACTCCTCAACAGCGTCCCTCCCAGAAACCTTCGCCTCAAAAGCGCGTATATCAGAACCCTCTCCCTCCACCGATCTTTCCTTCAAACCCTCTATTTCTGAGTCCATACCACACCAGCCATGGCCCCCAGAAAAGGACCTACCAAAACCATACCCCTCATACCACCTAGATGCTGGCTATGAGGAGTTAGACGCACCCTCAACACCCGCTGTTCCAACGATAGGTCCAGGCATTGAAGACACAGAAATGAGTGGCACGGGAGCAGGCATGGAGAAATTATTCGAGAGCAGTATGGACAAGACATTTCAGAAATTCGCAGACCGATTGAGTCAGAACCCAGAGCAGGTTCTGCGGTATGAGCTAGCTGGGACACCTCTACTATACTCATCCACAGACGCAGTAGGAAAATTGTTATCACCGCCTTCTGGAAGCGGGAAAGTGACAACGACGAATGGTGGGGCATCGAGGATACCCAGGTGCACGAATTGTGGTTCTGATAGAACGTTTGAGGTACAGCTCACACCGCACGCCATCACCGTTCTTGAAGAAGAGGAGTTGAGTCTGGAGGGGATGGAGTGGGGTACCATTATCATGGGTGTCTGCTCAAAGGATTGTTCGCCGAGAAACGCGGAAGATGGCAAAGTAGGATATCTTGAGGAATGGGTGGGTGTGCAATGGGAAGAACTACAGAAGAGGAGGTAGTAAATTGCCGGTGTCACCACTAGATATGAAATGATGATGTAGACAAGAAGCACAGGTCATCGAGGCGCGCAGCTATTCTACGAAGGAGCCTGAGAAACAATTCAAAGTATTCTGAAGTTTCTCAAATCGAAGATTGGAAAAATAATGGTGTCGGACATATCAACTAGAACTAGACGTGACTTTTTTTTTTTAATGAAATTTCCAAAAGTTCAAACCCAATCTCACACCAACCACCATGACTGCATCTTGGATTTAAAAGGCCCTTTTCTTTCGTTCTCTATAGAGCATGTAGAGGCTACTCTCTAAGAAATGAGGAAGTAGAAACAAAAACGATCCACCAACTTCCATTCAACAGATGAGAATGTTATCAGAGCATGCTTGCGAAAATTCCTCGTAAGAGGAAAAAGAGTATTTCCATTTTGTTTGAAAAGGGAAAATGGGTTCTGCTTACTTACAGTTATGAGAACATGAGAGATTATTTCTTAGTTTGAAAGACATTGCGGGTATGAATTGGCAAGTACAGGATGGATGGCTCGTGTGGTGGCTTGAGCTGGGGATCTATAATTTACGAGACGAGTAGAAAGGGTTTGATGGGTCTGAAATCATGTCACGTTTGATTTTCATCATCGAGGCAGACGCCGGCCTCATCTATGCATGCATGTCTATCATGCCACTTTTATGAATCCATAGCATCGTAGTACCGGCCGCCAGAACGCCATCAATGCCCGAATAACCTCCTCGAGCATGAGGAAACGGAAGTATGGGGTATCTAAGCAGGCTGCTCATACGCCCTCCTGATTAATCTCGAGAACTGCTCGAATTTTACGTTCTCCCGCACAACAGTTCCCTCGGCCTTGTTATCACTGTTCGGTGGCACAACAACCGTGTCATCCTTGATTTCCCATCCGCAAATGTTCTTGAGGAAATCATTCAGATCTGAGCCCTTCAGGCTGAGCCAATCTTCCAGAACCGACTTTTGCACTTCTCGGAAACCCTTGCTGATCTCTACTGCGATCTGTACGCGCATTAGCTCCTCAAATCCGACCACATCGGCCACCAAGTCTGCGTATAGATCATCCGAGTCTAGTGTCGTCCAGAAGTTTCCGTAATCGGCGCTTGATAGAAGGTTGTTTAAGATGTTGAGTTTTTGGACCGCTTCAGGGAGTGGAGCGTCGCCGGCGGCTGGGTTCGATGCCTTTGAGGATGACGGGAGAAGTGTGTGTGGTGGGAGGAGCGAGAGGCATAGGGAGAAGTCTGGGGAGGGAAAGACTGTGAGGGCTTTGACGAGGATGTTGGTTATCGTTTCGTCCTTGGAGAGTGTGGGGTTGAATTGGTAACTAGAGCGCGAAGAGAGCGGACGTCAGTGATCTAGTCGCAAGTGAATTTTGAGGGAGATGCAACAAGAGAGGGAGATTGGGTGTGTATTCAGAGCTTGAATAATGGTAACGTCAAAGAGCCATTTGACTCTCGGGTAATAGGAAACGTAAAAAAGATTTGTTCGTCATGATACAGAAGCCCAACCCGGTAACAGAATCGCGCAAAGGAAAAAGTGAGAGGGTGCACATACAGCTTCAGTAGAGCCAGGTTGGCGTAGCAGTCGTAAGTCCGATTTTCGCACTGCTCCATAACATATTTGGAGAAGACTTCGGTGGTTTCGGGGTTGTAGCGGTCGAGGCCATTGAGAATGGCTTCGATATAGTCCGGCCGTTCAGGCGTGTCATCGAATGCGAGGCCCATGATTGCTGTGAAGGAGTGAAGAGGAGCGCCGAAGTTGGTGATGTTTGTAGAGTGTGGAGGGCCAAAAATGACGGGAGAACGACACGTGACTTAAGCCGAAAGTCTGGATGAATTGCAAAGAATTTCTATCCGCGGATATTTTCAGTCACTGGGAATTCCTGTATCACTGGGAATTCCTGTAAGATATTTATAGATTGACAATGGTGGTGTGTTGTGCCGCAGATGGCTGACGACGGACTCGGATCTTCCGTCTCCAGCGTGCCATGGGTTCTCTCAGACTCTACCAAACACCACATCCATCATCATCACCACATGTCTCCCTACTCTCAGACTCTACCAAACACCACATCCATCACCATCACCACATGCCTCCCTACAAACCTCAGATGGCCATTATGAACATGGACAACCTCTTCGTGCAGGACCCGGGGCTGCGCCATCAAACATGATATCGATACAATAATGGATATTAGTTAGTTCTAGTGCTCTATTCTAATCTACCTTTAAAGGAATGCTAGTCTCTTCTCCAACGAGAATGAAAACAACCACCCAGAACATCATGCCAAGAGCATTGCCCAAGAGCGTGAATACCGTCCTCGGCTTCGTATTCTGCAACACCTCATCTGGGAATCTTTCCTCGACAAACACGGCTTCCAAAACCTCCTTCGATAAGTCTCCCACCTGACAAGAGTTCCGCACTCCCACTGCCTGCAACATCCGCACGAACCAAAGGTTGATGGGTAGACTAGGAGCACCTGCTGCCTTGCTTTCCTTTCCACGTCGGATGAAAGTCCTTGCAAGACTGCGGAGAGTTACTGTCTGCCCGTCTGCATCATCCAGCATCGCCTGCAGCATGTGCGGTTGAAAGGTATAGTTGTCGCCCTCACGGAAGTCCAAACGGGTGAACGAGGAGTCGTGTTCGATGACGTTGTGCTTTCGCGTGTCTACCAGATCGAATGTTCCGTCATCGCGAACCAGCGGCCTGAGAGCTTTGGTCAAAGATGCGGATGCAATTTCCGACATATGTAGTGCTGTCATGAGCGCGGCTTGGACTTGCGGCATAGTCAAGTTCTTTCCATCTCGTGGTCTGAACGAGAGTTAGCCATGGTTATATCTTGGGAGATTACTCAACTTGCAAGTAGCCTTGGTTTGCGAGCGAGTTCAGTCCAGGACACGGTGATCTATTTGTTATGTCGCCTCGGATGTAGGTATGGTCCGCGTCCTGTTCGTGAAGCGGATCCGTGGTCTGGGGTGCATGGCCAACACCTACTACGGTCGCCTTGATTATGTTCGTCAAGGTAACGTACATGATGGAGGGGCAGCCTTTAGGTGTACTTCGACGGGATACGAGTTTACGTAGGAATAGATCTGGGCGAGGTAGCAAAATAGCAGGTTCTGGTGAAGCTTTGGGAGGACTGCAGTCAGCAGCTCTTCGTCCATGCGAAGAAATCTGAAAGCGGTCAGGGAGGTTGCACCATGGCGACTTCTTCACATGCGCAGTCACCTCGTGCTGCACCATATCTAACAAAGAAAGCATGGCATGCCTCCATCGCCGCTGACAATCTGCCGTCTTTAATGGGAGGGGCCATTTGAGGCCTTGTGCTAGGTGGACGAGGAAACTGCGAGTTGCTTCCAGTGTTTGTTTTCGACTAGACGCATCAATTGCAGCTCAAAATATAGGTGGTAGCTCCCAGCAGCGACTGGACGCGCCGTCTGACTCCTTGCATGCGAGCTGAACAACGAAAAACAACATTTTACCTTATTGACGGCCTCTCTCTCTTCGTCTCCGTCTCGAGTCCCGATCCACCAGTAATCCTCAAGACCGTTGTCGCACAGTCTCATCTCAGCACAGGCTGACTGGCTTTGGGCTGATCTCGCCAGACTGCTGCATAACTTTGTCAACCCGGGAAGCGAAATCATTTAAAGCTGGCAGAGATCATCAGGCGGTACAGTTTACATCTATCTAAATCTCTGAAGTTGCAAAGCAGCATACGACGCTATGGACAACAAGCCGTTCGAGTTCAATCCGACCTATAAACCAAGTCTGTTGGAACGAATTCTCCTTCGAATATTCAAAATCGTCAACTTTTTCATTCCCTGGCACAAACTCCCCACCTTCATTGGCCTGTTCAACTTGGATGCTCTGCGTATAGAACTGCGGCAAAATAACCTTCACGATAGCTACGCTTCTGGTGTCGTCTACGGCAATGCCAGTGACCACCCCTTGACCCATGAGCGCTTCACGAATCACCGCAACTCCGACGGCAAGTTCAACTCAGCAGCAATGCCTCTGATGGGCTGCGCAGGCACGCGTTTCGGAAGAAATTTTCCACGACATTACACTTTGAAGCCAACTGAGACGGAGATGATGACACCGAACCCGCGAAAGCTATCAGAAATTTTCATGACGCGGAAAGCGTTCATACCCGCGACGACTTTGAATTTGCTTGCTGCTGCTTGGATACAGTTTCAGACACACGACTGGTTTGTTCATGAAGATGTTGCGCCTCCCCTTTCTAATGCTGCAAACCGCCATTAACCATTCGCAGAGCGATGAAATGTATGATATACCTCTTCCAAAAGATGATAAATGGCCACATGGTAAGATGAAGCTGCTAAAAACAAAACCCGACGATATCCTACATCCAAGCGACGTCAAGTGTCCTGGCTACAAAAACCAAAACACGGCGTGGTGGGACTTGTCTCAAATCTACGGTTCCAGCGAGACGATCACGCAAAGTCTTCGAACTACCAGTGGAGATGGCAAACTATCGTTGACCAAGGATGGCAAGCAACGATTTCTTCCTCGCGACGCATATGGCGTTGTCCTTACTGGATTTAGTGACAACTGGTGGATTGGCTTGGAGATTTTGACGACCGTGTTTGCCCTCGAGCATAATTCAATCTGTGATATGATGAAGATTCATTATCCGGAGATGAGCGGGTAACCGATTTCCGAAAGAGCTTGAGATCAGCAACTAATATGTATATCAGTGACCAGATCTTTGACAAGGCCCGGCTTATCAATTGTGCTCTGTCAGCCAAGATTCATACAATCGAGTGGACACCAGCTATTCTAGGCCATCCTGCCCTCCAGATTGGTATGAATGCGAACTGGTGGGGTCTGGCAGGTGAAACCCTGAACAAAGTCGCTGGGAGAATCTCGAAGAGTGAAGGTATATCCGGTATCCCTGGAAGCGGTGTTGATCACTTTGGCGTACCCTATTCTCTTACTGAAGAGTTTGTCAGGTGAGAATATCAACCCAATATCCCATGGCAAACGCCTATACTGATAGTCAAAGTGTCTATCGTATGCATACACTCATCCCCGACACCATCGCCTTCTTCAATGCTAGAGATGGGGAGCACAAGTATACCATTCCTGTCGATTCGACGCTCTTCAATAAAGCTCAGGATCTCTTAGATGGCGGTCTATCTTTTGCAGACGCTTTCTATTCTTTCGGCGTCAACTTTCCCGGCGCTATTACGAACTTCAATTATCCGGCTTTCCTTCAGAATCTTACAACGCCAGATGGTCAGATCCGCGACATGGGCACCGTTGATATCCTTCGTGACCGCGAACGAGGCGTCCCTCGCTACTGCGCCTTCCGCCGCCTCCTACACATGAAAGCACCCAGAAGTTTCGTAGAATTAACCGGTGGTGACAAAGCCCTTGCCAAACAACTCTCTGACGCATATGACGGCGACATCGAAGCTGTGGATACCCTCATTGGTTCTCACTCCGAGAAACTGCCCGAGGGATTCGGCTTCAGTGATACCGCGTTCCGGATCTTCATTTTGATGGCGAGTAGACGATTGAAGAGCGATCGCTTTATTGCTGGACAGTGGAATGATGAGACATATTCTAAGGAGGGGATGAAGTGGGTTCAGGACACAAGTATGAAGGATATTCTTGGGAGGCACTTTCCAGAGTTGAGGGAGACGTTAAGGGAGAGTGGCAATGCTTTTGCGCCTTGGAAGATGATGGAGAGGACGGGGGAATATGGGGGAATTGAGACGAATGCCCCGAATCAAGGGCATTAGGAGGAACGGGACCTAGAGACGAGATGGGAGTTGCACTGGAGGCGGTAACCTGCATCACGAGACGGAGACTCGACCTAGATGTGACTTGGGAGATGATGAATTCGCCGCGCTGGAAGTTTCCATTTTTGAGTGTCCTGGAACATTTTTGTATTATTGTTATGGCTTTGCATCATCCATTCATTCCTAATATCCTAAGCTCTTACTTACGGATAAATAGCTTAGCCTCATCTTTGTACAAACTCATCTTTTCACTTCGTTCTAGACGAAGTATTCCGTCGCCCGGTTTTGGCCTTCTCTGTGAGTGCAGGAGAAAATCTCGCTGCTATATATATCCATCCCGATACCTGCTTCTTCGCATGACGTGACGACAAATTCTTCTAGCGTCCGAAGCGGGGGAAATCGTGACAAATTTCTGGTAAGGTTTAGCTATCTTGGGTTTGAATACCGGTTCTGACATATGGTTTGAGTAAGGGGCCGTGTTTGGAGATGTGAAGTGGTGGAGGTGAGGGTCATCATCATGATCAATGTTCTATATCTTCTTCGCTAGATGCTAGTCTCCGGTTCTTTGCTGCTAACTCGTAAATTCGAACACGAGCGTTCACTATTCACCTGCTGCTGCTTTGTAGTTCACGCGGGGGATAGATCCTAGACGACACGAGGCCGTATGTTGGCTGGAAGTTCTGCTGGAAGTCTTTGAGGTAAAAGGCCCAAAACACACGGATCATTTTTAGGGTCTGAGAATCTGGGTTGATGGTGCCGATGATAAACTTCCGGTGGCTCATTGGGGTAACGAGAGGAAGCGCGGGAATGAAGGGTGGTGTATAGAAGGCCATCGCATCCGAAATTGGAAGAAGAAGTAAGAGCAAGATGCTTATGTACGCTTACAGGACGCTGTATCACTGAGATCATAATTCCGAGACTTTATCCGGTAGGTGGTTTCCTGATTTACATTGGGAAGAGAATTCTGGATTGCGAGAATGATAGAACAGTGGCGTTTGAGTATCCCCGATGAAAGGGTGAAGAGAGTCCTCATCAACAAATTGTACTAGGATATCAAAGTTATTTGTGGTAGATGGATTTGGCTCAACAGCTTTCAATTTTGCGACGATCGAAGAAGTCTGTCTATAGAGGGTGTTTAATAGCTAGAGCGATATGTTTGCCGCTTCACGCTCTCGTTTTCAACTTCCTCGCCGCGATAATCTATTATTACAGTTTTAGTCTGCCCAATCGATAAGTTGAAACACTCGGACCCGACGATTACCTCTTCGTCAAAGCGTGAGCCGCGTACAGGGGGCAGTATATAAACGTACACAGCTTTCTTGCAACGACAAAAGCGCAAAGCATCATGATGCCATACCATGGGTCTGGAGTCTCGATTCTCGAAAATCTCATAGCTTCTCTCGGATGCATGGCTACTATTTTGTCAAAAGACTCAAAACCAATTTCTCTCCTGCTGCGAGAGATATTGACAGGTTAAAATAATGAAGACGTTTATCATCATTACCAGAAGCTCCCGACAATCATCACACTTGAGACTAGTCCTCGTTTTTTTGTTACCGAAAATCCGAGCTTTCCTGAAATCTTGTTCTCCAAGCCCTGCTTGAACATCGTAGTAGACCCCAACCGATACGTTGTTGCCGAGTCTCCCTGTTTCTTACGTCTAATTGATGTATAGTATATTTGGTCGGCCTGCTTTCCGTTAGTCGCAAACTCATTCCATGTCTGCTGTGCAGTGTGGAGGGGTAGAAAGGGTTGACGAGGCTGAGCTAACCATCTTTGGCCGCCTCGGCCGAGCCTCGGTTTCTCAAAGGTAATGAGGGAAAGTACCGGTTGTGATCCGTTTGACTTGGTCTTTTCGATCGCGGAGCTCGATATCGCCATCTCGCTGGTAGATGGGTGGTGGGGAGTCCATTGTATTATCACTTCTTGTTTGATGCGGGTTCAGATGATATATGTTTCAGATGAAGCAAGTGCCTTGAAAAGCCTTTATCCATGATACTTTCAATCTGCTTTAATACTCAATGTGAAAGAGATTCTTGAAAGATAATATTGTCATAATGAAGATTGGACATTTGTTTGAAGACTCGCATCGGAACAAGTGACTTTGATTGAGAAAGGAAACAAAGTTCTTATTCTACAACTCGGGGAAGGATACTGACCACGATTTCCATCAAACTAATTGCGCCGGGTGCAATCGTGAGAAATTCCAATGGCATCAGGATGTTCAGAACTCATCTTTTGAGACGCGTTCACGATATGACCAAACTAGTTCGAACTCTCTTTTCGAAAAGCTCGGGTCCCGCTTCATCACTACTTCAGACAACTATCCAGTTGCCATCTTCGCAGCACCTTACAGTAGATCGAAGTTGCAATGAGGAAGGTGGGATCGTATACGCAGGCGTTGTAAAGCTTAGAAGCGTCGGACGTTCACCGAAGCTCTTGGTATGATAGCCACGGACGAAAGAGCTGAAGCCAAGGGTCAAGATATCCAGAATCTCGTAGCTTTTGGATGAAGGATTGATGGCAAAAGGGGTGACCGTGGTGGAGACGGAGAGGTGATGTTGTAGTGCCGTTCTCGGGTGAAGCTCGATACCTCCGAAACGGTTCTCGGATGGTGGGCACTCCAGACTATAATAGGAAGTTCTATACATAGTAGTGTCTGCTTGGCGCGCGGTCTGGGGCATGCCCTGTTCGTGAAGTTCAAATCCAGTTGCTAAATAATGGCATGGTGTTTGTTAACAACATCGAGATACCATCCAGGTTCCGAAAAACAGAACAAAGATGATTTTCTCCTACAACGCGGGGCGGACGGTACATCATTTGTCATTGGAACGATGAACCGGACAGCCACCTCCATTAATTACACTCCATGCACGTACAACACGAATACGAGCAGAGACCGAACAACTGCCTGTTGCTGCAGAAGCGAAATTATAGGTCAACTTAGCATGCCGGACTCGACGGGCTCCAGAGTTCACGGCCGAGATGGGAAGTATATTAAAGCTCAGGGGTCTTGGGCTGAAAGTTGGGAGCAGAACTACCTTACCGTGTATTTCACAAGTAGATCTCCTCCAGGCAAGAGAAAATCTCATATCAAAGAGTGAAAATCATGTCGGGCTTTGACCAGAATTATGGGCCGGCGAGCTCTCAAGAATACACTCAGCTGGGTCTCAAGTAAAGGGAGAATCTTTTGATTATACTAAGAGTTTGAAAAACGCCGTATATTTGTTGAATTTTATCTGAATGCCGAGATGGAAAGATTACAGCAAGAAGACAAAATCAGCAATTGGCTATTTAGAGTTGTTGAGAAAGGGTGCTGTTAATAGTGAATCGGTAATGATTGTTTCGAAGGTATCCGTGATGGTTGCTGCAAGGGAACTGATGATGATTGCTATCGAAAACCGATGACCATTAGCGACACCTCCCAACGATGAAGAGGGACGAGATATACCTTCAAAACATCGACATGGGAGATTTGGGAGCGTTGACCCCCATGAGAAACGAGAAAGGAATGATGCCTGACCTCTCAATGAGGATGGCAGAGATATTAGCGATTAGTTGACCAAGATTCAATGTCAGAGTTGATGGTGATGGTGGTGATCATGTAGCGGAAGAGAATGACAAAATTGGGCGGATCCCGTAGGTTCAGACTGTGCATGATACATTACCTCGATTTTGAATTCCATCATTCGACTTCACTTTAACATCTCCCAAATCGTCTCTTCAACCGGTTTTGGCTTCCTCCCAGCCTCCTTCAAGATCTGTTCCAATGTCTCATCGTCAATCTTGCATTCCCCATCTTCAAGCGCATCATAAGAACCACTCCACCACTCTACACTCGCCCGCTCTGCTCCCTTCCCAGCATAATAATCTTCATACTCCTTCCTACTCACCACCTTAAGCCTGATGTCTCTTCCCATCACTTGACTAACAATCCTCGCGACATCCCTCAAACCCCTCGTCTCTTTCTGGCTCAAATAAAACGTCTTACCACCCCACTTCTCACTACTTTCAGCGATGACCTTTGCAGTACAGTACGCCATATCATCGATCGCCGTCCAGCTTACTTCCCCATCCCCTGCGACAACAACCTCATCCCTCTTCTCTTCCTTCAGTCCGTAGTAGTACCCAAGGTACAATGGCCAACTCTCGTTATAGAGTCCCTCCCGCAGGATCGTAACTTTAACCCTGCCTTCTGCCTCCAACTCTTTCAAGTGTTTCTCCGTTCGTATATGAGCACGCATAACACCCGCTTTACTTGGGTTTGCGAAGGCAAGAGAAGTGTAGTAGATGTGTTTCACGCCGACCTCCAGAGCAGCATCGATAGCGGCACGATGGTGTTTTTCACGTCCTTGCCATAGCTTCGCATCGTTGTAATCCATCTCGATCCTCGGTGAGGAAGCTAGGAAGAGTTTTGTGCATCCTTTATAGGCATTTCTGAGAGAGGCGGGTTCGTCAAAGTTGGCATGGGAGATGGGTATGTTTTGAGTACGGAAGCGGGAGAAGCGGGAGGATTGAGGATCGGATGAGGTCTAGATGGAGCAGATGTTAGGGGAGAGCTGAAGTCATGAGGAGAGGGACGTACGCATAAAACGAGGTCCTTGGGGTCGATGAGGTTATTGTCGAGGATTGCAGCGAGTACGGCACCGCCGAGTTTCCCTGTTGGACTTGTGAGAGCGAGCATCTTGCTAGGAGGATTCGGTGGTGTTTACCTATTGCGTAGTGTGGTTTGAAAGGTTTATATAGATCTGAGTTCTGTAGCTATGGCCGAATTACTAATGTTATTGGGTAATACGTGCCTTCCAAGGAAGACCAAGTATGACGGCGGTATTAGTGGATTTAACTTTCTCGGTGAAGAGAGAGATAGTGGCCCATCTCGAGTATTAGCAATCGAAGGGTTCTGCAATAGACCCTCGAGACGAGAGCAGCAATACGAAAATTCCTCGCTCCGTAGTGCTTGTTCCTACTATTAGGATGCTATGGCTGAGCTGGCTAAAGAGGAGGGCGGGTTCTATAGACTCGAGTGTAGAGCCTCTATTGAAAGCTTGGGATAGAATTCCAATACAGTACTAACGAGAGTGACTGCTATATCTTGGTACGAATTTGAATATCTCTCTTACCCTAACGTATGCGTAGATCTTATCCATGCATGCGTAAAATGCCGTCCGGTCTGGGCAAAACGCCAAGATGTAGCAGTATTACTTTTCAAAACTTATACGGGCGTAGCCTCTAGTACGTAGGGCTAATCCCTAGACTATGGCTACAATGAATCGTATAAACTGCTCACTAGGAAGAAACAGAAGAAGTGACAGGAGATCCAAACATCATCTCAATTAATCGATTGGATGTCCATTTCTCAGAAACCTTACCGACGAACCCGCGGGAAACGACCATAGAGAATAGGCTAGAACATTCAGAATTGATTGGTGTATGGGTGACGATGATCATTATCGTCAAGAAGGCCCTACAAACAGCCAGATGCAGTGGTAGATTGGTGACGAAGCTGGACATGGAAAATCGTTTGTCTTCTTGTGCAGAAAGATAATCAAATATTATTACAGAATAATATGAACTAAGGCTCCCAAGAATTGAGTATTCCGACGACGTCTCCCTACCCCACTAAAGGTGGCAATCAAATTCCAGACAGTGGTCCAGAGCCTTGTCGATGCAAACGTGTCTGTTTGTCGTCTGGAGCAACCACAGAGAGGCAGTGGCCTGGTTGATGGCACGAAAAAAGAATTGCCAGCAATAGTGAAGCTCGGCACGCCGAAGTGGTTCCTCCGTGTCAAGAAATTCCCCTACACAGCTGCATGAGCAATCCAATTAACACGAGCTTTCCAAGTACCCCCAGCGGCAAGCCTCTTGAAGTTGACAACATGGCCGGGCTCGATAGCCAAGTAGTTCTTCCAAGCAGTCTTTGGGGCGAAGTCTACGGTTGTTTTGGCCTTCGTCTCCCACAAGTTCCAGACAGTCACATCGGGGAGGTTCTCACGTATAACGCTGATGCGAGGCTTGCCCGCATTACTGAGCACGATCGGACGGTCGACAGTTGCTGGTGTGTATATGCGATCTGTCTCGTTTGTGATAGTCACAGCGTTCGACTTCTCAGCAATGACTTTGTAATCTTGGGTCTTGTCTTGGTACTTGCTTCCCTCGAGGCCAGAGACGGTGGCTTTGGTAATGTCCTATCAAGGGCCATAGTTTAGCGACAATTCTCATATGGATCATGGGCATCATAAGGAGAGATGCGACTCACGGGCAACGCCAAGTAAGAATGAAGTAAGAACTGGAAGTCAATAGGAACTTTGTCGGTGTTGGCCACACGGAAATCAGCGCTGAGGGTGTTGGGCGACAAAGTGACAGTGTAGGTCAGGTCAACACTGTAAGGCCAATCCTGTTGATACTTTTTGATAAGCAAGGACGAGTTGAGGTGGAAGATCAGGTCCAGGCTGGAGATTCCTTTGCCTTTCTTACTGCCAACGAATTCCCAAGTGCTATTCCTGGCAAAGCCGTGCTGGGGCATCTTGGATGTACTGTGATTGGCTGCAGGAGTTCCAAAATTGGGGAAGACCTAGAACATTAGTACTTGGAAAGGATTCATGGCGAGGAGAACTCACGACTGGAATACCACCGCGTATTGCCGCGCTTCCATTCAGCACTGCAGCCGTTGAGAGGAACAACAGCTGCTCTTTGTTGCCAGAAGTCCACGAAGTGACGGTCGCTCCGTGACGGTAAATCTCGACAGTGTCGCCACTGGGGATTGTGGCCTTGATCGTTCGAGCGCTCTGAACGATTTGGGCGTTGATACAAACCGTCTGAGCTAGCAGCGAAAGCAGTCCAGCTAGAACTGAGGAGGAGAATCTCATGATGAGGCGATTAGGTGAGTCAAAGATAAAATTATGGTAGAAGTTTGACAGAATGTAGTGAACGGAACAATCAGTTAATTTCAAAACGCGAGCCCACGTGGAACGAGTGTACTCAGGGCGCAGGTCGTCTTTTCTGGAGGCTCGGGACTAGTAACGTTGTGACCGCTCGTAGCTTCGCAGATATCACACGGTCCAAATGGGCAACGGGGAATTAGTGGAGAAAGAGGTGAAGTCGACGCGTCTTATACTATGCCTGAGGTCGTCGTCATCTTAGCGGAATTCGTAAAGATCTAGACAAATACGACGGTGTTTATTTAGATTGGACGAAAATTGCGGAGGTAGATTCCCCGAGAAGCGACTGTGAGAACCAGAGGCCTTCCATGGTAACAAGGGCGTTACCACCATCAAGCTCGTTCTAGATTCGAGGGAAAATTTGATGGAAGGTCGACGGGTCGTCGATGGGTCGGAAGAGTTGATGTCGAAGTTTAAGATGGACATGGACCCACAGGACCTGAACTGAGACCAAGGGTCTGTTTCTTGGCGCCAAGCTCCCACGCCAAGAAGATGTCACGTGGATGTCTCCAAGCATCACCAACCTGCCTGTTATCACCACCACCACCACTACCACCACCACCGCCACCACCATTCTTACTACAATCACCGAACCCCCAATCCAAAAGAAACGCTACAGCCCCAACCGTCATATTCCAAAGTCATGACCAAGCAGAAAGAAAAAGAAAGGAATCGAGTCATCCCACTCCTACTCCACTCAACCCCACATGCTCCCGCCCCTTTGACCTACCAAACGCCTCTCCTCCTCTCCTTCACTTTCCCCCCATTTCTTCTCTTCTCCCTGATAGCCCATCCCCTCGCCACGGCCTGAAAACTGGTGACATCGTCTAACAAGGCATCGATCCTCCGACTGAGTACACTTCTCCACGCCCTCTGCAACACCGTCGCCGCATCGACGACGCGCTCCCTGGCGCAGACGACACGCGCACAGTGGTGAGCCAACTGTGCCAATTGGACACGCTTAGTGATGTTCTTACGAATTTGGTATTGTCTGAAAACTCTCTGCAGAGTAGTAGCAGCGCGGTGCGTAAGACTGAGGGGCAGCAGGCGAGAGGAGAGGTACGTTAGTGTTGTGAGGGTGAGGGATTGAGATGGGATTGGTGTGCCGGCGTTGGGTGTAAAGAGTGTCGTGAAAGAGGGGGAACAACCGAGCGCGCGAAGTTTACCAGGTAAAGTCGTTGGTTTTGCACCCGCCGATTGTGGGAAGTATGGGAGGTAGGCATCCACGATACATTCAAGCACCCGAGGATCGGCAAAGGAGCTAGTCAAGTTTGTAACGTTGAGGCCTTGGAGGGCAGTGATGCTCTGAGCCCATGTAAGCAACAACTTCGAGCCAGTCTTCAAGTTGAGATTCGGTTCTGGCGACATAGGCGTAACATGTTCCAGAAATCCCGCCGTGATATCGTTCCCCCTCCTCGCCTTGACGCGGTAATGATGGATCTCCCTCTTCAATTCCTGCCAATTCACCAAACTAGAGAGACCACAATGACCCACCACAGCCCAAAGCAAACTAAGCGTCTTCTCGCGATGTCCATCAACAACATCATCAGCCGTGATGTCACAACTCGCCTTCGCAGCCGCACCACCAAGCGTCGTCAACGCCGAAAGCGCGATCTGAACATTGTAAATTTTCTGCGCTCTTCCAGCACAGGGAAACTTAAGATGTTGGGAAAGAATCCAAGCTTCAGCGGGATCCTCCGTCCAAGAACTCGTCAAGACTTCACCCGTAGGCATCGAGATGGTCATGCTTTGGTTTTGACCAGAAGAGTCGTAAGGACCAGCACTACCATCGGCAGATCTATTGAAGAGGATGAGTTCAACAAGACGAGTTAGCATGACGCCATCGCGGAGATCGGTGGCGAGGTTGGTGATTTGGTATTGGAATTCTTCGAGTGGGTACTGGATCGTTTCGAGGGTGTAGTTGAGGTGGCTTAGGGGACGGGCAATGTCGCCAAGAGATGGGAGGAGGAGGCCGCCCAGCGCGGTAAGAACTGCTGTTGAGGATTTGTGTGGTGAGGCAGACTGGAAAAGACAATCTTTGATGAAATTTTTGCTTTTTGCTTGGTCCAGCAGGGAGATGAGCATCAAGCTGCGAAGGACAGTCCGTCGCCATGCCCAGCCTTGGGAGCCGAAGTCATCTGCTGTCTGAGTGTTGGATCGAGCGATATTAGCAATCATCCCTTTCGATCTCACAGCATCCTCATGTTTGACGAGAAAGGTGTCCAAAAACCGCTCAACAGCACGTCGGGCACTACGAGCCCTTCTGTCGGAATCATCTGCCGCACCCGAGCCTGTCGATAATCGATTGCCGTCGGTTGACGAAGTAGAAGAGCGGGTATTCACATTCGAGGCAGCCATATGTCCAGATCGGCGAGGCTTTGGCATCGACATGTCCCTTCCAATGACGACTTCTGCTGCTGATTGAAGCACTGTCAGGTCATAAGTCTCACTGAACAGTGACAGAAATTTCTTCTTGAGACCAACATCGTCCTTGATCCGGGATGCCTTTGCAAGCATATCCTTGGGGATTCTCAGAGCGCCATACAGGAGCGAAGCCTGCAATCGCTTGTGTTGAAGAGGAATCTGAGGATCGTGATACAGGGTAATGAGGTTCTTTCGAAGTCCAGTTTGAACGGTAGACTCTTTGTGCGTTCCGTGTGGCTCGAAGATACTGTTCACAAGCTGAGATAGTGCAATTTCTTGGTAGTCTAGCCAGTGATCCTCATAGAGCTCCGGATGCGCCAGATCTTCGCTCAGGACCTGATACTTGGTAGATTGTTGCTGTGCTTTCTGGAGCAAGAAAGGGACTTTTGGGAGAGGAGCTTGCATCGATCGAGTTTGAGGCAACGCTTTTGTGGTCTCGTCCAGAGGAGGCAAAGTCCGAGCTCGCGCGAATAGAGACTCGCCAGCATTCTTGACAACCTCTGTAGCCCTCAAGCTCGCCTTGGATTCATACTTCGAAGTCCTCATCCTGGTAGGCTGCGGGCTGTAAGCGAGAATACTATCCGATCCGGTTCTTTTCTTCGGCGATTTGAATTCCTCCAACCGAACCAGCTTGGGTTGAGAAAGTGCTGATTTCTTGTCCGGCGTGGCATCTCTCACTCCTGCCATGTTTAGCCTAGTCTTAGCTAAATCTCCCAGAGGCTTCGCATTCTTTGCTTTGATCTTGCATTCATCGGGTGACAAGTTCTCCTTGCCTGTTGGTGAACCTGGTATATCCTCCTCAAATGAGACACGTTGGGCTGGTCGTGTTGATTTTTGCAGAGGAGCTCGCTTGGGCGCAACTGCCAAGGATTTTCTGGAAGTGGTCTTCTTTTGCTGTTGAGTCGTTGTTTGGCGCATCGACGGCCGAAGTGGCGTATGCTCATCTTCTTCAGACAGTGTGACTAGGTCGAACCCAACATCAGGAGTACGCTCTCTTCGTCTTCGATCTTGTTTACTATCTGCCATGCTTGCACCGGGATGTATCGTGAAGATAGTGGTATCTTCCGGGATATATATGGTCCTCCTTCGGGCCTCCTTTTTCAGCAAGCTGGACTTCATCTGTCTATTCTCCGAGCCCAAGTTGGATGTGGTTGCAGATGTCTCGGAAGCAGTTGCAAGCTTGTCTGAAAGAATTGAGGATACTCGTCTTCTCCGTGGTTGTGCATCCAAAACGCTCTGTCTCTTGCTACTCGATTGGTGTAAGCCTCGGACAGAGGTTCCTTTAACTGATGGTGCGTTTGGCCTAGCCATACTCGTCGCGTCCTCGTGTATGGCGATGGACTGTCTTGCAGATGGTGCAAGGCTGACGCTTCTTCGCGGAGCAGCTTTTCGTAGTTGTTGTGCTTGTAGTTCTGTTGTGTATTGTATGTCTGCAGTATCCTCATACATGGTGGAGAGCGCGTACGGCTGTGCATAGGGATTCGGATAGTGTTGGGGATATGGTTGCCCGAGAAAGGTCGGCGCAAAGGGAGGGCATGGCGTTCCAGCTGTATAGTGATTCATTGTAGGTGGTGCTTGCTTCGCACTCAACACACGTCGGATTGTTGTCTTGGATGTATACGAAGCCTCAGCATAGAATTTGGACGCAGACGGATGACAGTTTGCAGTCGCGTAACGGAGCTGAAGAAAGTATAATGCGATATACAGATCAGCGATTGAAGCAATGGAGTCGTTTGGAGATGTTTGTGTTTGTGTTCGCGTAGGCAAACATGGGATGAAAGGGGGTCACATTTGGCCACACGGTTGCCATGGACAACATAATGCCGCTTTGGGATTGAACCCGAGGTTGCGACCAAACTGCAAACCTCCAATTATTACTCTTCTTTTCCTTCTCTCCTACGTAATAGTAGTCAGCACACGGCTGATTTGCCCCACCTGGCTCTTCTCCCAATCGTAAAATACTCGCTCCGGCGACCGCAGTCTTGCCAAAAGTGTCACTGATTCATGGACGCGTGGCATACTATACACAGTATGTAATGCGAGATGATCCTGAATGGCAGGTAAGGGCTGCTGTCAAGGGCCTGGTAGAGATTTCATTAAGTCAGTGCCAGGGGTTCTTATCGTGGTATGCTTGGGGCTATATCTTCCCTGAAGAGAGTCGCAAGGCTGGCTCATACTTTCGTGGTGAAAAAACAACATCAAGTTCAAAAGCTAAATAAACTGTAGGCCACTATACACAGTGGTTCCATCAACTCAGCGCCCTACCAAGGGCGTGACTGAACTTCTTGGTTGGAATGGCTCGAATGGCTTTTCAGCCAATCCATCCAATCTAGGCCTACGTGACTGAGTTGGATTGATTGGAATAAGCTGGCTTGATTGATATTCCACCACTACGTCAGCTCACGCCTCAAAAACCACCTTTTTTACTTAACGACGCGTTGTAATACCTCTGCTAGCTTAAAATAATACCTACAAGCGGGTTATAGAGGCTATAGTAAATTATATTACTCTACAAAGGCTGCTGCAGCGGTTAGCGATATATCCGCCGTTTCCGATTGAAAATCCAGCCAATGTAGCTCAGAGAGGCGTGTGTACTTAGCTCAGTCACCTCCAGATTGGCCGCCTTAGATGGCCTTAAGCGCTATTATTTTCTCATTTTTGCAGCCAATACACCCAAGAAGTTCAGTCACGCCCCCAAGTGCTTCGAGATGGAAGGCACCGTATGTCAGTCTCTGGTCTGGAGTTCCTCACCTCTGCATGGATGTTGATAGATTCCTGGTAGTTTTCTGTTCTATAATTGCCAGCTATCTGTCGTTATCGATCAAGAGTTGCAAGGCTGGGTCGTGGCCCAAGCACTAGAACGCGTTATCCTCTGCCCCTCAACCTCGTCTCATCTGATTATCCACCTACCATATTCCCACATTCCTTCAAGCATATACGGACCGTATCATAATCCCAATCACTCTTGTTCAAGCTTTCTGAGCTGGTTGCACGCCCCCGCAGATCTTCACATCCAAGGCCGGCGCCCGTAATGATCTTATGCTGGCATATCCTGCGGCCCTGCCCAGCGATCCCGTTCCCGATTCTCACATTTTTCAGAAATCAGAAGTATAGATGGGGGATCGTCGAAAAGAAATCCGGAAAACACGAATGATAGCTTATAGAGCATCACGTTTGCTGCCCTTGGCCTATCAAGGTATCAAGGACGCACTTTGCCTATCAAAGACGCACTTCGCCAATCGAAACTTGTCGAATTCCCCTGACGCAATTACTAAGTATTACGGAGGAGGGATTGTTACCTAACTTGTTATGCTTTCAGTACAAGGGATCTCGCATTTTCTTTGGGCATTCCACCGGGCCAAATAGCAAGTTGAACCTGGAACCGACTCCCCACAATCTCGGTGTAAGATACTGGTGGCTTTGTTCAATACGGAGAAATTGTTTCGGACTCTTTCCCGACGCCGAGTTCGAACACGACATCGGCGAGTTCCCCGCCTATGTGTTTCACGTTTCATGTTCCGTGTCGAGTGTGCGGATAGTGGAGATGGTCTACATGGGTAATTCCCACGTAGATGATCGAAACCTTGCATTAGATACTATTCTCGATCTTCAACTTCCTTCTCCTCGGGCATGTCTGCATCCTCCAAAGGTTCCTTGTTTAGCGTCTATCGATTCTATCCCTAGCCTATAAGCATGTCCAGCTGAATAAGATTGCATTCGTGCTCTGAAGCATTATATCTTGGAGTCCACCCTCATCCCAGAAATCAACATCCGCCCCCCATAATCTCTATTCTTTCCCATCATGAAGTCGACCTTCTCCCTCCTTTTTTCTTCTCTCTCTGCAGCCGTCTTGGCGGGGCCCGCGCCTGCTGCTGCGACTCCCAAAATTCTGATCTGTTCGGATAGTACAACCGCAAATTACGCATCCGGTCCTCTACAAGGCTGGGGTTTCCACCTCCCAGCCTATGTCTCTATTCCGGTCAAGAACTTGGCCGTCAATGGTCGCTCATTGCGATCATTTATTGACGAGGGAAAATGGAAAGGGCTGATCGACCAGACGGCTCCAGGAGACTTGGTGGTTCTGGAGATGGGTCATAATGATGACTCCGATCTATCAAATCGTAAGTCTAGGATTCTTGAGCGTTATTTGACAAGATGGTGAGATTGACATGATGATTCTAGCCAGATACGGCGGTCGGGCTACTCTTCCAGGATTGGGAATGGAGACGAAAAGTGTAAAAACGGGAACTGGAACTGAAGTAGTCCATACCTTTGGCTGGTATTTGCGTACCATGATCGCCGACGTCGAAAAGAAACAAGCGTAAGTCATAAGGACATCTCAACATCGTGTCCGAAAACCACCAAACTAATTCCTCCAGGATCCCAATCGTCTCAGGCATGGTTCCCCGCAACAACTGGGTCGGCGGCAAGTTGACAACAGTCCGGCCCTTCACCGAGACAGCGAGACAAGTCGCAGCCGCGGCAAAGTTGGTTTTCGTCGACCACACCAAATTTTCCGCTACTGCGCTTCAGAAGTTGGGACCCGTGGGGGCGAAGAAGCTGTTCCCGCTCGACAACACCCATACTAATGACGCTGGCGCGATTCTAAACGCGGAGACCTTTATCCAGGCGGTGGTATGCGCCAAGAGTCCTTTGGCGAAGTACTTGAGTCCTAAAGGAAAGACGGTCAAGGCGACGTGTTGATGATCATCGAAGCATGCTGGGTATGTCCTAGTCGTAGAACGGAGCATCTTTCTTTTCCTCCCATCTTGTGTTTCACATACAGTCAATAATTTCTGGAAATCGTGCTGGTCCACTATCAAATTTATACAATGCTTTCTTCTTGTCATGTCCTCAGATGCGAACTGTTTTTGCGGTCTTTGAAGGTTTCAATGGATTTCCTGCCTCATTGCACAATTCTGGAAATACTATGAAAAATTTCACTGAGCTGGGCCATGCTCCTGACGTTCCGACCATGCCCTTATTCCGACCATGCTTATTATCAAAAGGAGGGTGGTGGTAGAAGCTGTGGAACTTAGGCTAAGAGATATAGATCTCGTTATCGAGTCTTGAATTCGAGTGATTAAGGACTGGTTCGGGGGGCATCATTGTCGAGGAGAATGAGGCTTTAATACCTCATAATTCCCTTAACAGTGCTCGAACTCGTTCGATCTCTCAGGACGGATATCCCGGCGAACGCCGATGACAAAAGACTTATCGCTGGCAGATGTGTTCGGAGTGAGGCCTTACTGATAGCCACGTCCAGCACAACTTTTATTGATATACTGCACTAGATAGAATTGTACACAAAAGAGGACTGCACTTCCGCGTACAAAGCCGGTGTTCTCAACATCATTCTGCCCCAACAACGAGCGACTTGGAGTTGAGTACATACATGGTCCGTCTCGGGCTGTCTGCACCTTCTCACCGAAAGGCTGATTTATGAGATGACCGAAAGGATAGCGCTTTCCAATCATCCGACGCAGCATCCTCCAGCCTGTCGACGAAGAGCAGTTCCTTTCGATAACGATGAAAGGACGATGGCGATGGCACCATTGATAGAAAAGGTTCCACCTTTCATCGCTAATCTCGGAATACATGTCGAGTTATGTTCGAGGCCCTTTTTTTACTGCATGCAAGCCTCGCAGGAGGAATCGAAATATCTTTGCGTTGGAGATGATGCAGACCGTCACCGCTCTTCCGTTCATTCGGGCTCGCCTACAGATATCTGCGGAACATGTGTTGATAGTTGGTAGAGGATTGTTCGGCAAAAGATGCGTTGTTTAGACCATATTCCTTGCCCGTTTCAGCTCATGCCGCACACAACATCTCTTCAGGTCACTACATCCGTCTCTTTATCATCACCACGGCCTCTCCAAATCCCTACCATCGTTCACACTCCGTCCCTGTCCTCCCCTCTTTTCCTTCCAATTGTGCAGATGAAGAAGGCTAGTACCAGGGGCCTACTATCCAAGATTCGTTGACCCATGGAATCGCATGTCCTCCCTATCTATCATCGGAGGTCCTCTCTTGAATACCCCCATTTTGCATCGCTCGATAGCAACGAGAGCGGTTACACATGGTTAATTCATTGGGCACCGTCGCGATATCTCGATAGTTTATCCGTACACAACAAATGAGGAGGAAAGGTCAGGGTATATCTACCTCACGTCCATCCCAGAACCAACTGTCTCAACAAAAATACCGATAGAGCGTGCCATCAAAGCGTTGTTCTCCTGAATACTTGTCGGGCGAGAAATGGCTAGTGATAGGCTGTGCAGATACCTTGGTCTTCTGACGCAATCTATCGACGAAACAAGGAAACGAATCGCCGTGGTTTTGGGTAATAAGGGCGAAATTATCGCATGAGAACTCTACGAATCCGTAGATTTGTGTGTAGATCTCGTAGGTGACGTAGAAACAGGGGGTTGTACGCAATCAACGAGAAGATACCGATAGATCCAATCCACGAGTCGTACGAGAATGTTAGCGCGGCTATTTAATTCTAGCTAATTAGATGGCTTGAAATTCCTCGTGGAGTCCGTAGCTAAAATTAGCTACGTACTCCACGAAGGATAAATCTTTTCCGCATACGTTAGCTATACACGTGGATATACGGATATTCCCTCTATGCGCGGATCTACGGATATTATCAATAGCCGCTACTAACAAGCCGTAGATGTCGTAGTGTAGAGTTCTCAAACACGCCCTGAAACAACTTGTACCCATTTGTTCAATCTCGCTATTATCGTATAAACTGGTACCTAACCTTATTGACAGGGTACAATGCGTGGACTCGGAGAAGATATGAAGTCAGATTTTCGAGGAAGCTAGTACGTACACAGTATAGAAAGTAGCCTTGCTGACTTATCTGTACATCACTACTCGAATTGAGACATTGTATCCACTTTGAGGCCCGAATGCCTTATCGGAGTTGGGCCTAAATGTCTTATCGGAGTCTGCGGATTATACCCTATCAACCTAAGGTTAGGTGCCTGAATGCCTTATCGGAGTCTGCGGATTGTACCCTATCAACCTAAGGTTAGGTGCCTGAATGCCTTATCGGAGTCTGCGGATTGTACCCTACCAACCTAAGGTTAGGTGCCTGAATGCCTTATCGGAGTCTGCGGATTGTACCCTATCAACCTAAGGTTAGGTGCCTGAATGCCTTATCGGAGTCTGCGGATTGTACCCTATCAACCTAAGGTTAGGTGCCTGAATGCCTTATCGGAGTCTGCGGATTGTACCCTATCAACCTAAGGTTAGGTGCCTGAATGCCTTATCGGAATCTGCGGATTGTACCCTATCAACCTAAGGTTAGGTGCCTGAATGCCTTATCGGAGTCTGCGGATATATACCTATCTCTCTCCACCGCCATCACCAATACCCCTCCCCCACTCCCCTCGCGGTCGCCACAACAAACCTCCACACAATATAGGATATCATAGTCACTCTCTTATATCAAGAACACCATACCAGAATAACAATTGCAACATCTCACCCGCGTAGCCTCTTACGTACTTCCAATTTGTTTGTTCGATTCAACTTCCTAAACATCGATTTTTTGAAGCCTATTGAGCGAGTAATACCGCCTACACCCAGCTTACAAATCGAAGTCCGCGGAATCCTTCTAACGTCTGTTTGAAAACGAACACTTCGAAAAAGTGACGGACCGGATCCGAAAATCAAAATTATATTCTATTCCGGAAATTTTACCCCTTTTCGCCACTGTAGAATTATCTCCTACTTCTGCATACTTGATCTCCTTCTATCAATAGTTTCTAATCATCGGGATATTCATCCTTGATGTTACTGACAAACCTCTTCACCTCCCTATCCCATCGTCTAAAATACCTTCCCGCAAGTTGCTTGAGCGCCTCACTCGGTTCATCTTCGACAGGCCTGATGTTTTCTTGAGCCACATATCTGGTGCTTTTCTCGTTGACCCTGTCGTCTTATTAGCAATAGTCTGGCAAAAGGTAAAAATTCAATGGACCCGATAAACCCACGCAGACAACTCCTCCAAAATTCACATTTACTAGAAGAGAAGAAAAGACTCACAGAACATGATAAAAACTCTGCGCCCTCCCCCCACTCAGTCGATCCACCCCCATGCTCTCAATCCACGCGTCCGATGCCCCGCAGATTTTGTCCCACCCCACAACAACACCCTCATACCCATATCTTCTGTGCCTGAACACCTGCCCAACTTTGAATTGGACATTTCCTGCACGCCCGTCAAGCTCATCGCTTCTCGTCCTAACCTTGGGCTGAGCCCAATCTTTCTCCCTCAACAACCCGAGAATCCTAATAGTTTCAAATTCTTCCGGGTATCGGTTGAACATTGGCGTGATGTGCTTTTCTACCAGGTCAGCATCCCAAGGACAATGTTGTTGAACATATTCGAGGAGGAATGGAAGGTAGTGGCGTCGCCTACTCATGCCAGTCGAGTGATGCGTCTGCATTAACATCGTTGACCACAAGCTGGCATAAAAAGCCTTATCGAAATCCGGTTTTTGGCGATACCAGAGCGGTGTACGAAGATCGTTGGGGTTTGGCAGCGGGATGTTGCCGTGCATCTGGAGCGTTTGGACCGAGTGCATCATGTTTCTCGAAGAGCGAATAATGATTTCTGTGTCCTTTGCCTTGCTCAGAAATTCTTCCGGGTAAGCGGAGGCACCCATTGAACGAAGCTGAGCTTGTAGATGATGTTGTGGAACTTCGATTGGGTCGCGGAAGGCATCGATGTACATGTTTTCTGGAGCTTTACTAGAAGATCTACCGTCAAGATCTCGGTCTGACGGTGAAGATACGATAGCGTAGACGTGCATTGGAAAGGAACAGGGGTGTGCTGAAAGACCTAGTCGTCTCGCAACGAAGCAGAAAATTGAGACAGCGATCAATGGAAGTGAGTGATGCTCGGAGTCACGGAGGGCTATGCCGAGGAAGTTGTTGGGAAGATTGTGGTATTCCTCGTCGGACGCGCCGTTGTGACCGTGAGCTCGTAGGAACGTGGCTATTGTTGTCGCCTTTTCGCGTGTAGAGAGCGTGTCGAGTTCTGGATGCTCGGTTTGTAGATGGGCGGCAATGATATCTAGCGAAGTTATAACGGAGTTGATATCTTGCTCATCATCGCTGACGAACAGATCAAAGGCGGCAATATTTCTTTCAAGCTGTTCTGAGCTTGTACCCCCTCTCAGCATGCATCTCTTCCACTCCTCAATCGCGAAACCACGATGCAGCTTCTCAAGCACAGCCTTCGCCCAATAACGTCTTGCCAAATAGTCCTCCTTCTCCTCGGGCGCAGCGCAATGGCGCAAGAGAGCCTCCTTGACGTCGTATGTATACTCGGAAAAGTCGTCGGACATGGCGAGCATACGCTGCATAGTGGGCAGCTTGTCTGTTTGTGTGTTGATCAGCGTGTCCATGGTCTGATCCACGCGCCGCTCCAGATTCATTCTGTTCCTGAACTTGTCCTTCCAGTTGATGTCATTCACAGGAGAGGTGAAATTCGCGGGCAATCCATGTGAAGGATCCCAGAAGCGGAATTGCGTGCGACAATGCGAGCGCCATAGTAGGGGGGTGTCCGCGATTTGGTGTAGCTTCTTCGAGGTCTTTGAGGTGTTGATGAGCGACTTCGGCGGGAGGTGGGAGAGGATGGCCTCAATGATCTCGGCTGGGAGATCTTCGAGCAGCATTGTTGTCGGACAGATGGTGGTGAGGCATGGGAGGGGAGCTGTCTTGGTTGTGGGAGTGGCAATAGGGACGGGGAGGGGAGATGTCTTGTACGCTCAGAGAAATGGCCACTGTCGATGACGAAACCCATCGCGGGATAGTAGCATGGTCTTGGCAAAGAGCACGTGACTGGACAATCAATGAGGTGGAGGCGGGGGTTGGTCTTGGCAAAGAGCACGTGATGACAAGAGATGCCACTATACAATTAAAAAAGCACCAAAAGACTGATGAGGTGGAGGCGGGGGTCACGATCGGGATATATAATGCAACGCAGCCTGAATCTGATTGGGAATGTGCTGGAGGAACTTTCAAGTTGTTTCCGAAATGATGACTGCTCAGAGTTATCTCCGCCAGGAGCCGGATGAAGTCGCTTCAACTAATCTTGCATTTCTCTCCTCTACCTTACACACACAATCTTCTCTGCCCACTTCTCTGCCTGATCCTCTGCCTCCTCGTTGAAGCCATGGACCATCTCACAAAAGTCGACTCTTTTCAGTATCCTAGCGGCCATCTTGGTCATCTGAACGACGACCAGCAAAGCGCCCTCGACCAGTTCAAGGTCCTGTGTGACAAGGAGGGCTACTATACCACCAAAGTCGAAGGCGGGAAACCTGCTAGCCACGATGATGAGACGTTACTGTGAGTTTGCATCCTTTCCTCGCCAGAATTCTCCTTCGCCACTTCACCTCATCAGATCCTGCCTCGTGATGTACCGATATAACAGAGCGTGGCTTGTTGACACCTGTATCCTTCTATTCGCTAATCAACTTTCAAGGCGATATCTTCGAGCTCGAAAGTTTGTCCCAAAGGAGGCTCTGACGCAGTTCAAAGCCACCGAAGATTGGCGCAAGGAAAATCACCTCGAAGAACTTTATGATACCATCGACGTGAAAGAATATGATGAGACTCGAAGACTTGTGAGTCGAGAGCTTTCCAGAATGCCAACAGAACTGACCATTTCCCACAGTACCCGCAATGGACAGGACGACGAGACCGACGAGGCATACCCGTGAGCTACAAACACGGGAATAAGTACTAACTCATCATCTCTAACCCCGCAATAGGTATACGTCTTTGAAGTCGCGCCTCTCAACTCAAAGGCATTGAACGCTTATGAAAAATCTGTGTCCAAGAAGGCAACGGTGGCTCCGAACGAGAACAAGGTCCCGTCCAAAATGCTCCGATTGTTCGCTTTGTACGAGAATCTCACCCGATTCGTACTTCCATTATGCACCGCCATCAAGGACCGACCTCACCCGGAGACCCCAATCTCTCAATCGAATAACATTGTTGATATTAACAACGTCGGATTGAAGCAATTCTGGAATCTGAAATCTCACATGCAAGACGCAAGTACACTAGCCACTGCTTACTATCCGGAGACCCTGGATCGTATCTTCGTCATCGGAGCCCCTTCGTTTTTCCCAACAGTCTGGAGCTGGGTAAAGCGCTGGTTCGATCCAATCACTGTCTCGAAAATCTTCATTCTCTCATCTGCTGACATGACGTCAACGCTTGAAAAGTACATTGCCATTGAGAATATTCCCAAGAAGTACGGCGGTACCCTCGAATACGAGTTCGGTATGCTTCCAATGCTCGAGGAAGAAATCGCGTCCAAGTTAAAATGGACGGACCCAACAGCCGACATGCAAAGTGGTAATAAATCCTATCCAACAGGTCCTATCAAATGGCGAGCAAGTAGTGCCACAACGATGGAAGCAGTCGCCGTCGGATCGGAAAATGGAAAGAAGCGGGAAAGAGCGATTGCTACTGTCGATGTTTCCCTCGATGATGTTCACGGGATCTCGAGAGTCAACACCAAAATCGACTGGAGCCTCCAAAAGGTCAAATCTACGAGCGGTATCGCGACTCAGCCAATCGACGACGGCGATCCGAATTTTGGCAGCGAATTGAGGGATCCTAGTATCGATGAACCTAATACGGTTGCTGGTGCAGTCCAAGCGAACAACACGACAACCCTACCAGCGGGACCACTGGACACTGGCAATAACGACCTCCCACCATCCGCCACGCAGCCGAGAACTGGTACTTCGTATACACGTCTAGAGCAGCAGGATGTGAGTTTGCCATCGCAGTAACATCTACATCTCACCTCATCCTGGGCTGATATGGCGTCAAAAGGGAACCCACGCCTCAGGAACTGCCGCCTCCGCCACCCCTTACAATGTCACCTATGGTGAACATGATGAAGCATCCACTATCGAGCCCTCCACCGTCGGGCAGGCCCCCAAAGATGTCCGGGCCAATCTCCCCAGCTCGGCTCAAGGATCCTCATAGGCATCCGGATATCTTGCTCAGGCCCAAAATATGGCATCGCAGGTGGTGGCGAGTGCTGCGGGAGTGGTGGGACTCGCTGGGGGAGAAAAAGAGAGGGCGGTCAAAGAAGAGGGGCGGGCCGAAGTGAAGTATGACAGGGTTGACGGAGTTAAGGATGAGGTTGTGGAGGATCATCTGAGAGCGAAGGTGGCCGCCCAGGGTAAGACCTAGATGGTTTCTCCGCTGGACATTTTCGATGTCCTGATGATTTTGGATATCAAAGATGGGGCTGCCTCTTTCTTCTCACTTTCTCCGTTATAAATCCCCTACATTCTCCTGCTTTAAGCCTAATGACATCTTTCTCCTTTCTCCGGCCTTATAAACTACGCATGTAAAGTGCGGCACTCTTCGACCTGATGATACTCCACCGGCTTGTATCGGACCACACTCAGCTTACTCTGACTCATCGACGAAACGACAGCTCGGGACATGATGAAGGCTACTTCTTTTAGTCGTTTATCCCCATAGGAAAAACCTGCCAGATCCTGAATCGATGGTACTCCCATCTACACCTATAACTCCCCGCTCTTCGACACGAAACCGGGCCAACCTTCGAAGATGAATGGAAATAGACGAGGCTCAAACAACGAGCCGCCATGTCGCCGCTTTCGTCATATACGATCATGGTGCAGCTGGTTGACGGGAAAGAGAATACTTTTAAATCATTTTGTGCGCCCAGAAAAGGATCGGCACGGCTTTGCTCTCAGGATGTTGAATTTGGCTTACTTTGATAACATGAGCTTTGTCCAAACTGGTTTGGGTGGAAGGTATGTAACGAGTCCATTTTAGGGAATAGGAGTACTATAGATCTGGACAAGTTGGCACTCCGTAAAGACGTGCTTATCTCGGTTCTATGGCCTTTGGCAACGCGTTCTATGGAAGTACATGCATTATCGTCGGCTCATCTTTGTTTTTTAAGAAAAAAACACCATACATTCACCGGAATGGATGATTGTCGATAATACTCAAGGATTACTATTTCGTGCGAAAGAAAATCAACCTCAAGATCTTAGTTCATCTTTCGATTAATTCGGAGCGTCGCGGTTCCGGCATGATTATGGATCACCATACTTCTTCACGGCCAGAGTCTGGAGTCAAAGATAACTTATCCGATTTTCCATTGCGCGCACTATACCCGAAGTGTTCATCATCGCTTTCTTGAAATTCGAATCTGGGAGAGGAGAGAGCCTTTTATCCTACCTTCTTAGTTTATTGCTTTGGAAAGAAAACGGGCTACATCATTATCTCACATGTAAGGAGATTCATGCTGGGTCTGATTTTCGTTATGACTTATCTTTCAGACATGTGAAGCATTATCCAAATAATAACAAGAGGCCGAGACTCTCCCGGTCGTTTCTCGCAAATCCGAGGACTTTCCTCGATCTTTCCTTTGCTCTAACTGGTTATAAACCTCCATGCAAGTCTAAACTCTGATTTGCAAACTAGAAAGCAACGCTTTAGAAACAAGTAGTGCTTACCTGTGACCACGATTCTTCATCAAGCTTCAAAGACAGTGTTTTATTCAGGCTTACACTTTTTTTGTTCATTGTCTTTCTACACCGCTCCATGGACATCGTGGTGATGCTGACTTTCACCCGTGTTCTAGGATCTTCATTATCACAATATCCTTGTCAAGTGATTTCTATCAGCACTCTTACGAAATCGACTTTCTATAAACTTCTCTGGTCGAGATTGAGGCCTTGGTAATGGTCATATTATGTTAGAAAAATTATTTAAAAAGTCATACAGCCATGACTCAAACTGGCTTGGGTTTTGTTCTTCATTACGTCGATCAGGAAGAAATGCTGGAGTTGTACGCCGTACTTTCTTGGTGTTTTGAGAGGATGAAGTACGGTACGTCATTCTCTTACTCGAAGAGGGGAACTCTTTTCTCACAACAGATGGTATAAAGACCATCTACATGTCGAGTTCCTCATCCAAGCAATAAATTGATGACATGCAGCTACAGGATCGTGTTCCTTTACTTGAGGTTCAGAATTTCTCGCACAAACTTCGCGACGAGAACATTATTTCGATACGGCGAGCTGCCTCTGTTTTTTGGGCCCCTTGCAGGAAGTCTCTATTCTGTGAAGAAGATAATCATCATCAAGGATAGATTTTCTTGATTCAGTTGACAGGCTTCGTCGTCTGTCTCATCGCTACAATATCATCCCGTCTTAGCTTCGTTGTCCTCAGTTCTTTTTTTTTTCAAGTAATCGACTCAAGTCTTTTTGTTTGTGGTATGACACAAAGACTCCAGATAGTTTGGCGATCTCGCTGTTTACAATTTTAGCGGGCTCGACAAGGCTGACAAGGCTGCGCTAGCCCCGCTTACTATGTGAACACGGCTACAAGAAATCTCATGCGCAGCGATACTATAGACCTTGAATGATATCCCAATACTTCTCGCGGGGGACTCATTCTGCTATGATGCTTCCAATGCCAACTTGGTTGATTGATCGATCAGAGGCTGCATCTTTATAGATAGATTTCTTTAGGATTAACGTGGCCTCCAAGATCTTTTGCGATCCAAATGAACGAGTGCCTTGAGAGGCGATACTCGCGTGCGTGGCTCTACGGAGGGAGAAAGGTTGAATATCGCAAACCTGTTTGTCACTGCTGCGCTCAAACGAGAAGCCAAGATAGTGAGAAATTTCTTAAGATAAAAATCAAGCATGTGGTGCTCTTTCTACCATCAGATTTTTTTCATGGTATGGCCTTGATTTTGGATTGGGAAAACTTGACAGCCTTTGTTTGAAGCGGGGATAGAAGCAAACGATCGGGGGTGCTCGATATTTATTAACTATATTTTCAAGGGATCATCAGTAGTGTTATTTGTATCAATTTTCAAAATGAGTCCTTTATCTTAGAAAACAGAATCGATATGTGCGTTTGACCTGTGGTGACCGATCGCAAGGCTGAGCACGTGATTGGCAAGGCTAGCAGGATCTCCAGTCTATTACCGATGCTTCAGATGGAAATAGTATACAACTTTACCAAGAGCGAACTCTTGGACAGTATGAATACTCAGGCAACCAAAAGATGTCGGGCTCGCACAGACATGTACGTATACAAACACAGTGACCGTACTCGTGCTCTCGACAAGCTTTAGGTTTGTATCATGTAATAACTTCTGATTTTCAGTTCAAGTCTTGTAAAACTCATGGTGACGACTTCCATCGCCATCCTTTCTCAAAGTTCCTGACCTTTTCTCAAGAACGCTCATCAAAGACAAAATCCATAAATCAGCGATTGATAGAGCATGCAATGAGCAAAGTAGGAATATTTGAGATCCAGCGGATCAGAAAGACCTGGCCTGAGGTTTGATTCACTTTGCTCGTACTTCTCCAGGCTTTTCAAAGGCAAAGATTTTATATCCTCAACCCTCCCAGCAAGAAGGTTACTCACGGCTCTCTATTGCCTTCAACTCTCGGGCAAAAGATACATACTCGCCCCTCCCTTCACGACCGCCACACGGTATCTATAATTCAGTAGCCCGCGAAGCATCTATCAAGCGAAGGTTCCTTTAGCTTCAAAACAGCTCATCTTAGATTAACACAAATCAATTTTTAGTGATCGCAAGCAATGACATCGCCAGGGATATATCGCTATCAATCTCGAGTTGGCAGCATTATTGGACTTGTGTAAAATCAACGGAGTACAGAATTATAGGTACATAATTAGAGGTACTACTATCACGACTTCTTCTTCGACACCCCGTCCTCAGACGAGCGCATCAATGAAAAACTTGAAAATAAATAGCAGGACGGCAAACCTGCTTAAACCAAATGAACAGATCGGTACTGTCGCCGTTTTCATAACCTTGGTCCTTTGACCTGAAGAAAAATGTTGTGCTGGAACTGTTTGAATCGATTGATGTTGTAGGATGCTGAAATGCTGGTGATAGAGTGCTGGCATTCGCTGAAGTACTGGCGAAAAAGTGTTGGCGCCGCAGGGCTGGCAGTGGCTGAAGTGCTGGTGATGAGATGCTGGTGATGAGATGCTGGTGATGAGATGCTGGTGATGAGATGCTGGTGATGAGATGCTGGCGATGAGATGCTGGTGATGAGATGCTGGCGATGAGATGCTGGTGATGAGATGCTGGCGATGAGATGCTGGTGATGAGATGCTGGCGATGAGATGCTGGGATGATGAGATGTTGGTGACGAAGTGCTGATCGGGGTATGTTGTTATGATTGGGTTTCTGTGTCAAGTGCGAAAACGTGGAAATCGTTTGTGTGACTTTTCGGGTACCGGAGTTGGGTCAGACTCGAGAGCATTATGAGCACGATATTGTTGTCGGATATTACCGCCTGTTGTAGTCGAGATATAGAGGAAGGTTTCTAGCGCCTGTCGGGTCGTTCTCGAAGTGTCCGTTGTGCTTGAAAAGTTCGTTGGTCTCAAAGGGAGCTGAGCCCATATTGTGGGTGTTGGTAATGTCGCCCAAAGAAGTGCGTGGCATACGTGGTGAAGCTTAGCCGACAGTGGTGGGTGTGGTTGGTAGGGAGCCAATTGGGGTGGTAGACCCAACCCCTCAGTTTTCGCCTTGATCAATCTCGGGTGTAAGAGGATGTGGATCAGCAGCGAGGCCGAGATTGCGGATGTCGATGCCAGCAGACTGGCGGACACGACTATTGCTGGGCGCAAGTGGGAATTCGGCTTGGGCCGCTGCGATGAACGCGGCTTCCTCGCGATACTCGTTTTGCATGAAGGCGAGGAGTGTATCGGCGGCTTCTTGTTCTTCTCGCTGCGAGGCGCGAGCGCGGGAGAGCTCTTCTTGTTGTGCGCGATAAGCCGCATCTGCCCAGTGGTGGCGTGGAGCCGATGCGATGCGATGTTCTGGCCGGGATTTGCGAGTGCGGATGGGCAGCTGGGAATTGTGTAGTTTAGGCGCTTCTTGGGCTTGCTGTTGAGAGGCCCGTGAAGCTGGCACAATGTTGCGTGCACGAGATCCGTACAAGGGGCGTGGCTCTGGAGCTTCTCGCAACCCTACTTGAGCGGCAGTACGACGATGGAAATCCCATTCGATCGAGAATGGCGAGTTGACAGTCTGATCGTTGTTCATATTAATTGGCATATTGCGAGCGTTGTTGCTCATGTTGTTGCTCATGTTGTTGGCCATGTTGCTGTTGTTGGTGGAGCTGAAGTTGGATATTTTGTTCGATAGGAGTGTCAGAGGCTAAATTCCGTGTTAGATCAATTCTACGACAGTGGGATCAGGAAAACTCTTACTCGAACTGTGAAACTTTCAAATTTGCAAGTTTTGAGGTGTGTGCGTGGAAGACTGAGTTGCTTGTATATTCAGAGTCTTGAATCGCAGAGTGTGAGATGCGTGCGTGAGAGCCTGAGTTGCTTGTATGTTCAGAGTCTTGATTCGCAGAGTGTGAGATGCGTGTGTGAGAATCTGGATTGCTTGTATATTCAGAGTCTTGAATCGCAGAGTGTGAGATGCGTACGTGGAAGACTGAGTTGCTTGTATGTTCAGAGTCTTGGTTCGCAGAGTGTGAGATGCGTGGTTGCAGAAGTTGTGAGACGTTTTGCAGAGTGTGAAGTGTGGTGTTTTTGCCAGGAGGAAGAAAGGGAAGAGAGAGGCGGCGAAGGGCTTTTTCTCTTTCTCAGTGAAAAAATTTCCTCGACGATCCATGGTACCGACCAACCTTGATGATGTTGCTGTCAAAGCGGCCACATGATTTCTCAACCAGAAACCATGGATCTGAAAGAGATGTGTATCTCTCGTATCTCGACTCCATCTTTTCCAATCTTGAGCATCCAGCGAACTGCACAATGGACAGCGCTGTCTAAAATGAGATTGATATGAGTTTGTGGAATTTTGGTTCGGCGAAACTCAAATGGTCGAGTTGCGATGATGACCCATTGCAAAGATTGGTTGTATAAACCTTATATTCGTGCGGACGAAGGATTTGAAAATTCATAGCAGAAGCCACCCAAAGTAGGCAGCCAGGACATTCCCAACTGCTGCTTAGTCTTAGCTAAGCACGTATCGTCGGTAGCCCAGCAGCCAGGAGCCATATCGCTTGTCCTGAGAAACAGTTCATGTGTAATCTATTAGTATATCAAATCGATCCCATATAATTACCATCCACGCAATCCCATGTCGTTATTGACAATTACAAATTATTAGTAGCGAAGCTGTCCAGCTTCTATATCCGTTCCAATTCTCTCTTTCGCTCCGGACTATCCTCGCTCATCTCATGCCGGTGAATCAAATGCGTCTTCAGATTCTCAATGCAGTCCCGTCTCTTCATACCCTACGCACAGCCAACGACTGGACACCGATACTGTAGGCCAGTGGAAACCATCTTCCAGAGTGGACCTTTCGAACGTTCTCGTCTAATTTAATTTCGACCAAGATCTCGGCGACCTTGGTGAGCTCTTCCGTTACTCCTTGACTTTACAGATAGGCTGCCGTGTAATGCCGGATGGTCTCGAGTGTTGTGTCTTCCACTCGTCAAGCTTCATGCTTCCCAGCGTCTTGCTCGTCTTCTTTTTAGGCCTCGATTTCATTGGCTTCTTTTTTGAGCGATGGTCATCGGTAGAGTTGCTGATCTGATCGTCATCCTTAGATTCCTCGCAAGCGAAATCGCTCAGAACGGCATTTAAATTTATTGGTGATAGCATATTCATGTCTAGTGCAATCGTATGATCATGCTTCATCCCGACATTAAATCGAAAATAAGGTATTTTCGACATGCCGGTACTGGACAACATCGCCAAATGAGTTTTCTCTGAGTCGGTGGCTAGCTTTTTAGCGGCATTGATCCACGTTCGGAGTTCCTTAAATGTGTTCGACAACCGTGAGATTTCAGAAAGCCCAGTGCCAACGCTGACGAAGACTTTGATCGCCCCATTATCATGGTTGCTCATCTGAATGACTTCTTCCATGAGTTCTTGTGCAGGGTTGTTCGTACCAAAAACCCCGTCGCCATATTTTCGATTCTGGATGATGACATTGTCAAAATACATCGGTGCGGCAGAAGTTGCTCGGGCAATGTCGACGATCGGGATTGTGTGAGCGTAGCCAGGGTTCCGTTCCAGGGGATGTACATCTTTGGGCTTTGTGGCCAGTGATCGTAACTGCGGAAAACGTAAGGTCCACTTGTAACTACATTTGTCGCCATCATAGGTTTGTCGTTGTAGGCGATACATACTCTGATAGAAGAGTTAGCTATAACTATTTATATATGGAGAAAGAGTCAGTAGAACTCACGTCTTGCAAAGCCGAGGCGTGGAGCTGAAAGTGTCACCTCCAACGTCCAATTGTCGCGGGGAAAGACGTCGGAGGACGACATTGTTGATGACCTCACTCATTCGTGCGCCGCTATATCTCCCTCTCATCCAGAATAGTGGTGATCTATAGCAGAATAGGCGTGGATGGCCGAAGATCTCATCTGCTAGGGTCTCGTACTCCACCAATGCTTCGTCGACGCCCATTCTGAGCCGTCCAAGCATCACGCTGATAAGTCTACAAATCATCAATTCGCATCCTAGGCACCTTAGAAAGCAAAAATTGCCACTCACCCTCCAGTACTGGTCCCTCCCACAAAATCAAAATAGTGACAAGGAATAAACCGGCATGCGTCTTCGGGATCTTTGACTTCAGGTCCATCTATGCATCAATTGTTGTTTTGACAACGTCGATAATTGTCTGGGTGATAACTGCTGGAAACAGATGCATCGTGTCTTTTTTCAATGATGCCGATGATTTCCATTAGTCTCTTCAAAATGAGAAGGCTGGAATAGCCACGAATGCCACCACCCTCTGCCACGAGGTACCGATTAGACCACTTCCACCACTTGGCTTTGAGATGATCAAACATACCTAGCGCGAGAACACATTGAGAAGGCCAATGTGTTGCAATGATTGATGAGCAGCTTGTTATTTGAGTATCAGTGTGTCGGGGTTTATTGGTGATGTGTTGATGATGAGCCTCCAAGGAGTAGAGACGAAGACTCGCGTCGGAATTCGGAAGTCCTTGGCACCATTAGACCTAGCACGTGATGAATGACAACGAAGTCTCACTGAAATTGATTTTGTGTTGCTTATCGAAGCCTTCATCCAGCTGGAGTGCCTTCAAACCCTTATCGATATATATCCTAGAATGGGCAGCTCTATTCGTGAATATACTGTGCATCTATGATCATACGCTCAGAACACCAAAAGACTTAGTCTATTATGATCCCTCCGAACCGAACTCCTTCGTCCATTCCGAGTTTCTGTCCAGATCTTCCTTGCTAACAGTCGGTCTCGCGCCCTTGATCGCCTTCTCAAAGTCCTTCAGCAGCAGGGGTGGCTCGAGGAGTTCATCAGACTCCACTTGCGTCCAGTCCATCTCCATAGCTCCAGGATCGCCAGGCGAGCAGGGCGTCAGCATTGGCTTGCCTTCAGACGTGACCTATAGACAATCAGTAACTCGCCACATGACAGAAGCTAAAGGATCAACATGCCTTCTTGTAATGCGTAGCCGTCTGGATTTTCCTCACAGGCTGCATCAAAGCATCCTGCACAGCAATACTGATATCACTTCCCGAGTAACCCTCACTGGCCGTAGCCAATTTTTTGAGATCGCCTGGCTTTAGTTCACAGGGCGTACTGCCGATTGCGAGCTCAAACATTCGCATCCGCGCTGCCGTGTCTGGTAAACTGATGTGTACTCGTCGCTGAAAACGTCGTCGAATAGCTCCATCGAGTTGCCAGGGAATATTCGTTGCGCCCAGGATGAGCACACCCTTGGAGTCTTTGCCCACACCGTCCATTTGTACCAGCAATTCGGTCTTGATACGACGTGAAGCTTCTGATTCTCCTTCACCACGAGGTCCACACAAAGCGTCGATTTCGTCGATGAAAATGATCGAAGGCTTGTTCTCACGAGCCATATTAAACAGCTGCTTCACCAGTCTGCCGCTTGTCAGCTCTATCCTCTACACTTAGACTCCGCAGAAACATACCTCTCACTTTCTCCCATCCATTTGCTGACCAAATCCGACGAACTGACACTGAAGAATGTACTGTTTGCCTCCGTAGCCACGGCTTTCGCAAGATAACTCTTTCCCGTTCCCGGTGGTCCATAAAGCAGAATACCCTTCCAAGGCTGTCTCTTGCCCTGAAACAGATGGGGAAATTTAATCGGCAGAATAACAGCCTCTTTCAACGCCTCTTTTGCCTGTTCCAAACCGGCTACATCTTCCCATTTAATATTAGGCTTATCGCTCAGAATAGCGCCCTGCAACGCCCCCCTTAATTTCTTGCTGTCCGCATCCTCTCCCTCTGGTCCATCGCCTGGTTGCTTTCCTCCTCCTCCTGATACCTTGCCATTACTCCCAATGACAGCGGGTTTCTTCTTGTCCTCTGCTGCCTTCAAGTGCTCTTTCAGCTTCTCGGCCCGTTCGATGTATTCCGCAACCTTCTTCTTAAGTATTACTTTGTTCGGTTCTGACTTTTCCCATTTTATGGCGAGCATGAAGAGGTCTAGGGCGGACATGTATTGCTTATAGGCTTCGTCGTAGTTCCCCGCTGTGTCGTATTCGATCGCTTGCTTGACGACGCCTATAGCGCGGCCGACCCAGTCGATTTGGCCGCTCATTTTGGAGGAAATAGTGGTGAATCGAGGTTATGTGTCGTCCTGTATGTGCGGATGGGAGAGGTTGTATGATTTATGTGGGATTATTTCGATTGTCGAATGAGGCTTAGAAACTTATCCAGCGGCTATTAATCGTATGGATCCCGCAATCTGAAGGCAGAAGATGGTCTCGAATGTTCTGTTGTAGTGGTTGATATCGTGTTGGAGGTTTGAACTTCGAAGCCAGAGCCTACAATGCACCGGGCAACGGCATTGTCAATCGTCATCCCCGAAAGAGACGGGTGTGCCCCTCCAAACAACATCAAATTGTTCTCTATACAGCTCCCCACCAATTCACATTTGCTCCACATCCACGACCATGGCAGACCTCCAAAAACAACTTCAAGTCCTCTCAGACGCTTACACGGACCTCCAAAATGGTACCTCCCCTCAAACCTCCTCCCTACCTCCTCCTAACACCCTCAAACAGACCTCACAACCCAAATAACGCAACGCCGAACTCTCTCCTCCCAACTGACCGAATCAACCTCGGTCCTAACAACCATATCTCCCCTCTCCGATTCCTCCTCCTCCCAAATCTACAAACAAATCGGCCCCGTCCTCCTAAAACAATCAGTCCCAGACGCAAAAATGAGCGTCGAAGCGCGAGTAAAATTCATAGAAGGCAGGATAGCAGAAGTAGAAGGACAAATCACAGAGACGCAAGGGAAAATGGAGAGGATGAAGGGGGAGATTATACAGTTGCAGTCGCGCATGGGACAACCCCAAGGGGGAGGAGGAAAGGGTGTGAAAGCTTGAGAAGAAATGGGATGGAACAGTATAAGATAGGATGGGGTAGGAAGAGTGATTGATGATAATCGAGGTTCACAAAAGTGTGTGTGAGCTATAGGTTCGGACATGATGATTCAAGAGAAAGCTGAAAAGCATGCCCGATGGAAGGACTCATTGACGGAAGGGGCATGTCCACGTTTTGAGACTGAGGACGACTGAACATGCTGCATCCAATTGTCAACAGTGTGTCGAACTACGATAGAGAGCTCCCAACACGCTCAATCGACTCTCGGAAAGGTAGACTCATGTCGAAGGGGCAAAGTCACAAACACGAAGGTTGGCTGGTGGCAAAGTCATACTTGCTACAGAGCTCTCGTAATGTGAACTCGCTCGGTGAAGACTCGCTCGCTTGCAATCAAGTCTGTACAAATTACATTACTATTAAAGTAAGAAGCCTGCACCTCGCCCCTCCAATGGACTTTCTCCATCATCCGCTGTCCATTGTACACTCGCCAATCTTTCAATCTGGCGCAACGGGATTCCTCTAGGTGCAAACAGGTATCTATGTACAAAGTGTTTAGTTCCTGCCGTCCTCACCAAGTTCCAGTTGCATATTCCAGAAACCGTATCCTGTTTCAACGTGTCTCTTCATCAATAACAAATTCCAACATCTTCCTTCAGTCTATTCCATTATGCTCAATGCGCCGCCCCGCGAGCAAAAGAAGAAACAGGCCACTATAACCCTTGTCCTGTGAATCTCATTTGTACGTCAAGAGAGGGTGGTATAAAACGCCCCAGACGCCTTGTGAAAGCCGCCCCAATTGATAAAGAAAACGCTGGAAATCGGTGTGTGAAGGGTATGATTTTGTGCGCGCAAAAGCAAAAGTGTTGTATCGTGGTCGTCTCACTTCATGCTGGATGAAATCAATGGATGCAGATGCCCCGCTGTCGGTCATGCTAGAATGATGAAACGTTCATTTGCTTCAGCAAAATGAGGCAGAATCGACCCGATGCCGAAGTGGAGTCCGGATGAATCATCGGTGTCGAGAACGTGAGGTTCGAGTTCAGCGGGTGACGAGCAGTTGCAGACTGGTTAGCCATCCGCTGCAAGATCCAACAAATCCAGCGACCCTGTAACCGTTTGGCGGGATGAGGGTGTGCCTGTCATTACCGTTAGGCCAACGTCACTCAATTCTCTCATGAATACGTACCCAGAACCACCATTCGCGTTACCGTAGAAGGGACTCTTTCGACCAGTCATTGTTGTGATGAACTGAATCCCATCAATCCATTGTCCCGCTCGCAGGTATACGCCTGCCAACGTCTCGCCACGGCGTGTGTCGAAGGTGAACTCATCGCCGCCTTCTTTCCCACCGCGCTTGCCAAACATCTGGCTCGTCGCGTCTTCATAGCAGAACTCCAGTCCGTCAAGAGCATTTCCGTGATAGACTCGGATGGAGCGGAGGACTTTGTTCTTCAAGTTGATATTGCCTAAGATGTCTTTCTCTTTGGTCTTCAAGTAGGTAGACTCCAAAAATACTGTCTGGGCATCGGGACCATCAACGGGACCAAAGCCAAGCGCTCCGCTTCGGTACGCAACTTGTCCATTGGGAAGCTTGGATCGAGCCGTCTTACCAGTCAATTTGCCAAAGTCCTCGATCGTGTATTGCACATTGGCAGTGGAGCAGATTTGTAGACGCACTTTCTTGATGTCGCGCTTGGAATCGGATGGGAGCTTTGCCTTCAGTTGTTCTCTGAACTCGGACTCAATCAGTCGTACAGCTCTGGGGCACGCGTCCGATCGCGGAGACTCATGGCCAGGGACCGCGCGTCGGGGCAGGAATTCCTTCCACGCATAACACATTTCGTCATCGTCAGCGTAAATTTCGATCCAGGCAATTCCAGCATCTGCGGTGACTGTAACTTCGTTCTCGAGGCCCCAGACCTGAATACCGCCATCTGTAGGTATATACCGATCCATGTTATGTCGGAAGCATGGGTGGTATCTAAAGCGCAGACAGTCCAAACGACTCCACGCACACTCCTCTTCGCGTGGGCAGAACTGCTTTCCCTGTGACTTAGTGCGGGTCGAGAACGGCTCTCCAACAGTGAACGTCCGATTGAGGCGGACGTAATCACGCATCATGACTCCAGAAGGACGATGTGGCAATCCGAACAAATGGCCCACTTCATGAAGATGAGCTCCGATACCGATGTTCGCAGCCTCCCAAGAGCTTCCGGATTCACCGCAATCGTTGGCTACACATTTAGTATCTGTCGGGGTGCAGTCAGTGAAGGAAGGAATCACGTCTTGGACGCAAGAGGGATAGCTGTGCAGCGCTTGTGATCCAAAGATTGCCAATCCAAGTTGGTCATCTCCACCACCAAGAGCAGCGTGAGCAGTGATGAGCTTAAGCTTAGGGTCCCAATGTGTGTCCAAGAACATGGCGGAGACATATTGTTTCTGGCCTGGAGCTGTCCGGAAGTATGACTTGCATGCGCCCATGGCGATATCGAACAATGCACCTGTAGGTTCAGTATGGCGTCCAATGGGAGTGGACATACACACACCTGTTTCTTTGCCATTCGGATTCTGTTGGGCGTAGTCGGGACTTCGCAATTCCGCCACCGTCTTATCCAGTCGAATGACATGTATTCTGGCTTCACTTCGCCATGGCTGAGGAGTTTCTCCTCCAAGAGTCGACGGCTGCCACTCCTCCTCCAAACGAAAGACGCGACTGAAAAAGCCATTGCGCTGCATCTGATCGGCTGTATATGCTTGCCATAAATAGGCTGCCATTCGGTACTTCCGCTTAGCCATGTCGAGATCATTTCCCTCAGCGCTCATGCGGCGAGGCGGTACGTCGAAGGTCTCAGGAGAATCCTTAGCGACGAGAATGGCCAGGTGGAGTGGTGGCGAGGCATTAAGGGGCATGTAGTTGAGGGTGAGGAAATTGATGTGGCCGTCGGTCATCCCATTGCTGTGTGAAGCCCTTGCCTTGACGAATTCGAATTTGAGCAAGTTCTTTCCGGCTTGCAGATGGACGAGGGCTTTGAAACGAGAGCCAACCACGGGGACGCTGAAAACTGGAAAGCTATCCTGATGTGAAAAGATGAAAAGAGTGCCATCATAGGGTTTCTGAACGGGCGTGCCGCTCAAGTGAAGGTCTCCCACTGAATCATAATCACCGATTTGACCACGAATGAGAAGAACTTTTTGGTGCGTCTAGGCATCTTATTAGTCGACATCGATTGTTAGTCATTGTGGCCAATCACGCACCGAGGAGCCGTCCGAGATGGAGGTGATGTGAGGAGCAAGCGGAGAGAGCAGTTGAGAAGATGCGGAAGGTAGCCGGCCGTTTACGACGGACAACGCGCTCTGTTGGTAAATTAGCCTGCGGCACTTTTGGGGCTGGAGCTCTGTTTGGGGGCGTACCTGTGACAAGACGCTGTATCTATTTGTGTTCATCGGTCGACGAGGAGTGACAGTAGCATCGGAGCCAGCCATTGTCGCCGACGTCGAGTCAGCATCGGTCTGAGAATTTGGAGGAGAGGTGCTCTCGGAAGAGGTGTCTAGGGTTGTTGAGGAGCGGTTGTCCTTGCGTATGTCCCTGTTCTTCGTGGTTCCGGGTGAGCTGTTTCGTGATTTGATGCTCGTGGCGTGGGAGACCTTTCGAAAGGCCTTCATGATCGACGGCATTCTGGTAAAAGATGGACGTTGGTCGGTCTGCATGGAGGGCACGCGGTGATTGTTGTAAGTTATGCGGGAGGAGATGCTGTGGTATGCGACATGGACGGGGAATCAACGAACGAAGTCCGGACAGATTGAAGATCTTGCTGGTGTTCCGATGCGATTGCCGGGGTGCTGGTGTTGAAGCGGTGGAGTGAAGATATATCGCGGGTGGTGTCTGTGAATCTGCAGGCCCTATCTCTACTCCCAATGATCAGTACGAGGGCAGAATTGTCCGTGAAGCGAATGGGACAGTTCAGGCAAGACGGGCGGGGAGAAGCAGCGAGCAGCGAGCAGCGAGGGTGGAGGAAAGAGCAGAAGCAGAGTTCGTGGTGGTGTAGATCGGGACTGATTCTAGTGAGAGGCTAGTTCTCAGCTGCAGCCGGGCTCATTCTTGGAATTGGCTTAGGACTAGAGTCGTCCCGTCCGCAGAGTCGAGCGGCACTAATCATAGGTAGTCGGTACGGGGTACAGAAGTGAGACGGAGAAGACGTCTATCAAAGCAGCATCATCGCCGGCGCCATCGAATTGCCATTGCTATATTACATTCACGCCTCTGCCCGATTCCCTTTCCGATTCCCATTCCCATTCCCTTTCCGATTCCCATTCCCATTCCAGCCTTCCCAACCGTTCCAATGCCTCGCCAGCAGCATCTTGCAAGCGTTCCAATGCTCGCCAGCAGCATCTTGCAAGCGTTCCAATGCTCGCCAGCAGCATCTTGCAAGCGTTCCAATGCTCACCAGCAGCATCATTGCAACCGCACAAGTCGTCCAATAGCTTATCTTCCGTCTGTCTCGCATGACGCAAGCTGGCGATTAACAACTTGGCACTGCCAGCACGGTTCCCCTTGGTGGCGTCAAGCTTTTCCGTCGGCCATCCAAGCCGTGGTCGTGGTCTTGGCCGTGGTCGTGGTCGTGGCCGTGGCCGTGGCCGTGGCCGTACGGTGGAGATCGTGATAACCGTTGATGACTTCCGTTACATCTAGAGATGCACATCAACTTTTGTTTTTCGAACCTGGGCCTGGGGCACTCGTCTCGCTTGCGCAAGAAGGGCACGTTGCGGCTCTCTGTACCCCCGTGACTCCGTGCAACGGTATGCACGAACCTCGTAGCACCAGGAAGGGTGCTTGCTTACTGACAGCGGAAAAGGCGCTATCCATAGTATCAACACCTTGTGGTCGTATGTCGCATCCTTGATTCGATCAGCCGCTATTCCTCGCCAAGCAACGTTATCCGACACTGGTTCATGAGAACAGCACCGTCTTCCCTGCGAAAACGAGGAATTCGTTGATTCGTTGATTCGGTATGGGATGGCCTTGCTCGCTCCCGCACAGTTTCAGCCAGCAAACCCATGTTGCCTGTCAGTGGCGCGAGCAGGGTCGTTGGTGTAACTACCTAAGGCTCCAGCTCCTAGATCTCTCAGATCGAAACAAGCGATGCTTACACAGATCAGAAACAACTTCAGTCACACCAGCTTCCTTGGCCTCCAGCTGCTCACACAATCTACAATCACGGCCATCTGCATGTCGAGGTCTATCAACTGGTGCAATGGCTGGCCCCGTTGTCAAATCGCTAGGGACCTGGTCGCATCCTCCTCTTCAGCAACCTCGGTGAGAGCTGAAATCCTTGAACACTTCCTGGCTCGAAGATCAGGCCGCCGGATTCTCCTGGTAGCGGACTCAATGTCTTCGCGAGGGCAAGTACCGTCGCCCCGCACTCGTCAGTGTAGTTATGCACGCAGCTTCGCCCATCAGTACAGGCATCACGAAGTGCGGACTCGATTGCCCTGGGATGGCATGCCAACCACCAGAATTTGTAACAGCACCGTGAATCGGATGGTCCGCGGTAGCAGACATCCTGGCCATGACGGAGCATACTTCGACTCCGGACCCTCAGTAACTCAGGAACTAATATATTAATGGGAGTCGGGTGAAGCTGCGGCCGTGACTGTCTTGCCATTCACGAGGCACCTCGGACTCCGGGCTGGCAGAACAGAAACACGATAAATTGTGCTCGTAGTCTTACTCGTATATGAGCAATGCAACGCAAAACAGATGTCCACACACCTGCGCCACTCCGAGTAACGAACAGACCCAGCGAGTACCCATATATACCCCATCCCTATCCCAACCCACGCTGCGCGCATATAGGCGGTCAAATATTGCTCGCAAGTCGCGCACTCCATTGTTTGCTTTGACGTCATAAGTAAGAATTTCTGCCAGCCTCCTTGGCCATGACTTTGAATTTGTTCTTTTTCGCAGTCCATCTGCATTCTGCAACCTCAACAGCTCGTTGCGCATAAACCAAGGTACCTTTCCTCTCGGCCCAGCATCCGTCCAACTGCAGTGCTATAAATGAAAAGTCTGCTGGCTGACCTGCAACTCACAGCATCAGCGACCCTATACCCATCAGATTTCCCTTTTTACTCCATCTCTTGTCATTTCTTGTCGCCCCACACTAGTGCCGCTGCGACGGGTCCCGCTGTACATTAGAGGGACCTGTAGAGGAATGCCACGACTGTAAAGCCCCCAAGGCCCGAACCGTCGAACATAACTTCCGCCCGTCTGACTAGCACTTCACCTCTATAAACTTACTCCCACTCCACTTATCTGATTTATTCCCGAAAAAGATTCTTCAAGTTTTCACAATTCCCAATCATGTCCTACACGTGGGAGGAAGCAGAGGCCTGGGCAAAACAAAAGAAGTCCATCGACAGTTGGAGAAGAGATGTCGCCTACTCAGCACAGCCACTAGTTATTCCAACACGAGACGCCTCCTTTCGGAAGGGACTTCCAGCGCCGGTTGAGGTCTCGGTTGACGATGGAATGTCATTCAAAAGTGGTCCTCGGTCTGTGAGCGTGAGAGACCAACACCCGCGAGGTGAACCACGTACCATCAGAAGAAGGCAGCTCGTTCGCAGACCGTCCTCAGATGATGGTGGATATTCTCGCACTCGAAGGTCGGAAGCCAGGTCACCATCACGAATTATCGTCGAGAGAGCAGCTCCTAAGCGCAGATCCTCGTCGCATCATCACAGAGTCGAAGTCGTGAGAGAAGAGCCATCACCACCAAGAAGAACGAGCCGAGCACCCACAAAACCTCCTCCTTCGTTTCTGAACTCATATCTCCCTTCAACAGTTAGAAGTGGCCGAAGCCGAGCGGCTACATACGAGCAACCCCCGAGCTATGAGAAGATAACCTATGATCGATCACGACAAACGGATGCCTCTCCGAGATACCGCACGGGACGTGATCCGCATGCAGAAGATATCCGCTATAAGACGAGGTCAAGATCCGTTCATACATCACAACAGCCGGTGGCGGTCACAAGGACAACCAGTAGGCGATCTGGGTCTGTGGATATCAACGAGCGGATGAGGTTACTGGCGGTTCGGGATCGATTCAGAGATGAGATAGATAGAGCGCGCCGGGATCGGGGAGGCGCTAGGCATCAACCACAGCGGTATCGAGAATATGACCGTCAATCATTGAGATGATTTAGGTTCTTGTAGGTGTTGCTCAGGCGGAGAGAATGAGACTGATGTTCATCGTGATCATGCAGAGATATTTAGGCTGTGCGTTGAGAGTTGGATTGTAAGAGTACTTTAAGATAGTATTACGTACTAAGGAGAAGCATAACTTAGTCGGACCGGCTTTAATCTTATACCTCGAAAGCGATTTCAGCCGATTAGTAGTAATTACTATCGTATATTTAAGTTAATATTCCCTGTGTCCAAAAATATAGTCGGTATCTATCAGGGAATACTAAATTTACCATAATAAAACGGAGCTCCAACACCCCCTCCCGCGGCTATGAATCTTATACCTGGAAAGCGATTTCAGCCGATTAGTAGTAATTACGATCATATATTTGAGTCAATATTCCAGGTTTTGTCCAAAAATATAGTCGGTATCCATCAGGGAATACTACATTTACGATAATAAAACGGAGCCACAACACCCCCTCCCGCGGCTATGTACTTTAGATACAGTAGGTGGAACTGTGCGTGAAGAGAAGACAAATGCCTACTATGTAACTTTCAAACCATTCCACTAATCCACGATACCAATTGAAACTCTTCCTGCCACTCAAAAGCTGAACTCATACACAGCATTGCAGTCGTTTCGGTGATTGATATTTACTCAAACTCACGTGCTCGAGTCCAAGTTCTGGCCGACCTCTGTTAATGGCACTGTGATAGAAAAAGCTACACCACCGTACAACCTGGAATGCACATCGCGCGCGACCTCAACTTGAACCTTGGAAGCCAATAGGTAAGCCCCTGCTCTACCTCTCCTCCCAACATGCACCACCTCCCACATCACAACCGGCAGCGTCCCACAGTCGCCTTGGGAGCTGGAGCGGCCGGCGACGAGCGCTGTCTACGCCACGGTAACGCTGCTCCATGAGCAAGAATGTCGCGCTCGCGACAGCATGAGCTGTGTTGGCGTTTTGTACAGCACGGAGACGATGTACAATTACCACAGATCGTGTTAACAGACCGTGGAGAAAGCTTTGCTGCGCTTCTAGCACTGGCAGCTTCTTCATCTGCTCGTCTCCGACTCCTGGCGAGAGCACAAGACTATTTACCTCGAAGTCACCTTCGCGCGTTGCGTGGACAAGGATTGCGAAGGGCTTGACTCGGAGAGTCGGAGGGTAGCTTCACGATCACGACATGACATTGATCACTAACTTGCCAGTAGAACCGCACAGGCTCTCTTGTATTGATCGCATCCCCCACCATGCCGGTGCGTGTCTCTCTCGTTACCTACCACATAACCTTTACTCATGTCTTCGCCAGGCAATTCTAGATGACCCCGCCTCGCCTGCAATATTCAGACGCTCAGGCGCTTCTCCATTGCCCACTCCGAACTCTGCCCTCCCCGAAGATGTAGTCCCACGCCAAGTCACCCTTCGCGATCGCGTCACGAAGGCCACCTTGATGCCCTTCTCATCAGTTGAAGATGTCCCTCTTTCGCTCCTCAACTATCTTGTCAGCCTAATTAACAAGGAAATTGAAAAAGGGGACACATATCCTATGATGGACGCAATGGATTTGGCATTCTTTGGGCCATACTGGTTCGCGAACTTTGGGGCAGTGATGCTGTTAGGAAGCTACGATAATGTACAAGCGGTCAAGAGAGCGGCTATGGAGGGCAAAGACTGGGAGAAAGAGTGTTTGGGCAGTTTCTATATCAAACCAAACTACCCTGGACGTTCCAGTCATGTTTGTAATGGAGGCTTCCTCGTCTCGGGCGGGGCACGAAACCGAGGTGTTGGGAGACTCATGGGAGAGAATTACCTTCTATGGGCACCGAAGCTGGTTGGTCTTGCGATAGTCTGAGTGATATCTACTAATCGAACACAGGGCTATACGTATTCTGTCTTCAATCTGGTGTATGAGACCAATTTTGCATCATGCAGAATTTGGGACGGGCTCGGATTTAAGCGAATTGGTCGAGTCAAGGGGTGTGGTAACCTCAAGTCACATCCAGATCAGCTTGTCGATGCCATCATCTTTGGACGAGATCTGGACGCTGATGGTGAAGACTTCATCACCGAAGAACGATTTCAACGCATCAAGTTCTACCTAACGAATGGTCGGTATCCTGACGGGGCCGATCGTTCAGAGAAGAGTCGATTACGAAGTGCTGCCTCACACTACAGACTTCTACCTGCCACGGAGACTGAACCAGAAAAACTCATGCTCAAGGGCAAGGAAGTCATTTCAGATCCTCAGCTACAATATGAGACAACCCGTAGAATCCACGTTGAGACTCACGGTGGCATTAACAAGACCACGGCAGCTGTTGCAGAGAAGTACCACTGGATTCGCATCAAAGAGACTGCCAGTCAGGTCATCAAGAACTGCGCGCTGTGCTTGGCAGCTTCAATGCCTTCGGCTAGGACTCTCGTGCCTTTGCCAGAGAGACGCGGGCCAGGAGGCACGTGGACATTGGGTCACTTCTACCCATTCGATCGCGATCGCGAATACAGCGTCCCTCCTGGAGAGCCCTGGCTCAGAAGTTATGGTCAGCTTAAAGACCAAAGTCCTCAAACCCCAGCGGCTCCTCCTCCAGACATGACAGAGCTCCCGCCCATAGAAGCTGATGCCGACGCCGATGCTGACGGCGAGGCTGATGCTGACAGCTATGCATTGAGAGAGATTGAGATTGCCAATGGTGCCTTTGATGGCGGAAGCATCCCCGTAGATCCTGCTTTGATGGAAGGCCTGGATGCACTGGACGAGGCACGATTGTTCCTTGACAGTCAAGCAGATGCTCAATTGCAAGCCGAGGCTGAAGAAGCAGCTCGAGACGCAGTAGAATTTACAGACGCTCTCCCGGGAATGAAACCACCACCGAAGCGACCTGGACGGCCGCGAAAGAGACCCGCCACTGAAATGAATGAGCATGAGGCCGAGGCGCTGTCTTTGGCAGAGAGAGCTGTGAGGAGCAAGAGAGATGCGAGTACGGTCTCTGAATCGCCAAGTGTGGGCCAAAGTGCCACGCCGCTGAAGCCTGAGGAGAAATCGAAGGAAGCTGCACCAGAAGCAGCTGTTGAGACAGCAACTGGGAGTGGCAGCGCGATCAAGCGGGGACGAGGACGGCCAAGAAAGTCGGATAAGGTTGTTGAGGAGACCGGTTGAGGGAGGCGTCCTCGTTGAAAAAAAGAAGGATTAAATGTAGGATTTTTGCACAGGATTTGATAGCGATTTGAACATGGTCATCTACCCTATATACCTACATTTGTGAAGCCGTCTGGTTCAGATTCATGACGTACGTCGGTTTTGTAGGTCACGTCTCTGTCCGCTGCGTTGTGTTGTGTTGTGTTGCGGAATGGATATCATCAGAATACATGGCCAAAAACTGGGCGAATTATTTCTTTCAAGTATATCGTAGCATTATTCAAGCCAATCAGACAACAAAGTACGCAGAGCCAAGAAAGTAGTTTGGCTGAATATATATGATTATATCCTCCTTCCTTCTCCTCTTTCTACTCGGAATGAAAAAAATGCTATGATACAAGTAGTACTACTACCATGGACCCCCCCCCCCCCCCCATTCCAGCCCCAATCATGCATGCAATGCTAACAACAACAACTCCGAATCCAACCGTCAAATACGCAAGTAAGAAGCCTCCTCATGAAGCTCGTGTAAGAATGTAAATGCTGCCGCCCGTTGCCCAAGGCGAATGCGCGCGCCCCAAAAATCTGATCCCAAACGTGTCCGATGTAGTAAGATAATGATACAAATTGCCCATGTCCGGATGCCAAAACGCCTGTGAAGAGACGTGTCGATGGGACATGTTTGAATTGAAGGAGCGCATCCAAAATAACGCTTCGAGAAAGAGGAGCATCCGAGAAGATGGGCTCGTAGGCGAGTGATGTCAGCTCGCTGGAGGATGATACCGTATCCATCGGCCACCTTGCTTTCCACCATTATCATCAAACCACTCATTCACTCATTTCTCCTGTTGCACTATTCCATCTATACTTGTAGCGAATCGGGGATAGTGCTCCTCCTCGTCTCGTGACTGGCTGAGCACTAGCTAGCAGACGGGGCACCGTACTGCGGGACACCTGGTTGTTTGGCAGCAAGATTAGCAGCCATTTTTTCACGTTCTAGTTTCTCCTGCTCCATCATGGCGCGGTCAGCTTTCGTGACACGAGGTTTACGAACTGTAGCTCCACCACGTGAACCACGTCCGCCTCCTCCGCCACGACCGCGTCCGGTTGCATCGCCCCTGGCAGTTCCGCCTCTTCCACGTCCTCGGCCACGTTTGACGGTCCCATCGGCGCTATTGGGGATTAGTAGGTTGTGTGAGCCTAAGTGACAGGGGAAATACATACCGTTCAATCGTGACCTTCTCGGGTTCAGGGACCAAGGGACCAGAGTACACAAAGAAGCCATCCTTGGCCATCAACGCCGACTCTTCCCAAGCCATCTCGGTGTCATCAATGAAATCGTCACCACGATCATATTCCTCGGCTTTCTTTTTCCGCCTTTTCCGTCCATCGGTCGGTGCATTGGCAGAATCTTCCTCGTTGCCGCCAGTTTCGTTATTGCTATCTGGCTCAGAAAGATCCAGTGACATGTCATCCACAGAACCGAGGCCAGCCTCTTTTTCCAGGGCATTGCTAGCCGCAGCGAGGGCACGTTTTCTCTCATTGCGTGCGGCGAGACGTGGATGCAAGGCAGCGAAGCCGTACTTGCGCTCTACCTCGCGGGCAAAGTTGATGGTGACATTATTTTGACCAACCAATGAGAAAGTGAGGAAGATGTTTGTGCCTGCACTGCCATTTGGTGGTGTAGATCCAATGCTGCCTAGGGTTGTGGCGGATAACAAGCCACTCCCACTCGGTAATGGTGGTGGTTGTTCTTTTGCCCGTTTGGGGGCAGCTGGCGGGGTTGGCGCGTTGGATGCAGAAGCAGCACCAGAAGCAGCACCAGCGCCAGCGGGTTGTTTGGCTGGCTTCACATCAGTGTCGATATCCATAGCTGTGGTGGATTGAACGTGGGCGGTATTGTTTGAATGAGGAGCGAGAGCGGAATTGGGCGGTGCGGTGAATGGATTCTGATTCTGATGGTGAGGTTTCGTTGATGGCGGTAGAGGAGAGACAGGAGCGGATGTCACGAGATTGGAAGGCACAAGATGTGTTGTATTGTGAAGCAGCGTGGGCGAGGCGGAGGGATTCGACATGCGGCTGCTTTGTTGGCCAGCCTGGAGGGTATCGCCTCGGATGGGATCGAATATCCGACCGCTGGAAGCGGGCCGTGGAGTATTGGGAGTGCCAAGAGGGGCAACGTGGGAATTGGAAGGCAGTGTCGAGCCCAGATGCACTTCACTCGTTGATCTCTGCTGCGGCACTGGGCTTGGCTGGGCAGCTCGAGGCTGATCCTGACGGTCGAGCTGGGCCTGATCCTGATCCTGACGGTCGAGTTGAGGCTGATCCTGACGATACATGTCGACGCCGTCCATGGAGCTCATGTTGTTGAAGAGCTTGGTCTGGACGGGGGCAGAGGTGGGGGCTTGCACGTCGGACAGTTTCTGACGCTTTTTGCGTGGCTTCTCTGGTGCATTTGGGTCCTTTGGCTTGGGCTTCGGACCAGGCTTCTTGCGTTCTCGCACGGTGCCGTCGGGGAGCACAACAGGGGCACGGGATTTCCTCTGCTTCTGGTCTGTGGCTGATGTGGTGGATGTGGTGGACGTGGTGGATGTGGCGGGTGGAGGAACCAGGGGGCTATTTTTAGGTTGTGGTTGTGCAGCAACACCAAAATTCAGACTATCGCGAGTGAGTTTGTGGTTTGGCAGATCTGATCGCGGCGGGCTCAAATCGCTGAGCGAGGACGGGGGGCTCGAAAGCGGATCGTCGTTTGCCGACCGAGGGCCTGCTGCGTCCATCACAACAACTCTGGGTCATCAAGAGGAAGGGAATCGGGATTGCAGGAGTGCAGGAGAGCGGGATTGATCAAGGCGGGAGAGCGGGATTGATCAAGGCGGGATGGCGGGATGGCAGGACTGCAGGATCAGGATCAGGATCAGGATCGGGATGGCAGGATGGAGACGGCTTTGGTGTCTTGCTGCACTTGCTGCACTTGCTCGACAAACACCAGCGGCGACGAGGCCGACCGAGAACAGCAGATGCAGAAGGAAATGCGGATTGAGCAGGCCGCGGGCGGGCGTCAGAGGCTGAAATGCGGGCGATGGACGGGGCACAGAAGCGTCGTCAAGACGGCGATGGTTTGGGGCAGATGCGGGTATTGCAGACGGCGGGATTCGATGGATTGCGGCTTCAGCGTGGATGGCAGAGGGGGAGGAGTTGGGGAGGAGTTGGGGAGGAGGCAATTGAGAGAACAGGCGGGTGTAGTCGATATATCAGGAATTGGGCAACATCAGCAGGCAGGATCGAAAGATTGCTCGTCAGGCTCGTCAGAAATCTGGGGGGTCAGTGCAGCCAGCAGTGACTTGGAAGAGACCTCAAACGTCGGCGAAGAAGCACGAAAGCTTGCCTTTGCCTGGGCCTGGGGGGAGGCTGATCCATACACTGGCAGTACCTGATCTGGGCGGGCAAGCCTGATCTGAGCCTGATCTGAGCCTGATCTGATCGGAGGCCAGAGGCGAGCCTGATCTGAGCCTGATCTGAGCCTGATCTGATCGGAGGCCAGAGGCGAGCCTGATCTGAGCCTGATCTGAGCCTGATCTGATCGGAGCGAGCCTGACAAGACGCGAGCCTGGCAAGAAGCGAGCCTGGCAAGAAGCGAGCCTGGCAAGAAGCGAGCCTGGCAAGAAGCGAGCCTGGCAAGAAGCGAGCCTGGCAAGAAGCGAGCCTGGCAAGAAGCGAGCCTGGCAAGAAGCGAGCCTGGCAAGAAGCGAGCCTGGCAAGAAGCGAGCCTGGCAAGAAGCGAGCCTGGCAAGAAGCGAGCCTGGCAAGACGCGAGCCTGGCAAGAAGCGAGCCTGGCAAGAAGCGAGCCTGCAAGACGCGAGCCTGCAAGACGCGAACCTGATCTGAGGCCATCCCGATCTGGCAATGGGCACGCCGCCGGATTGCGTATCCAGCATATCCAGCACGCCAGTCGTCCATATCAAGTCCGTCCATATACATACTAAGATACTTGCTCCATTCGCAAAGCTGCAGAACACGGTCATTCATTGTTTCACACTATCATGATACCATCACAACTCGGCCGTCCTAAGTGCTCACATCTCTGCACGTGCAGCTGCTACATAATTACTCCACATATCCCCTCTAGACTGACTCGGCCTCCATTCGCAATCTATCTCTCACTCATCAACAAAACGAAACAAAACAAAACAAAACAAAACAAACCCAACCAAACCCACCCAAAACCAACCACACCGATCATGTCGACTTTACGGGGCCAACGTTTCGAAATCGACCTGGATCATGATGGAATCGCACCACGCTTCGAGCATCTCAATTCTGGCTCCAATTTTATCGCCGATGTGCTGGAGCGGGAAACGACGACGGTCAACCCGCCAACATTGAAGAGCCGAGTGACTGGATTTCCCGAGCACAAGAAACGGACTGCATCGTCACGCTTCAAGCTGAATACAAGTGAACAGAGCTCGCCCCAACAGACTGCATCGTCGCGCTTCAAGCAGAAAAATCTTAGCCGACACCCTGGCGAGGGAGACGAGAAATGGCAGATTCATGCAGAGAACCGGAAGGCTATTGCCCACATGTCCCCCGCTGAGATCGAGCAAGAGCGTCAAGATTTGTTCTCAGGACTGAGTCCTGCCTTGCTAGAAAAATTACTTAAACGATCAAACATTGATGCCGAACCGAGTCGGGGTGCGAAAGGTGAAAGGGAATCAAAACCAGTCAAAGAGCGACCATCAAAAGTGGAAAGAAAAGTATCATTCGCATTGCCCGAATCCGCTCCGGAAGAGGAACGACTGAATTCAACTGCAGAACGCCACAGCATATCAGACTGCCCCAAAATACCCTCGGAAACAACCAATACCGACCAAGAACTTCCACCACAGACACTCCCAGATCCCGCCTCAATAACCGACCGAGAACTTCCACCACAGACACTCCCAGGTCCCGCCTCAATAACCGACCGAGAACTTCCACCACAGACACTCCCAGATCCCGCCTCAATAACCGACCGAGAACTTCCACCACAGACACTCCCAGGTCCCGCCTCAATAACCGACCGAGAACTTCCACCACAGACACTCCCAGATCCCGCCTCAATACCCGTCAACGACGGCGGCTCCATCCACTTCCCCACCGCCCCAGCACCCGACCTCGATCCAAACTCCGACTCCTTCCTCGAAGACCTACACGAAAAGTATTTCCCCAACCTCGCCCACGACCCCTCAAAACTATCCTGGATGACCGCTGCCACTTCAGAAGAAAACGCATCCTACGCACCTACACAACAAGATCTCATCCCCGCAGATCTACGCTTCGATTTCAAAGGCGCTCTAATCCCACCTTCATTATCCAACACCCTGCCCACAGATCTGGGTCTCCATCACCATGGTCTCGCGCCCTCGGCAGCGGGATACACGATCCCTGAACTTGCTTTGCTGGCAAGATCCACCTATCCGGCCCAGAGGTGTATCGCGTTCCAGACCTTGGGGAGGATCCTGTATAGACTTGGGATCGGCGAGTTTGGGGACGAGGCGAACCTCGGAGTGCAACGTGGGCCGGGGGAGAAGGCTGTTTTGGCGAGGGGGTTGTGGAACGCGGTTGAGGACGGGAAAGTTATTGATTTGATGACCGAGGAGAGTAACAAGGAGAGGGGCATAGGAGCAGTATCGCCATGGCCCAGGAGGCCGTTTGGAATTGGACGAGGGGTGGGGGGAGGAGGAGAAGAGCTGTTTGAGTTTGTACGTCCAGAGGGATACTGAGTTTGTACGTTCAGAGGGATACCCTTTGCCTTCACTATCTTTCATCAATCATCACAACAACGGAGCAAAGGACCATGAAAGATCAAGAGAGGTGGATTGGGAGTTCAAGACTGCCATTGCCATTGCCTATCCATTATCTCAGTCGCATTCACACAGGTCCCGGAAGATACTTTCTACATTTTGCATGATTCCCATCTGGTGGACCAAGTAATGGCCGACGTCATTGACTGACGCCTGCATAGCTTGCCATCGCAACGTGCCTCTTTCTTCCGTGCCATAGTTTTCCATATCCCTTTCCATATCCTCACAATATGCCTTTACTGTCTCCCTACCTTTATACATTCCCTTCACTACTTCTTCTTACTATCGACTTTGTCCTCCAACACACGGACATATCCCTCTATCCTCTGGACGGTGGCTTGAAGGTGCTGTCCTCATCATCAGCTACGGCCAATCTACTTGTTAGACGAGGGAGAAAACAAACATAAATATCCTCAGTCAACAACTCATTGCTGACCCTGTATTCCTGCAAGACGTAAAAGTACATGCTACCAGCCGCGAGAACGGATCCGCTTAGGAATCCGAGAAGTCTGTTTGGTCATGTGTTAGTTTGTGTCCTTCCAAATAGATCCGTGAGAGTTGTGTGCGTTGGAAGTAGTCGCGTGCTCTGCCCGTTTTCTTCTGCCTTTCTTCCCAATGTTCTTGTGCCCTGCTCTTCCCTCCTTGTTCATCCCTCTCTTGCAAAGCTCCACATCCTCTACACATCCATCTGCCAAGCTCGCTCTCTTCGTCTCTATCCTCCTCATCCCCTCCCTCCCTCTCTCGCGTAGAAACGAAAGACAAACTCACCCTCCCCTAAAAGCGCCAACAGGTCTCCTAGCAGGTAGTACCGCAGCAGGCTCCCCCGCAAATCTCCTAGCCGTCTGACTGAATGCCCTCTGAGCTCCGAATGTAGATTGTGCTGATGCCATCTTGAAGGGCGCTCGGGTGAGGATGCGGGAAGCCATCGTTTTCTTTGTTCCGTCGATGGTCGATGGTCGATTGCGCAAATGTTGATCGGTTGCGTATATCTTGGCCAGATGTGATTATTGGTTGTTTACTGGCCGTGAAGGGTGGAGTTGCGCAGAAGGTGGAGCTCTTTTCTGTTGTTGTTCTGTTTTGGGAGAGCTCGGAGCTTCCAGTCATGCGCTGAGTGACTGACGCATTTGCATCACGCTCGAACAATCTAGAACAGCACCATTCGACATCTTCATTAACATCCAGTCCTCAACTCATCTCATCTCCAATCAAGAAAACATCTTCACAAAAGTAGGAAAGCGGGATGGTTACAAGAATCAATCCAATATCTTCTATATACCCACTTCCTCCCTCGGATCTATAGAATGCCAGGCTCTGCTATTCGCTAGGAAATCTTCTACTTTGATCGCTGAATACCAAATGATGTGTCCAAAGCCAAAGCCGGAGCATATTCAATTCCCTCTGCAAGATATGCCCAAGATATACACAAAAATAACAAGAGGTCATCATCCATCCACCTAATCAAACTTTACTTGAGTAACACGGGTGCAGCCTTGCCAGCCTTCTCTGCTGCACGATTGGCGAGCTTCTGTAGTTGATCGCTGCGCATTTGTCGGAACGCTCGGAACAGGACGATGAAGAGTAACTCGACTCTGAGATGCAAGTTAGCGACTGACATGAAAGACGGAAAGAGTTGACCATACCTCTCTTTCGTCATCATAAGCAGGCCCTGAACGATGATTCCTTTCGATATTTGCGGTGCAATGCCCTTGAAAAGCCCCAGCCATCCCTCATGCTCAACGATGAAGGCCATGACCTCGCCGAAGGTCTTGAATGGGACGCCATTCCGTGCTGGTGGCGGTCTCGATTGTAGACCGACCTTTGCTACGATCAATGGTTGTGTGGCGATGGTAGCTAACGATTTTGACATGGCACCGAGAACTACGCCCATATCAGCATGTTGGCCCTCATCGAGGACCGCTCGAGCACTCACGAAATGATTCCCAAGGCCTCAGAACCTTCTTGTCCTTGAACATGACCACCCGTAATCTTTGGTATGCGCCATATGTAATTGAAGGATTCACCACAAGCACTAAACTCGCTTTCAATCCTCTCCATAGTCCTGTCCACCCATCCTCGCTGTTGACCACATCCTTTGCAGTTTGGTACATACCCTGCCGCTCGCTCTTTGGCTGCGTCTGTTGCCTTGTCGTTACAACAGCGATTGGGATTGTGAACAATTGCGCGAGGGCTCCTGAAACGGCACCCAAAGAGAGCTCAACAGCAGTTCCTGGATTGGCTGCCGTTTTCTGGTTTGCGAGGTATATAGTTCGAACGACAGTGTACCAATAGAAGTATGCAAAGTTTGTCGAGGCCACACCGATCAGGCTGCCTGCCAGACCAGCATATAAACCTGCGAAACCCTCTTCTGCGTGGATTTTCGTTATCGCGTCCCAGGTTCCTTCGTAGTGTACATGATCGCTCGATAGGGCAAGCTCGTCAGTCTTTGGCGACTTCTTAATCTGGACCTGTAATTTGGTCTTTACTCTGTCGTTGTTGGTCAATCCTGTGGTCGCCGAACCGGGCAACTCGTACTCACATGTCCAATGGATACACCAGCAGATTTGCCATGACAGCACCCGCCGCGCCAGCTACAGCAAATCCCCATGGCGGCAAAGGTGCCTCTTTCGACTGGACAGGCATCCTAAATTAGTTCTGGTCTCCCTGGAGGAAGGGTGGTGGGAGAGAAAGAAGGTTGAAGGCGCGGGGAGATAGGCTCTTCGAGGTCGGCTGGCAGTATGACGACAGAGAGGAGGAGAAGACGAGGGAATCTGATTTTGGCCTTCAGACAGACATATCAAATCAATGGGCTTCACAAGATGTTTTGACTGGAGTCTTACTTGCAGGTGCTACAATCTCCAGCTGCACCTGGCAGAGAGAAAGAGAGAGGCTCTCGCCGGCATCTTTGTTGCTTGATTGAAGCCGAGGTCTGATGCCGGAAAAGGCAACGAACCGACGCTTGGCTCACAGTGGCCCTATCAGCTCAGTACCCTCGGACAAAGCAGCTCGTACCTTAGCGACCAACACTTTTAACCAACGATCGATAGCGATAACTTTCTGGCAGTACAATTTTGAAGGGCATGAGTAAATGATGGGTAAGGATGTTAAGATAAGCGAGTTCAAGGTGCAGAGAACAAGTATTAATTCCTGGATGCGATCAAGCTACTGTGCTTGCTATCGATAAGGCTGTGGCTGCCGCGATCAAATGTCACTGGGCAGCCGAGTTGAATCGTGCCTTGAACGTGCCTTGAATGGTGCCTTGAACGTGCCTTGAATGGTGCCTTGAATGGTGCCTTGAATGGTGCCTTGAATGGTGCCTTGAATGGTGCCTTGAATGGTGCCTTGAATGGTGCCTTGAATGGTGCCTTGAATGGTGCCTTGAATGGTGCCTTGAATGGTGCCTTGAATGGTGCCTTGAATGGTGCCTTGAATCGTGCCTTGAATGGTGCCTTGAATGGTGCCTTGAATGGTGCCTTGAATCGTGCCTTGAATCGTGCTGCCCTGTGGTTCATGGTTGATTTCCAAAATTAGATGCGACCGTGGCTTGGCAGACAAAGTAGGAGGATTGATCTTGGCAGAACTAACAGTAGGAGTTACAACTAACAGTAGGGAAGGATTGATACGAGGATTGATACGAGGGTTGACACGAGGGTTGATACGAGGATTGACAGCATTCATCATCTCCTCCCGTCTCATCTTCACGGGACTTCACTTCACGCTTACATGTCTGCTCGTTCCAATCCATGGGATGGAAATGTGCGTGGCCATGTAAAGTCTCTTCAATCGGGCGTCAGAATGCCACCGTAACATCATCAAAACACCGTCTTTCACCATGAGCTCGTCAAGCTCAAACTCTAACCAGGTCGCGTTACTCAAAGCTGAGTCTGCGGTGAGCTCAACCCCACGATTGGACCAAACCCATCATCTCGGACTATTTGGAGTCACTTTTGATCTCCCTTCTGACGACGGGATTATTATACTGTTGCTGGAGACGGCGTTGCTAATTGGATCCGTCAGAGCATCGAAGCCCGAATCAAGCATGCATCGACCAAAGATGAGGCTCTGTCTCTTGCCATGCAAGCTACAGAGCTTTGCATCGACGCTTTGAAGCTAGCTCCGAAACCCGACAGGCCAGAGATACGCGCTCGATGCAAGTTTCTACTGGATGAAGCAGAACGAATGAAGCAGATACCCGTGTGGACACGGCCGAAGAAGACTCCAGATCTTGCCGATGCTGTCGCCAATATCGACATCCGACCAGGTCCATCACTGCGTCCCCATCTCAAGGCAAGAGCCAGCCCAGCTCCCTCTGTCTACGATCCAGCACTAGTCTCGAGGTCACCAAATATCCTATCACAAGCGTATACGCCCACGCCCACCCATCAACCACCCAAGCCGAAGCCGGCCGCTCGACTTCGTGAGCCCGTATCGAAGAGAGAACTTCCCATAGCCGAAAAACTGCTGCTATTACATGCCTCCAAACTGAATGGATTCAAGTTCCCGCCATGGACAGGACCACCAAAGCCGGAAGAATTCCATCTTGATGATGGAGCAGAGCCTTTCCAGTAAACGCGTCACTCACAGAAATCAACGCTTCTCCAGCTAACATGATCAGGGATACTACGGATCTTTGTCTGTCAGAGCATCAGCTGAAAGCTTTCTGTGGCTGGAAGCGAGCCCATGAAGCCATTCCTCCGCCTTCATGGTTCCCGGGAAGTCGAACCAATCTGCAACCAACCATGCAGGCTACCCGTCCCATCGATCTCGTCCAAGATGCTGCAACTGACTGCTCCGTTGTGGCGAGTCTTGCCGCTGGCACCTCCAGGGCTGGAAGAGGACACGCGAAGATATTGGACGAGGTTATGTTCCCTTACGATCATGACAAACAGCAACCCGAGATCTCTCCGAATGGAAAATACGTTGTCAAACTCAATTTCAATGGATGCCATCGGAAAGTCGTCGTTGATGATCGTCTACCTGTCTCCAGCACACAACGTTTGCTGCATGTAATCGACAGGAAGAATCCTGCGCTCCTCTGGCCGGCACTCTTTGAGAAAGCGTATTTGAAAGTTCGCGGAGGCTATGACTTTCCAGGAAGCAATTCCAGCACCGATCTTTGGATTCTCATCGGGTGGATTCCTGAACAAGTCTTTCTGCAAGACGACACGACAGATCCCTTTGATGTTTGGACAAGGATGTTCAAGGCGTTTCAGTACGGAGATGTTCTCGTCACGATGGGGACCGCGAAGATGTCACATCGAACGGAGAGAGATTCAGGACTTGCTGGCCAACACGACTACGCTGTTCTGGATATGAAAGAAGACGAGGATCGAAAGTTCATGTTACTCAAGAATCCGTGGTGCGAGGGTGGTTCATGGAAGGGTTCCATCCCCCAAACCTCATTACAAAGATTTTCAATGAATGACAGCCGCCCAAGCACTCCGGATTCTGCAAAGGAAGACCTTTCTCCAGGCACTTTCTGGATCGACTGGAATAACGTTTTGCAATACTTTGACTCCATCTATCTTAATTGGAACTCGGGACTTTTCTCCCATCGGCAAGACATTCACTTCGCCTGGGATTTGACTAGCCACCGCAGTGCCACGGGCAGCTTCATCAACAACCCGCAATTTGCAGTCGCCTGCTCCAAAGGTGGCACGCTCTGGCTCCTTCTCTGCCGCCATTTCAAAGACACTGCCGAGTTGAGTGGAGACAGCTCGCTGAATGTCAATGTGGGCCCAGCTGGCGAATTCATTGGCTACATGAGTCTGTACGTGTATGACAGGAATGGCCAACGTATGCCCATCTCATGCACACCACTCGAGCGCGGTCCCTATGTGGATTCTCCACAGACACTTGTGAGACTCGATGTCCCGGCACAAACGACATACACGGTTGTGATCTCGGAGCAGGGCCTCCCACCTCTCAACCATACCTTTTCCTTCATGGCCTTCTCGGACATGAAGGTTCAGATCTCAGAAGCGACGAGTCGATTCGAGCACACTTCCACTGTAGAGTCGGCCTGGACGAATGCAACAGCAGGGGGAGGCGCACATATTGTCACTTACTCAACAAATCCGCAATTCAGCCTGATGGTTGCTCACGACACCACTCTCGCGATGCTTCTTGAGACTCCCTCCTCTGATCTAAATGTCCACGTCAAACTCGTCCGCGGTCACGGAAAGAGGATCATTTCGCTTACCCGGAAGGATATCATCGTCGATTCTGGAGACTACCGTCGTGGAAGTGCTTATGCTGAGATCACGGAGATGGAAGCAGGAACTTACACGGTTATTTGCTCTACTTTCGAAGCAAACCAGAAAGCACCTTTCACGTTACGGGTAGAGAGTCAGGTCAGCACGCAGTTGAAGCAACTGCCCGGTGAGAATGCAGGACGACTGAGTCGAAAATTACCAATGGCGTGCTTCAACTGGAACAATAACAAAATTGCAGCATCCATCTCTCCACTGCGCTTAGTCAAACTCAGCGCCATCGCCAAATTCAGAGGATCCAGTGCACCCACCACCCGCTCACCTGTCAGATTGAGCATCGAACTTGGACGCGGTCCGGAGAGGAGGATTCTAGGCGTCAGTAACGAAGGCGAATACTGTTATGCTGGCGATGGAGCGGGAGGTGGAGCGGGGGAGGTGAGGACTCCTGAACTTGATCTTTGGGCTGAGATGAGGCGGTTTGCGGAGATGTATCTTGTGGTTGAGAGGATGGCGGGACCGGAGACCACTGGAGAGGAGAGGTTCGATGTCGAAGTGTGGTGTGATGCGAAGGTGCAGGAGGTCTGCGAGATTGGGACTTGGAGGAAATGGGATGATTAGGGGCTGGTGATGGGCATCGCATCGGAATTCTATGGTAACTAATATGTAGGCCAAGATAGGAGTAGGAGTACCTAGGAGCCCATGCTGACCCTCGTAGACCCGGCGTAGACTCGGCGTACCAGTAGGAAGGGCAGCTTGATGCACGATTCAGATGCCGCGTTTATGGTGCATGTAACGTTGATTGGCTGGTGATTCAACTTCCATTTGAGGTACGAGGTACGAGGTACGAGGTACGAGGACTCGGTAGCTTTGGCGGGACATGACCGGGTGGAAGGGTATTGGGTGTTGTATCAGACGGGTATTGTGTTGTATCAGACGGGTCTTGGGCATTATCTCGGACGGGTATTGGGCATTGTATCGGACGGGCATTGCAAGACAGCATGACCTCCGGGTACCTCCCACTGTGATCAGATGGCGCAAGCATGGCCATATATATCTTTGTCGAGCTAGCAGACACGGAATTTGGGAAGCTGAGCCTTAGTTAGTTCCAAGTTCGCTACCAAATCTGGAGTACGTGAACAGAGGAGCAAAAGCAACACCACTTCAATACTGCCGCAGCTACCTATTACTTGAACTACATTATCCATACCACTCACTTCAACTGCCCACTACTCCGTACAAAGAAAGACGTGCTGAATCAGCCGGGGAAACAGGACCCCCACCAAATCAAATCATACCGTGTTCCAATCATACCGTATCAGACGCCCAGTCGCCGCCATTTCTACCATGGCCACATCTGGAGGAGCTGTAAAAGGCCCAATAGCTCCCAGCGATACACCCGAAGCACACGCTCATGCCAAGGTCGAAAAAGCTCCAGACGATTCTTCAAAGCTGAAGACGTTCCTTGGCATCTTGAGAAGGTTTAACCGCCCTTCGCTGCCATCGAAAAGACGCGTCCCAAATACCGCTTGATTGCAGTGCTAATGGGATACACAGGTTCATTGGTGTCTCTGACCTTGCTGCTATTCGATTTTCACTTCCTGCACAGCTCATTGAGCCGATACCGAATCTTGGTACGCTACGGCCGAGTCGCTGGATATGGGTGGAAGAACGAGTACTGATTTGGTTGCAGAATACTGGAACTACTTGGACAGACCAGAGACCTTTATCAGGTGAGATCTCTATGAGAATCACGGCATAGATCAGTGTACTGACTCCCTCCAGCATCGGCGACTCGGAAGACCCTGTTGGGCGCATGCTAGGTACACTTAGGTTCTGGTTCACGAAGGATTTGGTATGGGTATTGGTTGTCTGAGCAGGAGCCGCTGCTTATATGCGATTAGAAATACGTCAAAGGAAAGCCAATCAAGCCATATAACTCGGTCATTGGCGAATTCTTTAGGGTATACTCTCCAATCTGCCCTCCTTGCTGGACTCGCTAACACAATCAGTGCAATTGGGACGTAGAGGATACAGCCCTCCAACTCAAACACCCAAATAGCGCCCCACCGAGCAGCGCTGCAAGCATTGCCTCGAAGAACAGCGAAGCGACTGCCCAGGGTGGCGAGAAAGTCAGAGTCTCCTTTTTGACCGAACAAACCTCGCATCATCCTCCTGTATCCGCCTTTTATATCGATTGTCCTCAGAAGGGAATCACAGCTCGTGGATATGACCATCTCAGCGCCAAGTTCACAGGAACGAGTATACGGGTGACAGCTGGAGCGCACAACTTGGGCATTTTCATAACGCTTGACAACAGGGATGGGGAGCAATATCGGCTCACACATCCAGCAGCACATCTCGGTGGTTTGCTTAGAGGTATTTTGTTTCAATGCATGCGACTTGAACGGCAGAAGACTAACTACAGACAACAGGAACCCTCAGCATCTCAGTGGCCGACACTTGTTTTGTCGTTTGCCCGAAAACCGGTCTAAAAGTTATCCTCGAATACATGGAAGAAGGCTGGCTCGGCCGTGCCCAGAACAAAATCATCGGTTTGATATTCCATTACGATCCGGCAAACAACACGAAAACCAAGATCAAGGAGGTTGCGGAATCGGATATTGTCGCTCGTATTGAGGGCAACTGGCAAGACAAAATATACTACTCGTTGGGCAGCACGCCATTTGCAAAGTCAACAGAAAAGATCGAGTTGATCGATTTGAATCCGCTTTTCCCTGTCAAGAAGTCAGTACCGCCGGAGAACTTGCAATTGCCTAATGAGTCAAGGCGATTCTGGAAGGGTGTTACGGAGGCTATCGTTCAGAGGAAATTTGGTCTCGCGACGACGTTGAAGCAGGAGTTGGAAGAGGCACAGAGAACGAAGGAGAAGGAGAGGGAGGCCAGTGGGAAGGTCTGGCAGGTATGTTGATGGTATCCACTTGGGAGAAAAGATTTACTAATATTAGACAGCCACGATTCTTTACGGGCGCCGTTACGCCAGTAGGAAAACCGGATTTAACACCGGATGGATTGAAAGCTCTGGATGGGTTACACAAAGGTGTCTTTGAATTAGAAGATCCAAAGGAGTATGCTGCTTTTTGAGCGTCGTTGGCATAGAGGCGTGTTTGGTTGGGGATGGCGGATACACTCGCTCTTTGCATACAGGTATAGAATTCGGGTTGCACAGCTCAAATGGGGATGGCTGGCTATGGCGCATGGCGTTTGCTGCTGCGGATCTCCTTGATGCTCAACGCATTGATAATGTTGCGTGGTGATGATCGGCAGGAGCGGGTTCATGGAGTGGAGGTATTTGGACGAATTTGCATATGGCTCGTTTGAGTGCGTTCTGATGAGCATACGGTATGTTTTGTTAATCATTAGTGCTAGATACTCACTCGTTACAATCAATTACAGATGTCTGTTACTCAGATCTGGATCATGTTGAAAATGGCTCCGTGGGTTTTTAGGATTCATTGGTGAGTGTTAACGCCGATGGGTGAGTTGAGCGTCCTGGATGCTAGTAAGATACCACTGATGAGGCTTTCAGTTTACGCCAGTATTATTGACCGGCCATTTTGCATATCGCTCAACCTATTTCTCGCGATTCGAGCTTGGGGATTTCTTTCCTGGATAACGATGCAAGAGAACTGACGACAAACGTGGATATCTCTTCACTCTTGCTCTCTCAGTCAAAGGGTAGTACAGGCCAGAGCTCCGTGGATCCAATTCTTCATTATTGCAGATGCGTGCAGCTTAGCTGTATCCTATCTTTCCTATGCAGAAGATTTTCCTCAGGTATTGCCTATCTGAGGCTATAAGAAGTGCACCAAGAGCTTGCTGGGGTATAATCATCATTCATGTATGAAGTCGACTAATCGTTCGCTTTCCATCCACTCCTCTCTTTCACTCCCTTGGCCCACCACAAACAGCACATCGGCCGCTATCATCATGATTGATGAAGAAACTGCCTTCACATTTCTTGCTCCGACATTTCCAGGTGTTACGCATGATATTCGGCTTCAAAACGTTGGAGCAAATCATACAGAGGAAATCGCTATCAGCATTCTCGAAGGAGCAAGTAAGACATATTGGTGAATCCGGCGGCGCTGATGCTAGTCCAGAAGCCTTGGGCGAAGGAGTTCCGAATGTTCGTGGTTTCTGAGAGATTGGCGGAGGTCTAGATGTCGCAGCTTCTGATTCAGTCGATCTAGAAGCTGAAGCTGATGGCTTGCCGGCCTGGAGAGATCCTTTCCCCTTAGAAGAGGGCAATTTGGGCGCTTTGGTGAGCTCCCCGGCATCAGATTCACTCTCTGTAGTCGTGCCGCTGTCATATGTCAGCTCCAGAGCTGGCTTCTTCGCCGATCCCTTCGCAACAAAAGCAGGAGGAATATCCGTCATCCTCAGCTCCTCCATTTCTCTTTTGACATCCTCGTCGTTCTCGTCTTCGGCGCCACATACACGAACCATGCCATGACCTTGTGCATCCGTGATCTTCTTCCCATCACGATCCGTTGCAGCTGCGTCGTCGTCTAGAATATGCCAATCGTCATCTGATTCTGTATCGCTGTGCGTCTCCTCCTCTTTGATGACCTCTTCCTTTTTGACCGTCTCGAATCGTGCCAACGCAGCAGCAGCTCGAAGGTCCCGACCTCTCGCACTGCCAGCAACCCTAGGCTTCGCCTTCTGCTTCTTCCCCTCCTCAAGCTTGACCCTGGCATCCTCATCGTCGCCCAATTTCTTGCCACCACTGCCAAACTTGTTCAAAATCCGCTTCTGCTGCCTCTCCGCGTAACTAATCTTAGGCTTCTCCAACTTCTCACCCCTTCTCTTCCTCTTCCTACCTCTACCCTGCCGCCTATACGTCCCACTACAAACATGTTCCGGCAGATCCTCTTGCGCGACACTCTGCCCCTCAACAAACCTCCCATCAATAGCTCTCCCACGTCCCCACATCCCTTCCCCAACATAGTCCCTATCCCAAAGCACCTTGACCTCCTCACAATACGCATTCCTAACCTTCCAAAAGGAAGAGCTATGATTCATCTCCTTACAATGCGCAAGCTCATGCATCATAACCAATTGCACATGTTTGAACGGCAACCACTGTCCACTCTTTCCCCTCAGAACCAGCTCAATGAGTTCGCCAGCGTTAAAATTGCGCCCGGCGAATTCGGGATTCCATTCGTGTTCTGCGAGGGCCATGACGGCGGTGTGGTTTCCCTTCATGATTGGGTAGCATTGCGCTGCTATTCGGGAGAGAAAATCGCGGGAGTGTTCTTCGTCGGGGCCGGGGAGGGGACGGATGAAGTTTATGAGGGCGTTTGGTTGGAGGGTGCGGGCGTTTATCCGTTCAAAGCCGAGGGGCATTTTGGTGGAATCAGGGAAGTATAGCTTGAGACATTGGCATACTACCGCGATGGTGTTGAGGGACTTGAGCGGATGTTGCGAAAGTGGTGGAAGACGACGAGTCGCGAGTCGAAAGTAATCTCGAAGTTACGAGTACGCGACTTAGTTGTAAGGTTGAATCACGTAGAAACGTGATTTTCGAAGGCTTGCTTTTCAAAATTATCGTCTACAACTCTCTCATAAACTGAAGGTTACAGCCGCCCGAGGAGAATACTCCCTCGTCTGTTCCCTCGCCAATCTCCCAACCTCAGAAGCCATCCTATCGCCTGCTTTACGTCGAGTACCGCTGTCAATACCCTCATGGCTCTCCTTGTGGCATAGGGGCTCCTTTCAAATAACAACAACCTCTGCTTGCCCGTTTCATACAAAACCCAGAAGATTTGCTGGAAGGAAAGGAGAACAGAGCAACCATGGAGCCATGTGAATAGCCATACAGCCAGACTCTGGAAGGAACGGAAAAATTCTGGCACTCAGGTGTGAAAGTCTGGGGGTTTCTGTGGTTCAACGTCTTCTGCTCTTCTTCAGCTACTGATCTCATCGTCGTACTTCAATCGTCTGGCTCTTTCCATGCCCAGCCCAATCAACTAGTCGCTCAAATGCGAGTCAAACGACCACCACCTTTTCCTCCCTCTTCCCCACACTGCCACATTACACGATCACAATCATGAAATACCCAACCCACTAACCTCGCCCATCTCCTCTTTCCTCTCCCCACCCATCAAATAACTCAACTTCCACCTCATCCTCACACTTTCTCCCTTGCCCGTTTCTACACCAAGCAATCTGATAACCTGGCTAATCGGCTTACTCCCCTTCGGTCCCAATTCGCGCCCTGACTGCGGTTCCAATTTCAAACTGTAAGTTTTCGTAACCGCGACCTGGAAAGTCAACTCCGAGATAGGTGTGAAGGTATTGTTGGTGATGTTCGATGTAATCTCGATTTCATTGCTTGGTGTCGATCTCGATACCGCCCATGCAATAAGGATAGACGTGTTCGTGACGGTCAATTTGGCAGGGGTTGATGAAGGGAGGGCAGACGCGAAAGTCCATTCGTCGTCTGCTGGAGCTTGCGCTGCTGCTGCAGCAGGCGGAGGTGCAGTGAAGCTATCAATAAGATTCGTCGAGGCTGCTGGAGGTGGTGCCGCATGTGATGATTGGAACTGAAATGGAGATTGTTGGCGCGGTGTTTGTGATGCCGAGGAAAGAGCCGCGAATGGATCTGGCTTGAATTGTTGTTGCTGGGCGGGTGGACTGGTGAATGTACTCGACGGCCTAGAGGATGGATTTGGTGCTGCGAAATTAGAGAGTGAGCTGAAGGCTGGTGATTGAGATGCTGCTGGTGCGGGTGAGTTGAACATGCTTGTGATTTGAGCATTTGAGAGATGAGGTCCTGTTGGAGCTGGCGATGCTCCTGCCACGACGTTAGCACTCATAGACGCCCTCGGATTCGCCAGAAACATACCAAATCCATTCGAACCTAGCGACACAGCACCTCCTTGGCCATAATTGTCCGTCATTGACAGCCCGAGCAAGTCGTCCGCCAGCGCATTTCCAGAAGACTTTGGAGCTTCCGTGGCAGAACTACTCGATGGTTCCGGAGTCATCGCTTCATCGTCAGGGCCTCCCAGATCGATCAATGATAATTCATTGTTGGCTCCTCTTGTCACTCCAGCACCGCTCGTTCCCAATGTACCCTTTGGAATCTTCGCAGCTGCTTCTAGATCGCCCTTCTTGACCAATTTGTATCGCTCGATCGTTCGATTTATGCTGTCGTTGATTTCGAATAACTTAGCCACGGCTTCGTGATCGTCCGATTCTTCCTCGCACATTTTCTGGATCTTCGGGTGAGCGCTCATCAAGGCATTCGCAAGTTCCTGTAGAGGTGTGAGCTTTTGTCGAACCCTAAACTGCACATCTCATACCTCGAAAACGTCGCCCTCTTTTATCTGATCCGTCGCCTGGTGTTTCTGTAACATATCCTCCAGCAGTCTTGCTTTCTGCTGTATTCTTCCCACCTCTTCAGCAGCTTTTGCCCGCCAATCGGTCTTATTCCGTGTATCATACCCAGCCATAACCTTCATGAGCTTGTTAGCTTCCTGCAAATCGCCAGGACCTCCTCGTCGAATAAGTTCTTGCAGCTTCGCAGACTGCGCAGCTCGTTCCTCTTCCTCCATCTCATCGGCGGATCGTAAATTCTGCCAAAATCAGTATCTCTCAGCAATACGCAATACTATAAACCTACATCGCTAGGATTCAGAACCGCAGCATCTTCCCGTCGAACCTCGGGAAATTGATATCCCTTGTAGCTCAGCAACCTATGCATGTCCCTTATGAATCCCAAATCCTCCTTGTACCGAGAAGTCTGACAAATCGTAGACCGCCATTCCTCCAGTAGCTCGAGTATCTTCATCTGCACGCGCGAGGCATGGGCAGGCGGTCGTTCGGGAAAGCGTCGGACGAGCTCGTTGAGGAATTCTTTCGTGCTTATTTGGAGGTGGAATGGGTATCCGCAGTTTTTGACGCATATATCGAGGAGCTGTAGTAATCATCAATTGCTGCCTGCATTCAATATCGAGTGATACAGACATTAAGAGCCAGCATGGCAACATTGGGGTTTCGGTTGTTGACATAGTTGACGATAGCTACCGCGGCTTCTCGTGGTCTTTTCTTCGTTAGTCCAGTTGTCCTTGCCATATGTGAATCTGTGAGGCTCACGAGTTGCCCTTCTTCGCGTTTATCAGGTCGGATATCTCGAGGTTGAGGGCTAGGTTTGGCTCAAAGTTTTGCGGGTCGCATGCATTTACTGAGAGGCATTGTCAGATATGGAAAGTTCTGTAAAACTTGTGTTTCTTCGGCTTTTTGCCAACATACAAATATATCTCTGCAACGGAGTCTGGACAGGCTCGCCGTAGCCGCCCCAGCGGTCCCTGGCGGCCATTCGGGCACTTGCAGCCTCCACTTTGGCGGATTGGGGGGTTCAAAAATGGGTGATCGAAGAGGTGCCCTGAGGCGATCGAGAATGAGGCGTTGGGAATGGTAGAGGGTACGTGATGATTATGGATTGTCGGTGCCTCCATCGAGTTGGGAGGGGTGGCTGATGAGATGAGGAGCGTCATCTCTTGGTGGAAACTGATTCTACGAAACCACACCACCAAAATAATTCACTCACTACGTTCACCACTTCCTCTCCTTACAATTACTCGGAGCCTCAAAATACACACAATCTGTACTCCTACTGATCCCACCGTGCCAATTCTGACTAGCTCCCACTATCAAATTCACCACCAAGCAATAATCTACTCGAACTACCCATCCCTCCAACTTACGAACCACCCTTGCGAACCCCTTGAAGCAAACCTAAGACCATCGAAATGGTCCGCCACAAGAAGGACAACTTCCAACGCGGCTCCTCCTCCAAAAAACCCGGCTCCTACCGCCCTCCACCTACCCGTCGTGACGAAAATGGCCTTGAGACCAAAAGACCCCAGTATAAAGCCGCCTGCTGGGACCTAGGCCATTGCGACCCAAAACGATGCTCGGGAAAAAAACTGATCCGTCTAGGCTTAATGCGCGAACTCCACATCGGTCAACGATTCCCCGGCGTGGTCATAACTCCCAATGGCAAAACCGTAGTCTCAAGATCAGACAAAGAGTTGGTCGAACAATTTGGTGCTGCGGTTGTTGAAGCATCTTGGAATCGGATCGACGAGGTTCCGTTTGGGAGGATTGGGGGTAAATGTGAACGGTTGCTGCCTTATTTGGTAGCTGCAAATCAGACGAATTATGGGAAGCCTTATCGTTTGAATTGTGTTGAAGCCCTTGCTGCTGCATTCTTCATATGCGGGTATCCTGAGTGGGCGGAAAGCATTTTGGAGCCTTTCAGTTATGGAGAGAGCTTTTTAGAGATTAATGAGGAGTGTCTGAGGAAGTATATGGCGTGTGAGACAGCGGAGGAGGTAAAGAAAGCGGAAGAGGATTATTTGAAGCAGATTGAGAAAGAGTGGAACGATCAGAGGGGTAGGCCGAGTGAGAGACAGACGGATGGGTTGTTGGAAGAGGATGAGAAGTCGGATGGGAATGTTGAGGAAGGTGAGGACGGAGAGGAAGAAGAGCGGGATTCATATGGTATGCCACCGGAATCAGATGATGAGGAGGAGATGGCTGAGCTACGGAGACGAGTGCTGCAATCGAAACCATTTGCGAAGAAGGAGGAGACGGCTGAGCAAGATGAGGACGAAGAGGAGGATCCTGATGCAAAGAAGGCGCCAGAACGGATAGCAAGACCGGTGCAGCTCGCTCTTCACACAAAGGCAGAGGTTTCAGATGTAGGAGACGAGGCATCAGACTCAGACGGAGGCGACGGCCTAGACGATGACTTCGATAACCTCATGAAAGCCGGTCCCCTCACAGATCGTACAGGTATAACAGCAAAAGAACGAGCGAGAGCATTGGAGAAAGGTGCCAGCGCGACGTATGCGAGAGGGAAGCCAGGAACAATCAGCTTGAAATGAAAGAGCCAGATAGATCACGACAAAAGAAGATACCCACATTCAAGATTTTCATCAAGCAGTTCCTGTTGATTGATACTGGCTGTAATACAGCATCTTTTGAAGAAGTGGTGACCATGCTGAAGGCAGGCCACTTGAATTTGTACCGACCACCATATGCGCCAAATATCCATCAAACTCCAACCTCGCTGTTTTTAACCCACAGCGTCCATATCGACGATGATACTAATCCGGATATCCCTACCCTTCCCTTCCAAAAGAACTCCCTTCAAACCATCCGCCCCCTCCCTAATTCGTCTCAGGCAAATACGCACTCCCAGCCAACAACAAGTTCCCCCTCGTGAAATGAACTTTATAAACCGGACTCTTCTTAGTCGGAAACGCACTAATCTGATCTGGCGTAACGACAACCTCTTTCCTCCCCTTCTGCTTATCCTTGACCGCATTCGTAACAGCCGCACCCGCCACCGCAGCAGCAGAAGCGGCACTAACTCCCGCTTCAGGTTTGACCGTCGCTCCATCACTCAAGGCATCTACAGCTTTTTGAACAACGTCCCATACACGGACGGTGAGATCCGCACCACCGGAGGTGAGGACTGACGATTCGACGGAGAAGGAGAGGGTCCAGATTCCGCCTTTGCCGTGTCCTCGCATGCGTTTGATGCGTGCGCCTTTGTCGAGGTCCCAGAGGATTATGCTACCTTGATCATCGGCGCTGGCCAACAGTTTGCCATTAGGAGAGCATTCAATGGCGGTGATGTTCCCCGTGTGTCCCGTGAACATTCTCACGGCAGTTCCTCGGTTGATGTCCCACATCCTCACATTTTTATCTCCAGAGGTGAAGACATAAAGCCCATTTGGATGGAAAGCAACTTTATCGACGTCGGAATCGTGGCCGACGAACATACGTAAGGCGGCGATATGTTCTGTACTCCACAGACGGGCGACTTTATCATGGCCACCTGTTAGGAAGTAGTGACCCTGAGGACCCCACTGGATATCCCAGACGGGCGCGTCGTGACCTCGGTAAGCTACGAGACAAGACCATGTATCGCAAGACCAGAGGCGGATGGTTTTATCTGCGGAGCAGGACAGCAGGTAACGTGGGCCTGTGGAGAGAGAGCTGGATGGCGATTTCGCAGCTGCTGGGGAGAAAGCTACGCCGAAAATGGGACCAGAGTGGCCGACTAGACGGCGGGAACTGGAGGGCTTGGGGTTGGGATCGTCGGTGTTGGCGTTGGCGGTATTTGGGATTGGGTTCCCATCGAGTGACCAAACGCGGACGTAGGATTGTGCTGTTCCGGCTGCTACGAGCATGAGATCGCCTGAAAAGTCGAGGCAGTTGATGCTGTGATGTGGTTAGCTCAATGACGCGTCTTCTGTGATAAACTCTGCCAATGGGAAACCCGAAACGCCAGACGTATTGCGCAGTCATCCTCCAATTGCGAGATATATTCGTGAATCAATGCACTCACCTGTCGTGGGTGTTGTGGAACGTGTACATGCACACGCTCACTCCAGGTCCCACACCGCCCGTCTTGGGGTCAATCTTGAACCGATCACGATGCTCGCGAATTTTCTGGACTTCCATTGCGATGTCACGCGCAATCGGCGGCGGTAGCGGTACTTGTTCCCTCGTTGGCGCGTCTTCTGTAGGTTCCTGCTTGATACGCTGTTCAAATTCTTCGACGAGAGAGTTTTGGCCAGGCTTTGGCGGATCTCGTGCGTCTTCGTCCTGAAGATCAGCTCGGATATCTTCCATAGCATCAGGGTCCATAGGCAATGGCCCAAGCGCCAGCCTTGCCAGCACGTTGGGAGCATTCCTATCTGTATTTGCTGAGCCCGGGTTGTGGCCTGGAATACCCTCATCTTCCCCTGGCATATCGTAGTCATCGCCTTTGCGTGCCATCATAGCTGCCAGACTGCGCTCAACACCAGCGACAGCGCGATCCACAGTGACAATATGCATGTGAGCTTCAATCAGTTTCATTAGTACAGAGCCCCCATCCGACTCTCGGGCTTCCAGGAATTGCGTCAACATGCTGTAAGCCATCGTGGTCATGGTTAATCGGTATTTATTGCCTCTAAAGATCTTCCCGATATGTGAAGCCTGAACGTGCTCGGGCAACGTCACAGTGCTCACTTGGCGAACTTCATCGGGATGCTCTCGTTCAAATCTTGATCCATACTTAGTGCTGAACTGTTTGCAGTCTTCTGGGTAGAAATCTGCGGCAAGGGAGAGCACTGAGTGAACGAAGATCGGCCATAGTAACCGTACGAGCTCCGGCCGGTAGACTTCCAGACTGTCCTCCACGTATGTTAGGAGTAGAGCTGTCTGGAATTAGCGACTGATCAAGTGCCGAGAGTAGGGATAAACTACAATAGGCCTTCTCGTACTGCTTTCCACCCGCATCTTCTGCTCGTTTCACCAGAGGCCGGCCACTGTCGTCGTGGTGAGCAGATTCCCTTCGAAGCGAGGCTTCAGTTTTGCTGTATCCTTTTTTATTGAGATATTCAAGGACCTGGCTCAACGTGTCAGCAGCAGTGCATACACAGTGGATGCGGACAGTGTAATTTGGAGCAGGGCGAGAGTGACCAGATTTTAGCGAACTCGCATGAACCAGCCGTTGTCATCTCAAGGACGAGACAAAGCAGAGAATACGGATCGAGGGCGGTGTCTCACATCCAAATCAGTCTTGAACACTGCCGCCGGAGTTGCAGGCTGGCGATCAAGCAGTTCGAGTAGACATGCTCTACTATAGAGGCCGTCATATATTGGCAGAACTACCTTGCTTTGAGTGGGCATAGTGGAGACAAGATTGATGAAGCAGCAGAAAGAACAGTGTGAAGGCAACGTACAATCTGATTGAGATTTTGTTGCGAAGTAGCACTTCCACCAGGCGGCGGGGCTTGTTGAGGACCGGTAGAAGGCCCCATACCAGCACTCGGAGGCCCATTGACGACACTGCCTTGCCTCGAAGGCATCTGGCCGTGCTGTTGTGGTTGTTGCGCCATGGTCGGGAAAGCGCGAATGAGAGCTGGGTCTCAAGGGGAGTGCCCACGAAAGAGAGCTGGGTCTCAAGGGGAGTGCCCACGAATGAGAGCTGGGTCCCAAGGGGAGTGCCCACGAAAGAAAGCTGGGTCTCAAGGGGAGTGCCCACGAAAGAGAGCTGGGTCTCAAGGGGAGTACCCAAGGGGAGTGCCCAAGGGGAGTGCACGAAAGAGATGTGACTCTGATGGATGGTCTGTAGGGATCTTGTTTATGACTTCATGGATGGAGGATGTTGGAAGCTATCGTCCGGGTGATGGAAGAGATGTTGAAATGGAATTATTGATGTTGGGTAGTTCTATTGCCAAGGTAGAACTATGAAGCGCACGCCCAGGTCGATGGATCTCATGCAGCTATTCTACTAGAGTACTAGTAACCTTGGAGCCGCAGAGCCGCATGTCATGTGACCTGCACCCTCTTATGTCATCGGATACCCGTCCCCGTCCTCGCGTCTCACCAGCCAACAGACGATCGAACTCGGCTGATGGACATCTGTGATGACTGGCTCATAACACATAGAATAGCCCGGACATGGACATGAGAGTGTCGTCGAATTACAATGGACTCTTCAGAGAAGCCCGTCGGCAATGAAACGATGAAAGACGATGAGAGGCCGCCAACGACTGCCGCAGCAAACATCAAGGAGTTGAGCGCAATCAGCAAAGTACATGTCTCCCATTGTCTCACTGCTATGTCGACTATCTGACAATCACAGCAAATCCCCATCGCCCTCCAAGCTGCCGGCGCCGCCATTTCAGTCCTAACAAACAATCCCACACCGGGCCTACTCTCCTCGAAATCCAAGAAAGCACGCGAGGACGCCTTCTCCGAGCAGGACGCCAATTTCACCAGAGCACTTCACAAGATCGGCGAAGATTTGATGTGGCAGGTCGATGTGCTCTTGGAAGCTGGATTGTTGATCGAGAAGACCCCAAAAGTGAAGCCTGGGAGGGAGGAAGTGACGAACGGAGGGTTGGGCACACTGGATGTGGGATACTTGAATAGCAGGGCTAAGGATGTTGGGCTGGTCAAGGAAGGGGAGCTCATTGCAGAGGCGCGGAAACTGGCAGAGAAGGTCGTGAATGGGAAAGAGGGAGATGCGGAGGGGGGCGACGCGATGGAGGAGTGAGACAAATGGTGAACGCGATGGGCAGAAACGGTTCGATAACTCATAAAGGATCCACTAGGACAGCAAGAAGTCGATCCCATCTCTCAGGTCTTCCAAGAAAGCACCGAATCCCGGTGACCACCCAAATCCCGGTGACCACATATTCATCTCTTCCACACTAAGTTCTTTATCATACGAACAAAACCTGTCGGACGCCCAATGATACCGAATCGATCTATCCCTATTCCTGGACAAGTTACTGAATTCTAGAAAAAGCTCACCACTGACGATCATATTCCGCACAGGTGCCATCGCAGTTTTACATTGCTCAAGGCTTTGATCCACTATATGAACCCACTCCAGAGCTCCGATATCAAGCCTTAGACCTCACAGCGCCGGAAGCGACAACAGGACATTGACCATGGACGTTGCCTTCGATTTGTCTTCATTGCTGCCTGGTAAGACCCTGAGCCAAACAGCCTTTCTGTACTGTTTCAACGCTATTGCGTACACGTCTTCGTATTTCTGGTGATATACCATGGTTTTTGTTTCGGTTTGTCTGAACGAGACCTGAATGATGTTCTCCCTGAAGAGGACTTCTTGAGCCTCGCGGTGAATTTCTTTGTTGGTGCGGAAAATTTGAGTGGGAAGATGTTCACCATGGTACCAAGTTTCGTCAAATTGCCTTTGTTTCGTGCTGGAAATCTCCCGTTGTCAAGTTAGAGCGCTCTGGGAAATGGAGTCACCAGCAGATGCCGCCAAATTTCTTGTCTCAGCTCCGCCGGTAAGCCGAGTGAATGCGATTTGGGGTGTGGTTGGGACATAGTTTCCAAACGGCGAAGAAAACTCTGCGAGTAGCGGTTTGACAGAGAGAGAAAGGAGAGATGGCGTACCTCATAGGTGCAATGATACCCGGAAGGTCTATGAGGTACGCAGCTATCCAGGCTTCTCGAATTGTGGCTTTCAGCTGGCTTCGAATTTGGTACTGTCAAAGTCTTCTCGCGCTCGCTGCCCATTCGGATTTTCCGTTCCATCGACGACTCCTATCACCAGCGCATTGCGAGCGCTCACTGGTACGTCCTTGAAGACGGTATCCTTTTGACAGTGGTCATCCCCACCCGCCCTTCCGGTTGCGAGGTGGATTACTCGAGCGGTTGTTGGGAGAGCTATGCCAGTGTTGTTATCTGCCTATCGCTGGAATCTGTGAAATAAGGTTCCAATTCGGTTTGGAACCCGCACTGTGTCCAGCCTCAAGATAATATGCATGAGATAGCCATCATCGGATTTTCACGGGGTCTGCATTCGGAGACTTGCTCCTACCGGGCTCGGGTTTATAAAGGCACTCTCTTGGCCCACGGTTTGGCGCATCGAAGGGACGTTATTTTTCGTTCCATGTGCAGCGCTGACACTGAAGCTGATGAACTCTTCTAAGCTCGACGATCCATGCATCTCCCTCGCGTAACTATCTGGCCGGTAAATTTGGTTGGGCATACTTGGGATGAGCTGTTAGAGTTCCACCAGAAATACATCACAATACCGTACCTCTCCACCCACAACTACAAACTCCAAAAATCCTTCCGCTCGCTTCAGCTCACCAGCGGCAGGAACTCCACAACCATGCTATTCAATCTCTTCAAACGCCGCTCTGTAAGCCCAAAGCATGACGATCGAGAACAAAAAGAGAGGAAAGACATATCTCTCCTCCAACTAAATCAACAAAACCACAGCCTCACAGAACAAGAAGACTGGTTCTCCAAAAAAGAAGAAGAAGGCTGGTCAAAGCTCCCCTGGAACCACCCCGAACGCGCTCAAGGAAGAGCCCGATACCTCGATCAATACTTCGATCCACCCCGCCGCGCGAATCAACGCGATGTTGGACCTGGTCTGCTCAGACGAGTACACATAGTCCACCAAAGTCTGCGCAAATTTAGGCCAGACCCAATCAACCACACGGACAGATTGGATGAATTACTTGATGTGTTGGAGGAATGCGAGATAGCGCTTGGTTCTATCGAACATAGAAATAGATGGCTGGGACAACGTGCTTTCGAGCTGGAATATTCCTTGCAGCTTTGCACTCAGCAAAAAGCGAGCTTGACCAGGAGAGTTACGGATTTGGCGGCAGAGCTTGATCTTGCCAATGAGAAGTGTAGGGGTTTGGAGGCTCATAGGATCCAGGAATATGTGGCGGATCTTGTTCGATTGGAAGCGGACTCGTATGCCGGTGCAATGACTGGTGAAAGTTCAAGACCACCATCATATCATGCGGACAATGACGCCTCGAGGCCACCGTTGTATCATACAATTCATTGGCAGGGCGGCGAAGACGACGATGATGTTGAGCGATGGGAAACTCAAAGTATTCTCATGTTTAGGACTGAGAGTGGAGATGACTGGTAGACGGGGACTGGATGAGATGTAGTCTGTAGACTTTCCGCAAGTCTCATCAGTGGGCGACTGCAGGCTGACTGTTCAGGGGCTTAGTGATGACCGAAAATTGGCGGGGACAGGATAACAACAAGAGATATCACAGATATTACCAACTTCCCATCAAAATCGCATACATCCCAAACTTCTTTTCAGATTGTCAAGGTACGTGGCTGGTCAGAATGGGTGTCCCGTTGCACTCCCAAACCTTAATTCCCTCACACCCACCCAAAACCGCGAAACTGGGTCAAGTTGACCACGGTTCAAGATGACCGTCAAAGCGATCACCAACAGAACACCGGCATGACTGCAATCATGTTATCAGATCATTCATGTCCGTTTATACCCACACAACTCGCCTCGTCTGGCCAACAACGGTGTAAAACAACCTCCAAGGCGATCACGTACAATACGCCGCCGCCTACACGAACCACGTTAGCAAAGTCTCTACCCCCAAACACGTCAGAACAACTTACCTCCTGAACCTCCCGAAGACCTCAGTTGCCATAACGACATTGTTACTCAACTACCGCCAAAATGGTGAACATATTACCCTTCTTCGCACGCGAAAAAGAATTCGACAAGAGGGAGAAAAAAGTCTCCTTCCTCAAAGACTCCCAACCTACGAACGATAGCGACAGGCCCAAAAGACGCAAGTCCCTCCTTAGCCCCAAAGATAAGCTCAAATCCAACAACAAGAATCCAAGAAGCGCGAAGCCTTTTAGACCCCCAAAGCACAAGGCCTCCTTGATCACCATGCAAGTAAAACCACGTTCCAACCAAATCAAATCAGCCGCCGTCGCCGCCGAATCTCAAAAATCCCGCTTCGAAACCGCAACGGAAATCCTAGCGCAAGAAATCCTCGCGCAAGACGCCCTTGTTGAACAGTCCGAAACAGAATTCTGGCGAGAACAAATGATAGAAGCGCGACAGAGGTTTTACGGCGTCAAAGGCGGACGACCGAGGTATGGGTGGGAATCGCCAAATAAACCAAAGCCACCAAATAAAGCCTCTAACACCACTTCAAACAACAAATCCAAGTCGAAAACCAGTCCTTATCGGTTGAAAACTCAATCCAAGCTTGCAAATCTAAGAGGCCTCGTAAGGTCACAAAATCTAGGTGCAAACCCAGCTCGTCTAGCCGAGAACTCGCCAACGCAGTCGACAAGGGAAGTATGGAATACACTCTACTCCAAAAACCAAGAGATTCACTCTCTCCGACTCTCACACCAGGAGATGCTTGAGGAATTACGTGCGCATCAAGTCGGTCTGCGTCATCACAAACGCGCATTAGATGAGGCGAAATGGGAATCGGAAGAATGTTATCAGACCCTTTCACTGCTGAATCAGTTGGCGGGCGAAGGAAAGCATTTCGATGAAAAAGTATGGGTGGAAAGAATTCAATTACGAAATCGAATCAGACAGTTGGAGAAAGAAACCCAAGAGTTGAGAGTGAAGTGGGAACAATGTAGACAGATGTTGGATAGTGTGGATGCGATATGGTTTAAAGAATGGGAAGAGAAGGAAGTGCTGAGACAGAGGCTCAAAGGCGCGAAGGCGGAGAATGAAAGATTAAATGTACAGCTGAAGAATGTGTGTAGACAACAGCCTGAAAGTGCAAATGGAAGCCGGAAGTCCTCACCAGGCAGAGGGGAGGCAGAAGGACCAAGGGTCCCTCCACGCATATCGAGCCTCCACTGGCAAAATCTCGCCAGGTCTGCGAGCGCCAGGCGGGAGCAGTTCGAGAGGGAAGAGAGGTCGAAAACGAAATTCGTGTCAGAACCGAGTGAGTCTCTGGAACTGCCGCAAGCACAGTCCGAAGAAGACCGGTTGTCGCCACAGCCGGGGCAAGTTTGGTGGACCCAGCTTTACGGATGGCCCTGCTACGCCCGTGTGTTAACTGTATGAATTGGGGTAGTATACGGTTGTAGATATGAAGAGCTTGCCGATGCCTTGTGAATGGATGGCAAAGAGGAGTAACCTCTGAAAACAAGCGCCTTCCTTTTCAGACTATCATAGACATTCCGTCGCCCGTTCACTTCTCTTCCTCATTCATGTCGAATTGGTCCTGCAAGATATGTCAGTTAATCCAAGGCAGACCACTCCCATCACATATAGGAAGCCTTACCTTGAGCAGATCGATCGTCGCAGCGTCGGGTACATTATCAGCAACTTGTCCCCACATTACCTTCACAATCTTCTTTCTCTTCATCAATGTCTTCTCCATTACCCTGGACTGCTTGTCGACTTTTTCCTTCTCTTCCTTGCTCACTGGTTGTACATTGCCAGACCTCAGACTAGTCAGTCGCTCCAGTATCTCGGTCCGCGCGGCGTCCATTTCTGCGATGGCGGTGCGCAGGTCGGCGGTGGAGAGTGTGCTGTTCAATGAAGATAGCGTTGAGCGGAGTGCCTTCGCCGTGGTGTTCAGATCTGAGGTTTCATCGCGTAGCTGCTGGGTGCGCTTGTCCATCTCGGCAAGCTCCTCTGTTGAGGATGACTCTTCTGGTTTCTGGGGGTTTGAGCGAGGAAAAGTGAGGGTGAGAAAGGAAGCGTACCTGGATGACATGATAGACGCTTTGCTTGCCTGTTGTGGAAATCAGCTCGGAAATGGCGTGTTTTGTGGCTTGCCATGCGTACCAGAATCTCGTCCATCAATCTCTTTGCGCTCACGAAGCTCTTTCAGAATTTTTTGAGTGGCAGCTCGACAGGATCAGTGGATGACGAGAGATAAAGATAGTAGGATGGAAGGATGCACCTTTCGTCACCTTGTTGTGAAGGTTGGCTGAGATGTCCGTGGCCTATTAGGCATGAGCTTATGGCGATACAACAACGGGATAGGGAGAAACTACAGAATATGGACGGCTGTGAGCAGTGTCATGGTCAGATTATGTTCGAGTGATGAAAATGCTGGCCAGCGAGTCCTACTTTTGCTTTCCTGAAAGTGGTCAGTGAGTGTGAGATGACAGCGGCAGGAAACATGGGAAGCTTACTCAAGTAGTGAAGAATCATATCGGCTGCTGCGACAATATGAGCGATGCATTCTTCCCCTGACAGTGTGAAGACGTACCAGCATCACCTTTCGCCGGCTTCTCTGCCTTCTCCTTCTTTGGCGCCATGTCTGATACAATACAAGGACTGCTGGTATACGACGACAACAGACGGGACAATGTGCACGGGACAGGAGGGGTGCTGTTGATGGAGTTGGTGATGGCTGCTGATGATTGAGATGCCCCATTGGAAGTCTAGCCGGAGAGTCGAGATTCAAGATCCGAGCCGGTCAACTACACACGAACGTGACAGCCACGAAGCGTCAAAACTCAAGAGATTATTGATATTCATGGTCAACGTGTGCTTAAAAATGCAGGAGTTAGGTATCGTCACGCCGGAAATCAAAGGGATGTGGCCACATCTATGCAGTGCTTCCCGCCCAAATACCGTCTAGATACTTCCCTTGACGCCAACAACCCCATGCAATGCGATTAAAAATCATCTCTCACATAACGATCTGCTCGAGTATTAGCTTTATCGCTGAGTTAAATGACAAGGAGAATCCTTACGCAATCGCTTGAGTCCTTCACAGCTGGCACACCCATATCATCGAACGTCTTGGGCCCTTTCTTGGGAGGCCCAGCCGGCGTAACAGGTTTCGGAGCAGCAGCTTGGGGTGCAGCCTGTGCAGGCGACTGAACAGGTCTTCCTGTGCTTGGCTGTGTTCTGCCTGGCTGAGGTCGAACGCCGGCTTGCTTGGCTGGAACCTGTGGTAGAGACATCGTAGATTGCGAAGAGTCCATTCGTGGTGGACGGCCTCCAGCATTCGGTTGAGGTTGTGACTGTGTACGTCCTTTTTGTTGCAGGTGTGCTGGGTTGACATTGGAAGGAGGTCTGGCGCTATCTCCACGGGGCGGTCGATGTGCTGCATGAGATTGATCGACTGGTGACTGTTTGCGCGCCTGGAGAGGGGCTACGTAGCCAATGTCCTGCACAGAAGGTTGCCCATGAAGCATACTGGGAGAAGGTCGTCCGCCAGGCGCAGCATAACCAATGTCTGCAGGTTTTCGTTGTGGAGACCCGGGGCCATTGGGTCGGCCATAGCCAGCCTGTCCTGGTGAAGAGCCCGCGCCGTTCGGACGACCATAGTTGGGCTGAGCGTTCTGTGGTCGCTGTTGACTCGGCAGCCCTTGTCGTCCGTTAGATCCTATATCCGCAACAGTCGTCGCAGGTCGTAGAGGAAGACTGGCTTGCGGTTGTGGATTGCGTCCGTACGGGTTTTGGTCTGGACGCTGCCCGTAGATAGCTGGATTGATGTTGAAGGCACTACCAGATGAAGGCCGATTTTGAAATTGAGCTGGCCCAGCTGATGCTGATCTCAACTCAGGAGCAAAACCTCCTGCTAAAGGAGGACGTCCCGGCGCAATCTTCGGCGGGCCGTTGTCCACAGGATAAGGTGCAACAGAAGTTGGTCTGTTCGTAGGCGGAGGGATCACGGGCGGTCCGTTGTCCACTGGATATGGTGTCGTCGACGATCCACGAGGCGGAATCGAAGCTGTTCGTCCAGGTCCTGGCGAATACTGTTCTTGCTCATCGGACACTGATGGCAGACTTGTGTGTGCCTTGAGTCTGTCGGGTCTCTTGCCGCGCATAGAGCCATACTGCGATTTGATCTTATTAATGGCGACATTCTCGTGGTCTGTTTTCGATAAGATGGATGAATGTCTCAAGGATTCAATTCGTCCAATGGCATCCTGATTTCCATTTCTCGCAGCCTTATCGTACCATTCGTTCGCTTTGTCCAGATTCACAGTGACATGCATTCCAATCTCGTTAAAATATCCCAACGCGAACTGTGCGGTTGCCAATCCACTCTGCGCCGCTCTGAGAGCATACTCATATGCCAATTCTTCATTCTTGGGAAAGATGCCTTCTGAGCCGCAAAGAAACCATTTGCTGATCGCCATTTCGGCCTCCGGCTCACCTTGACGCGCCGCAAGAGCATTGTAGTGCAGCGAGAGCGCGGGATCGAAGTCGCAACCCAGGGAGCACAATTCATACGCCGTTCCCATCTTCAGCTGTGCCTTTGCAAACCCCAAATATGCTGCCTTCTCAATGTTGACCCGAGCCTCTGCTTCATTGTATGGCAGTATCGATTCCGGCACAGTGACCTGTGGTAGTTCTCTCGCCTGCAGCATGCCTAGTACGTACGCCCCCTGAGGCGCGTTCTCATCTGCCTGCTCTGCCGCAATCCGTAGCATGCGTATCCCTTTTGCAAAATCCTGCGGCTGTCCCATCTGCCCCATGAGGGTCATCATGCCTAGTCTGTAATTTGAGGCAGCATCTCCAGCATCGGACCCACGTTGGTAGTGTACGAGGGCCTTGATAGGATCGTTGTTTTGTTCGAACTGCATTCCCTTGCGATATTCGGATCTTGCGAAGCCCTTTTCTGCGGCCCTAGAGTAGCATCTGAACGCTTCTCGTTTGTCTTGCCTCCAACCGAAGTTGCCAAATTCCAGCCACATGCCTTTCATGAACTCGGCTTTGGGATGTCCCTGCTCTGCCAAGAATCCAACAATACTCAGAGCGTCCACTCTCAACTGATGTTCAACCGCTGGTGTAGAAGGCCTCGCAGGCCTGTTCTCTGCCAATCTTTCCTCATATGTATTTGCAGCTGCGACATATGCTAGAGCATCCTGAGCCCATGCCAACTGCATCTCAGGGTCATTCGAAGACAGGACTGGCACCCGAGCATTCTCCAAAATTGCTTCTTTTTCATCGTCGCTTGGAGGAACGTTTGGCCGAGGATTCATCAGTTTAGGAAAGGGGGAGAAATGGGGAAGTTCGGTCGCGGTAGTATGCTGAGTGTACTCAGATGAGGCGGATATGGGCGCAGCGGGGTGGTGATATGGCTGAGGATTTGATTGCTGGAACGGCTGTAGCGGAGCCTGTTGTTGATAGTGGGATATGGAGGCTCGTGATCCACCGGCTTCTGATTCTACTAATTGAGCTAAGTTCTCTTGCATCTGGTCAGGGACCTCAGGCATATGTCTGTATAGGAGACAATTGTCAGCACGGTTGTCAATGTAAAGGGCCGTGGGGAGGCTGCGCATTGTCTTGGAAAACTTTCACCAGTACTGACCTCTGAGGCGCTGGCGATACTAGTTCTGGAGCTTGATTCGGCATGTAATAATCGTCAAAGCCTCCAGGTACGAAGGTTGCGCTCAAGCCTGGATTGCTCTGGTGGTACGCCATGGTGGAGCAATATGAATTCTTTCGAGATGGTAGCTGAGGTGACTAGGTGAATAAGCGTCTTTATATTAGGACTCCAGTTTCTGTAAGGGAGATCAGCGGAGTGGAGTAATACACACGCGCTCCGACGGGTTCACCGCGGGTTGAAAGTAGGAGTACACCTGCAGGAATTAAGCACTTCCTTGGTGTTTCGACCCGGGCTGGGCTCTTCCGCGTGCACAGCCACAAACTCAGCTGTCAATGAAGCAAAAATAAGGTCGTCTCGTAAGCTTGATGGTGTTGTTGTAGGATCAAGGGTGTCAAGGTCATACGGGATACGGTTACGTAGCGAGGGGCAGAGTACTAGAATCTGTCGCGTCGTCGCGTCGTCGCGTCAAGATTCTGCGAGGTTCGATGAGGTTGGAAATTCCATCAGCGCGGCGAGGTGTTGGGTTGTTTCTATCAAAATGGCTACTTAGGTGCCCGTCGACTACGGGGTGTTCGCAGCCATGCAGCCCAGCAAATACTGTGTATGCTGTCACTAGATACCAGCGCGCCCCAGACTTGTTTCAATAACCAATGAATACAGGCCACTAGTGGGGATGATCGCCAATCAGTGACCTCGGATCTTGTCGATCAGCTTACCAGCCAATGAATACCAATCGAACAGTTGAAAACAAGTCTGGGGCGCGCTGGTACACGAAGGCCCACCAAGGCCCACGACGCCCCAGTTGGAATCGCGGCTCCCACGCGTTGGGTCCATCCACAGCCACCTCCTTTTACACAGGAATCTCCGGCCTCACCTACCAAAGTCTTCACCTCCACCAGTGCCACCACAGCTGCACACCCGTGGAAATCTACCTGGATGTGCTGCTCGTGTAAGGCAGAAGCAGCAGTTCTCTGACATGATGGTCCTGATTGGGCCTTCGGTATTGTACTTCGGAAAGACTATCCGGCATTCGAACCTATCCGGAGAGCTCTGCATCAAGCTGTATGGTTCGTACTCGGCCTCAACGACGTATCTGGCACTTATGGCTTCAAATCTGATTGCCAGTCCCAGGAACCGTTAGAATGGCGGTACGGAGTAAGGCTACATATAGGAATGGTTTTTCGCGATATGCGTCAAGGAATAGATCTCGTCGCACGTTTCAGTAGGTTGTAATCAATCTTTCAAAGTAATAGGAGGATGCTAAAAGAAGCGATAGCACTTGCAGTGTCATTTCCGTCTTATTCTCGTGTCATTCTCGTGTTTAGCTTTCTAACCACTATGATATCATCTATCTACACTAATGCAGTATGTATATTGTCGAGATCTCGGACACATATGCGCCGATATTAGATGATAATAATAGATGCATAATGCATGTGTGCGAGTAACTGGATACATGGCGCAGTTATTTTTGGCGATGCGTGTGTATTCGAGTATTCGAAACGAGACTTTTATTCTTTTTTTGATTTTCCTTATCCATCCGCTCAACTTAGGGTCCACTCAGCTCTTATCTAAAGCCCGCTCAGCTCTTATCTAAAGCCCGCTCAGCTCTTATCTAAGGTCCGCTCAACTGTATTCTCATGACTGGAGCCGTATTACTTCGATACGACGGACTTGGCATCGGTGTGACCCTTAACGTCACCAATGAACACCTCTGCTTACATGGCGTGGTCCGAGGCGTGGCACATGAAAGGCTGAGACATGAATAGTACTACTATGGATGCTTTTGCTGTAAAACGTGGATTGAACAGGATGGCTCTACTGACGTTTATTTGGCGATAGACTACAGTAGATTATAGTAGATTATACAGTAGATTACACTTATAAGTATCTTTGTATTTCCCTATTCTTTCTGCCTTTCACTACTACGCTCAACAGACTCCATTTTCTCGAATCTAGACAATCCTATCTCGATCCAACCACCCCAAAACACACACGTTCAGGCCACGCAAAGACCCTACATATAAAAGAGAAGAATACGAGGACGATTACGCCAACAAGAAGTCCACAGCTATACCATTACTACCCCCTCCCTTCCCCTTACGGTACGATGAAACCATTGTACGTCGGTATAACCATTTCTCTATATCAGCTTAAGCCCTTTAATTAACAAACGCCTAGTTCTGCTTTCGCCCTCGCTGCTCTCTTCGTAGCCGGCCTTACTGAAGCAAAGTGGTGTGCAAGCGCCTCATTTTGCCAATGTTACTACGGAAAGAAAGGCTCATTGATCTCATGTGCTGCTCGGGGAGAAAGAACTTCTATTTTCGACAAACAATGCGGAACTGATTCAAAAGGCGGATGCCGCGAAGTCTACCGGGAACAGCACTACGCTCATTCTAAGTGTATTACTGCTGGCGCGTACAACGATAGGCATAAGTGCCGCGATGGATAGGCGGAAGTGGTGTACTGTATAGTCATAGAGGATCAGGAAGAGACAATTCATACATTTCCTCATTCCCTCATTCACGCCCGTTTCAGCGATCGAGTGCGGGATTTTTCCGATTCAACTTGCGGAGAAAGAGGGATTCGATGTTTTCAGTAGACCGGTGAAGATAAACACTTTGGGGAAGCTGATCCATGTGTTGGAGTTGTGGTGAGATGCTCGTTTATAAGTAGCTTCAAGTTTAAATGTCAGGAATCCGTCACATGACTACTAAGCGAACACGTATTGTTATATAGAGAACACTCGCTAAGATCCCACAGATCTCTAGCGATAGTATAAAATACAAGTTCCGATCTAACTTAAATCTACACAATCCTGACATTACCACCTAGTCATCCTTCCAACCCACCTGCAGTCTTCTGCGACCCCAGAACACAACTCTACTCCTCTTCCAGACGCACGTCAAAAGCTTATCGGTGTGATACTCTCTGCCCATTGCGAACTAAACACTCAGCCGCCAGAAAGCAGGCCTCGAATGCGCAACATCTGAAGATCCCCGACACTGAATACTCCAAAATCAGACCGCTGCAAACTCCTTAACATCTAGCCTATTCTTCGAGGCCATATCTCGAAACGCATATTGATAGCTTCGCTCTGTCCAGCAATTACCTCCATGACGATTAAAGACCTACCTACTCGGTGTAGAAGTGAACTTTGAAAAAACCAGCTCGTTCCACATGACACTCAACTATCACCAGGAAACCAACGACTGAATCGTTGGGCAATCAGACCTGCATGTCCTGTTGTGGCTGTCTCGATAAGGGAATTGTTCGTCGACATGATCTTTCTAGTGGAATCGCCAATGAATCTCAAACGCGGTACCTGGAACAACAGCACCAAGGTAATATCGCCGAATAAGGTTCCCTCAGTCTCTCCAACCAACTTCGATGAATATACAAATTCCGTTGTCGATCGACATCTTCTTAATTTTAATCCTCCCCTTTTGAAACTTCGCGTCGCAAATCCTTGAGACGACGTTCTCCACGCACTCTATTGCTGGAATTCCTATTTGTCGGCTTATCCGGTGACCGCTTAAGCAGAAGATACGATGGTATCAAATTTCAGCGCAATTTCGTACCGCATATTTTCTCAAAGCTCCGGCATCGTGCAACGAGAGCAGGTTGCCTAATTTCTCCACGGTGTGTTTCCTCGGGCGCTCCAACTTTCCTTTCTCGTACTTGGACTTGATCTACCGTTCTACGGTCCTCTTTCCCAATTCAGAGACGTTCTAAACTAATTGTGACAGGCTGACTTCGATCCGTTTTTAGAGCAGCATGAAGAGAACGGCGGCGGTTCTGCTCCTTGCGATCAGCATAGCAGCTTTTCCATTGCCTGAAGACGGTCTATCCGAACTTGACGATCAGACCATCAATGGGGTCATTGCAGTAAGAGATGGTCATGGCCCGCAGCTGAATGAGGGATCGACGCATATTAATGCTCTGAACGTTCGACAATTCGATATTGGAAGCGTCTTTGGAGGTCTTTTTGGCGGTCAAGGGCCTAAGAATCCGTCGCCACCGCTTTTCGGTGGCGGTTTTACGTCCACAAACACTCCAGGCCTTCCCGCTGGCGATCCATATGTAATCACGTTGCCTGCTTCACCACCGCCAGCAGATGGAATCTCTTCTACAAACTCTCCTGGACTTCCTGCTGGCGACCCCTATGTTTTGACTTTGCCGGGATCAAGCCCCCAACCCACAGCTGCTGCACAGCCGCCAGCTCGAGATGTTCCAAAATCTGGTACTCCAGCCAGATCTCCACCTGTAGATGAACTCGGTTTTTCGAAATCCGTGGCTGCATCTACATTGACTCCTGCAAGTCCTAAAGAAGCAGGCCCTGAAGTAGCTCCAAATGGGAGCTCTAATTTGGAGGGACTTCCAGGACCGAAACCAGCTGAGGACAAATTCGAACCATACAATCCGAATGCAACGCCACCGAAGCCAGAAGCTGAAGTCGTTGAAGCCCCAGAAGATACCGGTTCCAACACGTGGGGACCTATTGCCTGGGAACCGCTTACTGCAAAGCCAGAACCTGTGACCCCGGCTCCACCAGCCGCAGCTCCGCCAATTCCTCAACCACCCCAACCACAACCACAGCCTTCCTTACCGGCACCCCAAACCTCCCTCAGCACAGCAGCCCTCTACGGCCAATGCGGCGGCCGAAATTGGAACGGTGCTACATCATGCGCACCCGGCTCCTCCTGTAAAGCCCTCAACGAATGGTACCACCAATGCGTCCCAAACGCCAACGCAGAAAAAGGACGTTCCGACCCCCAAGGAACGTATCAATCCAGTAGCCCCACATCACCTCAATCTTCTATACCTAAACAAGGTGGCGAAATGGACAAACCAAATGATATGAATCCGGCTGATTCTTCGCCGAAGGCAATCCCTCAGTCCGAAAGCGAAATATCATCCTCGGGTCCATTTCATGTTTTGAAGAAGAAAAAAGATGAGAAGAAAGTGACGGAGATTGAAAGAGCAGAAATTGATGAGGCTGAGTTTTGATATATGTATTTTTGGTTGTTAGAAATCATGACTCTTGTGTATACTTACATCGTTAATTTGGATCTCTTTTGTAACTTACTGATGTTCTGATGGATCGATGGCGTGAGGATTCCTTTACCAAGAGAAGAAGCGTTGGAGAGTGTGTTGCAATAACAACCTACTCATTCCGGCTATTTTGGAAGTCTTGAGACGAATATTCATTGCAAGGCACATGAAAGTCTTTGCTGAAACTGGACGTGAAGATAAACTACTGACCAAAGTTAATACGGCAGTTAAGAGCCATCAGATTTCATATTGTATATGTATTAACCCCTCGCAAATTGATAGAGCAGAGTAGTATCAAAAAGCATCCATGGTAGGTAATATTACCCTGGCCCACATCGCTTGTCCATTTTCATATCCCGCGCCATGCGCCACTCTATCCGCCAATTCCCCATATTCTCTTCCGCATCCACCGAGCGAGCGCTATGGCTTTGGAATGTGAATACTCTTGCTAACCATGAAACATCCATGCAACACAAACATGCCAACAATGGGATGAAATTCCCATGGTGTACCAGCGCCAATGACGCCAAGGGGGAGATTCTCCAATACCCATCCTTTGCTGACCCAATATGCCATGATAGAATCTTCCATCAGAGTTGTGGGGATGGGTGTTCCCTCAAAGTATTTTGATTTTCCAGTAGCATCTTTGGGTAGAGCAGCGACGGTGACGTTAAATCGAGCAAGACGAGTTAGACCGCAGAGAACGAAGAACGTGAGGAAGAGATGGTCGACGGGAGTTCGGAGTCCAATAGCGAAGGCGACAGCTGCTGGTGCGACGCCAAAGGAGATCTAGTCGTGACTCGTTAGCGTTGTGATTGTGGGAGCTGAGTGGGAGGGAGAAATGTATACCAAATCAGCCAATGAGTCCAATTCTTGACCCATCAGACTGGCCTTTTGTCTCCATCGTGCAACTTTACCATCCATGAAATCGAAGAAGAGTCCGAATGGCATGAAGGCAAGGGCTGCGTATAGGTTTGTGGTGTCGGTAGGGGAGCCTAGGCAATAGCGGAGGGAGGAGAAGATGGACATGACACCACAGAAGCCTGGCAATCATGTCTAGTGTATTTCTCGCATCGATCTCAAGGGAGTAAGTAAACATACCATTGAGCTCGGTGATGAGATCGGCAAGATGTAGCGCTCTGATAATGGAGAAATGGCCTTGATCCTCAGCGAGAAGTCTAACCTGCTTCTTCATCGCTGTGATCAATTAGCCTCATAGCCACCCGCAGTCAGCGCGAGTAGGCCTACGATCTTCGCCATCCTTCTTGTCCACGATGGGTTCTTGGGTACTGCCGTTGGCAGTATTGACGCGTTTAGACATTGAGCTGTGCACGATTTTGATCAATGGTTGAATCTGGAGCGTAGAGTTCGTCGGGTACGAGGTACAAGAGTTTGTGGGAATTGGGGAAATTGTATCGAGGTTGTAGGGGAGGAAGGAGATTCGTCTGTGGAAGTTGTGGCAGTGTTTGTCTGTTAGCAGCTGAGGAACGTCATCGCTTGCCTACTTTTCCGCAAACAGCTATATCACGTGTAGTGGATGGTACAGGATTCAGGTTTCCAACATCTCCAACTTTCCAAACATCGAGCGTCTTTGGAGGGCCACCTTCAGCTTCAAATGTGGGAAGATTTAAATCCCTCCGCTGTACCCTCAATCTGCCTTGGTCTTATCATCAACTTCCCGCCTGGTCAATATCTTATCTATGAGACCAAACTCCAATGCCTCTTCAGCATCCATGTAATTGTCCCGATCCATGTGTTTCATGAGCTCGTCCATCGAATGTGTCTTCGTCAAATGCTTTTGATAGATCTCATTCAGCTTCTTCCGTGTCCGCAAGATCTCCTTGACTTGAATCTCCAAATCACTAGCTTGTCCCGATGAACCCCCAGACGGCTGGTGTATCATTATTGACGAGTGTGGGAGGGAATATCGCTGGCCTGGAGAACCGCCAGCAAGGAGTAGCGATCCCATTGACATGGCTTGGCCCATGCAAATCGTGGTAATTGGGCATCGGATGTATTGCATTGTATCGTAGATGGAAAGTCCTGGGTAGTTTCGTTAGCGTGGGAACATATCTAAGTATCATCGAATGCCTTACCTGACGTGACATATCCTCCAGGAGAGTTTATGTACATGGATATCGCTTTATCTGGCGCTTCTGATTCACAAAACAGTAGTTGGGCGTAAACGACAGACGCGACATGGTCGTCAATCTTGCCATTCACCAGTATGATTCGTTCCTGGATACGTGAGCGTGATATTATGGGCTAGTTCAGTTTCCGTACCTTCAGCAATCGCGAATAAATGTCGGCTATTGCTATCAGTATCCGTTCCGTATGCAGATCGAGTGTGGTGCGTACAATGATGCCATGTTCCTCCCTACAGTCCAGTCAGCGGCTGGCCAGTATGCTCGGACACAGTTCGTACAGTGATCTCCGTCACGTAGGGAACGTATGTGTATGCTCTTCTTGAGGACGGTAGGTTCAGATTCGTCAAAACTTCCTGGCGCGAACTTGGTCTGCGATTGTTTGAAGAGAAGTTGCGTAGGGATGATTGCGCGATACGCCTGAAGCTCGATAGGCGAGGCATTGGAGAAGCCATTGAATTCGTTGGTGGGGAATGATTTACCGCCGAAGTTGGATAGGACTCGAGAAGGTCACGCGTCAAGTTAGGCGGGGAGCCCCTTATGAATTGGCGGCCTCACAATTCACGCAGTCAAAGCGTCGGGTAGTTCTTGGCGGCTTGAAACGTAGACAACATGATATCATTCACACAGCTTTCACCGTCCCATCGACCAGGCATCTCTATAGCATTCCATTCTCACCCAATAATCAAGCATAAAATCTCTTCCAATCATCCCCACGACCTCCATCTTCGTCCACCGGAAACAGGCGATTGTCCTCTTCGTCAACCTAGTACTTCCCCCTATCTTCCCCCGCCATTTCTACTGTCATCTGGGCAAAGTCCGAGGCATATAAACTCTTGGACATATCATATTTCTCCTCGGCCTTCAGCAACTGTTTCCTTCTCGGTTCTCTTGGACATCTTAGAAGGTTTCAGATGAGATTCGGTCGCATGTAGAAAAATCTCTCTTCTCCTTAAGGTTTGAGGGTGCTTCTTCTTGGAGCTTCTTTGAGGGGCGTTCGAGGGTTGACATGATTCTCTATTTATTTCTGAGTGTTATTTCAACTACATGACAACCACAACCACTCAATGTAAAAGACATAGAAAGCTGTATAGTATGGGAAAAAGTGTAAATTGCGCTAGGCGTAACATGATAACATCCGCTGTTGTCGAGCTTCGGCAGATATTACGGGAATGACTAGATACAAGTGGGATATCTGACAAGCGTGCTATGCTCAATTGCGCGAGGAAAATGACGGAAGAGATAAAAGAAAAGGGATTTACAACATGTGGCGACGACGACAGTTAAACAGCTGTGGGATCGGCTTTTTTCGCCGCACTGGTCATCTTCGTGGATGCATAGATGGTGGATACAACTGAGCCTCCATCACTGAGAATGGTATTAGAAGAGGGCTTGGCTGTTTCCTTCACAGCATTGGACGCTGTTGAAGACTTCGATGTAGCAACGCTCGATGAGTTGGACGCGGGCGCATTGACGATGATACCCTCGCTCCCTTTGAGTGCCTTCTCGATGAGATTAGGTTCCCCAAGAGATCCTTGTGTAAAGCGCGAGTTGAACTTGAGGACTTTCTTCATCGAGTTGAAAGAAAGGGGGTCGATTGGAAGTGGTTGTTCGGCGATAAGGAAAGTGATGCCTTCTTTACATGGTGGTGTGGTTAAGGAGCCAGAGTATTGTCGTAGAGCAGTAGTTTCGAGGTGTTTGATGATGGCTGCCATGTCGAGTGGTCCTGTTTCTGTTATGGAACCTGGTTCGGAGATTTTGCGGACTTCTTTTGCTAATTCGCTAACCAAAGGCGTGCTGAGTTCTGATACATCGAAGAGGAGACCCAAGACGACGAAACTGCCATCTACATATATTTTTCAGTCATCGTTGAGCGGTCAAGGAAACAAAGACTTACCATTGGACTGATGAACCATGTGCATCTCAAGCGGGAAGTATTCTTCATTGATACGGTGCTCGGACGGTGAGTGGAAATGGAATTGTTTGAGGCTGAAAGTTTTGTTCCCAAAATCAGTCGTTCCATTGGCGATGACTTCGACTGTGGTGCCGAGATTTTCAAATTCCGCGTGATCAATCTTCGCGATATGTATCTTCGGCGGAGATGTTGCCCGTTTGATGGCCGAATCTGAATCATTAGCGATTTGTTTCGAAATGCAGGGTTGAAAGCCCGAGGATTGTTGCTGGGATTGACGCTCCATGCCGAGCATCCTAGGAATAAATGAGGATAGCTTACCGATGTTGATAGGCGACTGGTTTTCACCCTTCTCACAAGCAGAATTTTCCTCTGCGAGTGTCTGCCATAGGAGAGGCCCTACCGATCCAGAATAACCAAAGTTGGACACCTCGACGGTATTGCTCTTAGCAGCACGTCGATGTAAATGTCCCATGCAAGTGGCATCGGCCACTGCGAGCAGAGTTGTAACAAAGACTGACTGAATCAACATCATGTACAAATATTGAAAATTTGGCGGTCAGAGAGACACGATGTTATTGGATTTCGAGGAAGAATGCGTGGCTTATGGAGGAAGGAGTGGGTGAGTTGCGAGATGATACCACAGAAAGTAGATAATGATTGTGTTTTATGAGCTGGAAAATAACCTTGTGGATTGTCTGGATTAAAATAATACTCTGACGCGGCAAGTCGGAAGTAAGCAAGGGGGTGAGATATCGTGGCTCAGGTCGAGTGAGCTGTAGGATGTAGCAAAGGCGCAGATAATATGACAAGAGGCCAAGGAATATAAGATTGAAATATTCGCACAGCGAAAACAATGAGAAAGAGTGCGAGAATTGAAGTGGCCTGCACCGTTTGAAAGATTGAAAAGAGACAATCGAAGCTTGGGCGAGTGACGGAATGGATGCAGCCTCGATGTTTGACTCCTGGCCAAAATACAACCTACCTGCCAAGGACGTCCTCACTCTTGGAATCGTGAGCTTTTTTGAAGCCAAGTGGTATTGGCACTGCAAAAGGCGAACAATAAAACAGGAGGTCATGGTGAGAGTCGCCAGAGGCCAAAGAATAGAGAAAGAAGCTCTTGGTATAAGCTGAACAGTCAGTCGGGGCAAAGAAGCTGACGACCTGCGGCTGATACATCTCGGCCTATTTTGGTTCGATGCCAAACAAATGTAGGTGAAGCCTCCCTGTCCAGTCCAGAATTTCAAGAAAAGGAACCTTTACGAGAGATTAGCAGCTGGACGTTTGATTGTCATCAGACCATACTGCAGTGGCTGCAGATAACGGCAGACAGTGCGAAGCGAGCGCAAATACAATCCAAAGCTCGACTCGTGCAACTTCTCAAACTATGACCGTGTCGCGGATTCGATGCTCGTCGAAGAATAGAGCCGCCTGAGAGTAGAATGATGCAAGATGTACTCTCGTCTTTTCAAACCTGTGTCTCGAATCGCAGCGAATTCGAGGGTGTGAAATCTGACTGGCCGAATTGGGTGTGGCTTGCTCACGAAGCCAACCTTCCACGCGATGATTTGCCAAACCTCTTGGAATGCTTGTCGAGGCCTTTTCGGTGGGACCAGTCTTTGCACAGTTCGTCCGCATTCATCTCCGTGGTGCTGGACTCAGGGGTGAATAAGTGTTGGCCGAGGAGACATGGCGCGCGAAGACTTGAGGCCGGGTTGAGGTTCCAAGAGTCTTGGAGGTGTGTGGACGGTGCGTGTATTCTGAAGCACCATCAGCCTGAGCTGCGGATGAGAGGACGATCGGGGGAGTGGGTGTTGATGAACATGCTGATACGGAGAACCTGGAAAGTATTTTGACAGCGCTATTTTTGGCACTAGTAGAATCACACGTGATCAGGTCCCGGACGATATTTTCTCCGGTTCCAGTGCCCAAATCAGTGAAGTGCTACGAGTCTCACTCTCAAGCTCACAATTTGTTATCCACCTAGGTAATACGACCTCATGTTCCAATCTCCATCTCTCCCATCACCCTCCACCCTTTCTAACCATACATCCACCAGGACCAAACAACCGTTCACGTCCAACAAAGAGTGCTAACAATTAAGGATTGTGCTATCAATTTAGATTAGGTATCAAAATTCATCAGTAGAACGGATTGCAAGAAGGAAAGGGGAATCTGTTTACATAGGTATGTGAACAACGCATCATGTTCCCCATCAATGCTCTGACTACAAGAATCTCCTCACATCCGCAAATCAAGGATCAACTTGCTTCCACGTCAACCCCGAAAACGCAACAATAACATTGAACAGCTCATCTTTCTGCTCCAGCTTTTCCACTTTTACAACGACTCCACTCTTAAACCTCAAGTCTAAGAAGTTCTCCTTCCTTTTAACAATCGCCGTCTTGCCATCACCCTTCTGCAATTCATGCAAAGCTGTGAAGGGATGCTCCCACAAGACCTCATCAGTTAGGCGGCGGGTGAAACGGATACTCCCAAAAGTCACAGTGATGCTGCCTGTAACGTCGTTCCACTTACATGATGTGGTGAATATGTCTTGGGAGGGTGCGCCAGAGATCGAGGGATCGGTGTTGAATGCATCTGCACGCATCTTTTCTGCTTCTCCACGGAGGTATTTGAAGGAGGATTCGATATGAGTAGGAATATCCCAGAAGACCCAGTGCATAGGCGCAACAACACTGTAGTAGTTTGGAGCACGCCACGATATCGGTCGATCAACGAAAAATCCAACGATGATCGCCAGCGTTGAGATTCGCAGGATGATCTCAGCGCTCAGGAAATTCGCAATCGCAATGGCTAACCCGGTAAGTAAAAGCAAGACAGTGGTAGCTCGAGTAGTCTTCCATTCATAGAAATTGGCGAACGACTCCATCCAATCAGCCAGTAACTTGATTGACGGCTGAATGATCGGTCCAATATTCTCGATCATTGGATCCATCCAGTCTGAAGATCCATGGCGATATATCAACTCTCCAAACGTGTCCGGCGTCGCATTCTCGTCGCCAATTCGATCGTGAGACTCCTTGAGCATTTGCACTCGCTCGATTTGTCCGCGGGTTCTAGCAATGGTGTATCCTAGAACGCAGAATACGCATGTGAAGACGAGGTTGTTGTACCACACAAAAAGCCAAATTGCGAACCATGCGGCGGATCTTCGAGGCTGCTCCCACTGCCAAAGACGACGCAGGCGGGATAACCGCTTTTGTAGAGTGCTGGAAGCCATGACGATTCGTTCAGTCTCTTGTAAGAGAAGATCTCGATTCCATTTCATCTTTCCCTGCCACACGGATCAGTCAGGTTCGGAGGTCATTCTGCTAGGAATTCATCGACGACGAGATACAGTTTGGGTGTAAGTTTTCAAAACAGGTTGTATCGTAAGGGTAGAAAATGGATTTATCTAACCGGCTGTTGTTCAGTGCGAGGAGGATTCAACCAAGCTTGGCGAAGAAGAAGTCCAGTCTGGTAAGGCCACTGTGACCAGTACCTACCCTGCGGCTCATCGTTGCTCACCCATCGACAGGTGGCTAGGACAGGGAATTTGGAGTGCTCAGCTGGTGCAAGCACACGTGCCCGATGGACGTATCTGCTCAATATCCAAGCTACCTTCTTGGACTCGCGACTGTCTTCAAGCTCGTCAAGCTTCTTTCGTGTCATGGCCTGGTGCTGGTCGTTTCTGAAATCATCATCTGGAAGAGCAGCGGTTTGTTGTTCTAGTTTCTCGTGAGTACGTAAGAACTCGTCGTCATCGCTGCGTGACAGGTATGGCTCCTCGGAAGTTGCCAAGGTCCTCTCAGCTTTGTTCTGGGTGGCCTTTTGAGGATTTCGTATAAGCTGTTTCCAATCATGGCGATTGTCAGGCAACTGGTCTTTTATCTGCCCAAGAGTGGAAGATTCAGCGTTGACGGCCGCATCTGGGTTGAATCCCGGATCTGATTGTATCTTCTCCGAGATATCGCTTGGACCGTCGTGTAATTGTTGGTCGGTACGATTAATGTGAAGTATCTGCTTGGTTTTCGTCTTGGCCACTTTCGTCTTCTCCTTCACCCACTTCGCTGCTTCTTTGTGCTTTGAGTGGCCGTCTTCGTTGTCTGTTGAGCTTAGTGTTGAAGGTGTGTTGATGGTATCAGAGAAGGAGGAGGAGGAGGTCTGTTCCTCGATGTGCACCGCAGAGGGAAGGGTATCACGGTAGTCGTTCATTGATGGGTAAGTGGATCGGGTGTGTTTTGTAATGCTCAGGGTAGGGTTGGTGTTATTACCTGGTACGGTTGGTGTTGAGGGATTCGAATATGACGGGAGGGAGAACCTAGCAAGGGACGGGGGAATGCAACCTGATGCGATGAGCAAACAACACGATAATGACGTACCTGGTGTCACCAGGCAGAGTCGGGTGTGGAAGGCACGCCCGGGTTTGTCTGCGGTATGGAAGGCACGCTTGTCTACGGGATGGAAGGCACGCTTGTCTGCGGGATGGAAGGCACGCTTGTCTACGGGATGGAAGGCACGCTTGTCTGCGGGATGGAAGGCACGCTTGTCTACGGGATGGAAGGCACGCTTGTCTACGGGATGGAAGGCACGCTTGTCTACGGGATGGAAGGCACGCTTGTCTACGGGATGGAAGGCACGCTTGTCTACGGGATGGAAGGCACGCTTGTCTACGGGATGGAAGGCACGCTTGTCTGCGGGATGGAAGGCACGCTTGTCTACGGTATGGAAGGCACGCTTGTCTACGGTATGGAAGGTCCTCCTGAGCACCTACCTTCCTAGGTATATCTTGCTCAACCGTCATTGCTGCTACCTAATGTGTGGTAGGTACAACCTTGAACCTTGAGCTCAAGACAGAAAGGACGGCTGGACCTCGGGAGTGGAATATACTCTGTATGCGGGTTCCAGATCCGCAATCGCCTTCATGTCGGAGTAAGCCCCGAAACCAATCAATCACACGGCAGTCACCGCCTCACTCAAAGCCTCCCACCCACCAACAATCCAAGGCGCAACCACAATCGCCCTCTGCGCGTCCCCAACACTCCCAGCATTAGCATATGCATGTGCTAATTCCTCAGCTCCCACATTGTCCCTTGGAGGAACACTCCTCTCAGCAACCTTCAGCGCCATCTCCCTCGGATACACACCCTCGAACTCATCCGAAAAACGCGTCCAAGGTCCAGATTTCCACGGATAAAGCATAACGCCACTCTGCACCTCTGCCTTCGCTTCAGCCTCTGCATCGGCCCCGGGACGCGGACAAAGCTCAGCCATGGCTTCTAGAACACGCTCGACTTTGTTGATTTCAATGTCTGTCAGAACTTCAGCGACGCGGAGGGCTTCCAATTCGTCACGAACCGCTTCGACGGCATCTATATCTTCATCGATGGAGGCCATGACGCCAAGCATGGTGATAACACCGACATGTCCAGGAGCTCGCTCAACACAGTCCATGAGTTGATCTCTAGCTACAGATCTTTCTTCAGCTCCACCCTTGGCCCAGAGGACCTCGGAAAGGAGACAAATGACATCCGGGTTTCCATCGCTTTCTTGCAAAGCTTGCTTGAACGCTGCGAGTGCCGAGTCCATGTCTTGCAAGAAATATTTCGCTAATCCTAGTGTCAACTTTGCCGAGAGTCGTAGCTTTGAACGGATTTCGGCGGGCATGCTTGTGTCGTCTTCGGATGTGAGGTCGAGAGCCGTAGAGGCTTCTTCTGCCGCTACTTCGAAATTCTTTGCTGCGAGGAGACTGCGGGCCAAATCAGTCTTTGCATGTGCAAAGCGTGTCATCGTCGCATCATCTTCTGTATCTTCGAATTCGGACTCGAGACCTGTGCAGAGCTGTGTCAATGTCTCGATAGCAGGCCCATGAGCACCGATTCGCTCGTTGAACAGGGCGGAAAGATGTTCGAAGGGTACGTCGTTTTCTGTGAGGGCGTGAATTTGTTTGAGCGCGAAGAGAGGCTGAGTGAGGTTGAGCGTGTTGTCCGAAGTGGTAGAGTTTAGTATAAGGTTGTCGAAGGAGTGAGATGCATATTCTTTCTTCGCGATGATCGATGCCGAATCCGAGATCTCAAAGGCGTGGGTGAAATGGAGAAGTGCTTCTTTGACGTCGCCCCATAGCAAAGCAAGAAGACCCTCGCCCAACCAAGCGTGCGCATAATCTGGGTCCGTCGATTGCGCTCGCGCAAATGTGGTATGAGCAAGCTCGTAGTCTTGTTGCAGAAGATAAAGAACCCCAAGATTCGTCCAGGCCTTGACATTTCGCTCGTTTAAGTGCAAACTTCGGACGAAGGAGTGTTGGGCGACTTTTGGATTTAACTTCGTGGTCACTACACCAAGTGCATTCCAGAACTCCGAGTTGCCCGCCTCCAATTCAATCGCTCGCTTGAAACATCGCATAGAAGCTTTAAGAAATCTGGTGGCACCTTTCCGCTTGCTGATAGAACCATGGAAATCCTTGTTTTGTTCAAGGCAAACGTGTGCGCGATATTCTGTCCAGCCCAAGTTGTACCACGAAACAGCCTGCGCGTGGATGTCGTGTGAGCAGCTGATGACGGCTCTCTTCTCCGCGAGAATACCGGCCTTGATGCAGAATGTGAGGCTTGGCTCAGTCAAGCCGTTACCTTCACCTAAACCCTCCATTTCATCCTCGCCCAATCCGTCCACATCGGAGAGCAAGTTGTACTGTTCTGCTTCAATACACGCCTGAAGCAAATCCTTGATCTGCTTACGAGGCACAACATCCAGTCGTTCCTGAACGATGCTGTACAACGAACAAGCATCTCCAACAGCTTTCCACAAGTTGAAGGCTTGAGGCTTGTACGCGAGAATATCTTGAGCAATATCCAAGGCCTTCTGGGCGCTTTCTACAGCTTCCCCGAAGAATCCAGTCTCAACGCAACGCCACGCCCGATCAAGGAGCGTCTGTAGAAGCGCTATCTCAACGCCGAACTCTTGCTTTCTCGTCTCCAAAACTTCTCCGTATCCCTGAATAGCTTCGTCATAAGCACCTAATTCGCGATTCACATTCGCAAGCATGTATTGATTGAACCACGACTCTCCGCTGCCCTTCATGGTGACGCCATCACCAGGATTTGCAGCATACGTGAATGTACGAGCAGCAGAGTTGTAGCGACCCGAATTGTGGTAGCTCTCCCCTAACCCAACATAGGAATGATAATCGTCAGGACTGATGCGAAGCGCCGCAAGAAAAGAGACAATACTCTGCTGGTATTCCTGTTTGTTCATTTGAACCACTCCCATTGCCGAGTAAGGCCAACTGAAACCCTTCTTCTTCGATCCAGGCGGAGGTCGCGTCTTTCCAGAATCAATCACCCGTTTCGAAATGGCCTCGACGATGTCCCAATCTCCTTGGTCAGCAAAAGATCGAGCAAGACGTTCTGCTGCCTCGACTTCAGATGGTGAAAGCTCAAATGCCTTTTGAAAGCACTGTCTGGCCCTCTTCTTGTCTCTCACGTAATCAGAATAGTATACGCCCAGCATAGTGTAAGGTGGGGCATAGTTGATATCGCTCTTTATCGAGAGGAGAAATTTGGAATAGGGTCCAGTTCGGTCTTTGCGGTTCGCCCTTGATGGGTCAATGTCCCATTGGCATTTGCCAATTCTGTACAAGGTTTCCGCCCGTAGACTCCGAGCTTCAGGACTTATCATCTCGAGGTACTTTTCCAGATCGGCCAGACCGTGTTCTAGCTCTCCGTTCAGCGCACGACACCAAGCTGCCTCTGCACCAACGCGAGCATTCCTGGAGTCTCGTTTCAAGGCTTTGCTAAGGTAGTCGATGGCTGCTTCGTATTCTTCGTCTTCCTCGAGAACGAGTCCAACGCCAATCAAAGCAGGAGTGGATGTTGGCTTCCGTTTCAGCATTTCATCAAAAATCCCCTTGGCCTCCGAATGATGTCGGGGGACTGGTATCGAATCAGCGCTGTCGCGAGCATCGTGTTGAACGCATCCAAGTTGTTTTGCAGCTTGAGTCCAGTCTTGCGAATTTCTCCATTCAACGCCCTGATACCAGCGCGTACGGTTTCAACCACAGTCTCGTCCTCCTCCAGGTGAGCGTAGTATTCAGCCATCAGGCGATGAGCGAGTTGAGACTGTTTCGCCTCCGTGAGTCCATCGCCCATGAGAACCAGTCTGTCTTCGGCAGCAACTGGGACCAGGGAAACACCGCCACCAATATCATCATCGCTAGCTGCATCATCTGGTATCTCCGTTGGCGGCGCGGGTGGGAATGGTGACAGCTCGCTTCCAAGATATCCTTTCAGAACCTTGGACAGTCCTCGCTCGGGGAAGAATGCGATGTACTCCCGAAGAATGCCAACATCGAATTTGCCTATGTCCTCCAAATCATTCCATTCAAGGAATATATCCCATGCTAGTGTGTACGGATGCTTGATCACAACCATACCATAAGCCAATTTGGCAATTTGCTCTCTCTTCGCATCCTTTTGACCTGACAACAGAACCAGAAGTGTGTCGTATGCCCGTTGGAGTAGCTTCTCTTCATATGTCCTTCGGGTCTCGTCTTCGTCTGTCCAGTCAATGAGGCCTTGATATAATTCCTCTAGATCACTCTGGCCGTAAACTTCTCGCTTGACCTCATTTGTGACCTGCTCTTTTCGCGCACCTAGACGTGTCCTCCGCTCGCCAATCTCCTTGTTGATTCGTTCTTTTTCTTCAACCTCTGTGGTCTCTACAAGTCTCAGGTATGTGTGGGAGGGGTGTGGAACGCGACCCTCTAAGAACGAATATATCGGGCTCGTTGGTAACTGGAAATTGAGCGCTCGTTTGTAATTCGACTTGGTGCCCTTCTCCTTCGCGTATTTCAGAGATTTATCCACGACCGTCTGACAGGGCTCTTTCTTGTCTGCGTCGACATATATTTGGGCCAGTGCTTCGGAGGCGGCAAGAAACTTGTCCACCGCCTTTGCGCCTTGAGCTTCGTAAAGTGCCAGTAAACCCTTCCATCCCTGGTCGTCTGTCGGCTTGATAGTTGTTGCCTCTTTGTATGCTTTCTCGGATGCTTCAGCCTGTTGCAGCTTGTCGTAGGCTCGGCCTAGGAATAAGCGTCTGTGGACAGTCAACAACGCTTGTTGTCATCAGTTGATCAAGAAACGTACGCGAAGTAATTGTGAGGATCAGAAGCAATGACCTCTTGTGATTTCGTGACAACATGGGCGTATTGGCCAGCGTCCAGAGCAGCTTTCGCCGCCTTGAGTGCGGCTTTGGTAGTCATTTTGAATGCTACCTTGTATGCAGTCGAGGATTTGCGGTGCGGCTTGAGGGATTGTCCATGCCCTGGAGAAGGTTTGAAGGAACAAGAGAAGAATTGTGTTTGGTTTTGAGAGATTGAAAGGAACGGAAAGAAAGTTGTTTGTTTTCACAGTGGGAGGTCTGTTGCTTCTAAATCCATGACATAGTTAAATTCAACATGCACCGTGTCCGTGCTCACAACCTGGGCCTCAGCCTTATGGTGATATCTTAGATTATTATTGCTCATAGATTTGGTTCCAACGTCTTCCCACATTTCCTCCTACCTCACCCTTCCATATGCAAATGTACCCTGTTTTGCACATCATCATCAAGCCAAACGTCTTTGATGGCATGGATGAACAGTGTAGCTGTCCATGTCGGCTCAAGTAGCTGCTATAATTCTTTTCTTCTCCCCATCCGTGAAGGTTGATGCTCCTTGTTGTAAAGCATGGATAAGAACAGGCAAAGACGAATTCGAAAAGTCACCAGCTGATCTCACCTTGTCTAAATCCTCTTCAAGCTCTTTGGCTACTTGTCTCAGATACCATGCCGAGAATGTGATCTTGGGCTCGGGTTCAGGTTCCGCTGGGTTCTAGATAATCATTAACCACTAGAGTCTATGAAGGTAGAAACAGGGAAGCGTTCGGGATTACCTCTGGTTCGCTCTTATCAGACTCTCCGTCGCTGGTCTCCTTTCCGGCCTCGACCTCCACCACTTTCTTCGCTTCTTTCTCCTCTCCGGCCTCGACCCCCACCACTTTCTTCGCTTCCTTCTCCTTGCTGACCTTGTTCTTGATTTCCACCTCGCTCTCAGACTCGCTACTCGAGCTCGTGTCTGATGACTCGGATGAAGAGACTGTTGACGTGTCAGCGAGTCAAAGCTTCAACAAGACTGCTTGCAACACACCCTGAGTTCTTGCCTTGGTCCTTCGCTTTCTCTTTGCGGGCTTGCCACCCTGCGACTTTGCTGGCGCCATTGTTATTGATAGTTGCCGTCGTTGTGAAGTTGGAAACTTTTCTCGACCTCGACCTCACCGGACCCTGACCCAAGTCGGTTATCGATAAAGCCTGATCCCTGCCATTTTAGCGCAACGCGAAAAGGAAACCGCGACGCGATAAGACGCGTCCTTCGAGCTTCCGCGTCCCAACAAACATCTTCGCAACCACATCTTCATGCAGATATCACTTCCCATCATGGTGAAGCGAACCTACTCCAGGAGATCACAGACACCTCAAACCAGACTGGAGGATCAACCCGCAAAGCGAAGACGCGTAGAAAGCTCCTCGGATCCAACATCACCAGCCCTTTCACCCATAATCTCCTCAGACACCATCGAGCCATTGTCAACCCCGACACCAGCAAACAGACTTGGAAACCTTCACCCTTCACCTCCTTCGTCACCTCCTCCAGCTGAACCTCCAACAATCAAGCAGAATGAAGCGCTCGATCCACTGATTCCTCCGCCTCGTTTCCTGCCGACCGCGACGCGCAAAGAACCACTAGAAGAATCAACAGGCAACGCGCGAAAAGCAAAACCACTGCGCCAACAAAAACTCACCCAACTAACCCTCGACCTCGGCCAAAAAACACAAAAGAAATGTCAAACATGCGGTATGGAATATCGTCCCTCGTCACCAGAAGATGCAGCCTTACACAAAAAGTTCCACGCGCAAAATGTAGGCGGTATTGAAGTCGGCAAGAAATTCGTTGACTCCATTTTTGTGAGTCAAAAAGTGTGGACGGGGTCCGCTGGCGAAATGATCGTCGTTGTTAATCGATCTGCTGAGGCGAGGAAGAGGAGGGTGGTGGAGAGTGTACTTGATGTTGTGGAAAAAGAGCTCGGTGGTGCGGGAATTGACCGTGAGGAATTGTGGACGGAGATTTCGGCAACGTCGGAAACGGACGCGATGGCAAAATGTGATCGGTATAAAGCATACCTTTACATTCGCGGGTACAAATGTGTGGGTGTCTGCCTCACGGAACGGATACGGAAGGCATACGAAGTTGTGGCGCCTGACATACCAGAAGCAAAAGGGAATCTTACAAGCTTCCGAGGTTCATCAATCACAGTATCGGAAACCTCGAAACCGGCTACAATGGGTGTATCACGCGTCTGGACCTCCACATTTGCAAGAAGAAGCGGTATAGCGAAGAAAATGTTAGATTCGTCTCTAGACAACTTCGTCTATGGCATGAAACTTTCGAAAGCCATTGCTGCATTCAGTCAACCGACCGAGAGCGGAGGAAATCTTGCAAGGAGTTGGTTTGGGAGGGAAAGTGGGTGGCTGGTTTACACTGAATGAGTCGACTCACCGCCGTCGATATTCGTTTCAGCGTGACAACCTGAACAGATATGCTTAGGCATCGCAATTTTCAACCTGCAGAGTTACGTTCGAGACGGCCGGTCATCTGGATTCGGAGAGATGATTTGTGGCTTCTCTGATGATGAGATTTCTCCTGGTTCTTTGGGCGATGATTTGACTGATCTTTCCGAGGTTGATTTAACTCAATCGCGATTGCTCAGATCTGCCCTTCAAGGTCTACTGTCTCCTGCTCTTACATTTGCTTTGTTTGTTCTATTACCGGTCATGCTACGTGTGTTCGACATTGGGGAAGAGAGGAAGGGTTTCTCAGAGGTGCATTTGATTGAGTTGTGATTGAACGATGTGGTACTGTAAGCAAGCATACCTAATGGAAAGCTAGGCAGGTGGCGTACCTGCTTGGCTTAGATCTGTCCTTCATGTTTCACGAAAGACAGGGAGGGCTACTGTTTTATTGTTCGTCTTTCTTCGCTTGTCGGCAACCCAACCTGGAGCACCTACTGGTTTGGGACGGGAATTGAGTGTTCAAGGCTTCTATCTTGCCTTCGTCTTCGTACAATAATGATGGGGTTTTGGATGGGTGGAAGTGTTCGGTGGAAGATACCCGAGGAGATCAGACATCAATCAAGCTTTTCCATCATTTCTTCATTTTCAACTCCACCTCGATCAGAAAGTCACCTCTTACCTTTCCCATGATCATCATCTCATCCATTATTGTAAACCCTTCAAATACAATGGCTTGTTCTTAATAACTACCGCAATTGTCCAACAACAGCATTAATCATGACGCTCGCCTCCCTTTCCCATCCCGCTATTTTCTCCTCTCGGCGTCCTGGCCCTATTTTCCCGGGTATCCTACTTCCTCGATCGACACAGGCTCGCAATGCTTCACCTACTCTATCTCTATTTGAGCGAAGGGTTCGCGCTGAGACGCCGCCTCCTCTCATTATTTCTTGGACTTTGGGAGAAAGGGTGGAGGCGAGGGTGCGCCAGAAATAGGAGGGGAGGGATGGTGTATCTAAACTCTGAAGGAGGGGTCGGAGGAAGTTTGCTGGTGTTATTGTTGTTGTTGAGGTTAAGAATAGAGGGTGGACCGGCGGTTTGATATTTTCCAATAATCTCTCCAGGGCGAGGATGTTTTGGCATCGTGATGATACCTCCAGGAGGGTCCCGTCCAGATTTGGGAGGGTGGCTAGAGATCTCGTCATTGAAGCTGCGGATGATTTGAGCGCTGTTTGGAGGTAATCTTGCAGTGAGGCTATCAAGAGGGTTGGGTCGAAGGTTGTTGACGTTGTTTTTGGGTTTGTCGGGGAGAGGAGGTAGAGTGTTGATAGTGCTGATGTTGTGCGTGATTTTGTTTCTTCGGATTGGGCGTAGGTTGCTGCGGGGCTCGGTCCTTGGGATCCTGGGTTTCGAGTGGTTGGGGAGAGGGGGGAGGACATTGAGAATTCTCTGATGGTTTGTTGGGCTTTTGTTATGAGAGTTCGCTCTGAGGGGGTTAAGAGGTCTGATTTGAGGGATGTGATGACATTGACTCTTTCAAGACCGTGACCTTCTTCTTCCGGTTTGGATGCGTAGAGTAGTTGTCGGATGGTGAGTAATGTATTCGCTGAGCGCACCATCGCTCGATGATCCCCTTTCTTTGACATTGTTCCCGTAAATTCAACCATCTGAGCTTCTAATTGTCGTCCTAGCATCAGACACCTTCCCACTGCTCTTCCGAGCCGCACCGTCTCACATAGCCTCTCAGCAGCCAATCTCACTCCTTCCGCAGCTTCATGTCGCTGGATAACTTCTTTCTCAAGTGTTTTATATCCCTCACTCAAACTCGCAAGTTGAGATTCCACATCATCCAAGATCCGCCCACTAGCATCTGCACGTCTCTTGGTGTAATCCAGCAATGGTAGCGCCGATTTGGTCGTCAAAGAGTCGATATGTGTATCTATCTCCTGGATATCGAAGAGGACACGTGAAAGCGGTGTCGACAGATCCAGAGGCGTGTCAGAAGCATTATTCGTGGCTAGAACGAGGGTGTTCGCGAAAGAAGTCGCCGAGAAATCCGGATCAAGGAAAGCCTCATAGTCGATATAGGAGGCTTCTTCTTCGGTCATTTTTGAAGGTTGATATCGGGGGAAGTTGCTGTTTCTTGAAGTCACGGTTTTGATGGACAGGGGTTATTCTAGTATGCGCCCCACCTCGCCGAAAGCGGTATGATATCCTTATCAAGCTTCAATTCCAACCTCAACACCAGCTTCCAATATCTCGAAAAGAAGATTCGAAATGCCACCCTCGATACCATCCCCGAATCTCCACGTCAGACCCATTTCCCTCACCGAAAGATCATTCCTCCAATTCGGAACCCTAATCCAAAATCCCGCCCACAACCCCTCAAGCCCAACAACCAACCGAGTCGTATCAGCAAACCAAGGCTCGGCCCTAAAATACATCGACATAGCCCACATAACGAATTACTACCCGCAATCCCCCTCCAAAAAGGATGCAAAACCCGTGATGAACATGTTTGTCTCTTCGCCACGGAAATTACGACAACAGAATGGAGGGGAAATGGTGTTTGATGTTAAGATAATGGAAAGACATCCATATACACCACAGACATTCATTCCCTTGGGTCTATCGAAGAATTCAAAAACGAAGTATTTGGTTATCGTTGCACCGACTCTCCCTGCAGGTGCCTCCGGAGACTCCAATTCGGAATCACCAAATCTCTCCTCATTCACAAATTCCTCCCCTTCATTAGCAAAGACCCAAAACACCATCCAGCAAAACCCACCCTCCTCAAAGCCCCAAAACCTCTCTTCCTATACAAATTCCTCACCCAATTTGGCAAAATCTCAATCACAAATCGCGCAAAACCAAGAAACCAGCCTTCCAGACTTCTCTCCCTCCTCCCTCTGGCCCCGCGGCCCCGGCCTCCCCGATCTCACTAGAGTTACTGCGTTCATAGCCGACGGCTCGCAGGCAGTCACCTATGGAGCCGGGACATGGCATGCCCCAATAGTTGTCCTAGGAGAAGGTGATGTTGATTTCGTGGTCGTGCAATGGGCGAACGGTGTTCCCTCTGATGATTGTCAAGAAATTATTTTGGAGGGGGGTGAAGTGACGGTTGGAGTAGGTGAGATGAAGATGAGGGCGAGACTGTAGATAAAGGGAGGAAGAGTGGAGCGATGGGGAATGGGAGAAGGAGAGGCTTGAGTCTGGGTTATTAAGATAGTATGATGAGAAGTGTTAGTCAAATGATCTGATCTCTTTGACGAAGATGTGGATGACAGGACAATGGGGAAGAAATGATGATTCGAAATATCGACTTGATCGATCTGACTTTCATCAATGTGTTGTTTGCTCAGGGTATTGAATTAAGCGAGGCTGAATCGAGCGAGGCCAGGGTAAGGGCAAAGTTCTAGGTGGGAAGTCGGAGAGGGAATTTGAGATGAGAAGGCAATGATGAACGAGATATGAGATATGACACATGTAATGGAAATTGGACACGATATGATCAGAGAATCTTTCGCCCCAAAGGTCAGGACCGGCAAAGAATTCCGCAAAATGCAGTACAAATTGGGGAAACCAACACAGCCAAGTTCAGCTTCCCCATCCAAAATCATAAGACCATCTGCTCACGCGCCCCGCTCGCTCGGCAACAAGGACCCCAAAACGCCACGCATCTCCCGGCCAATGTGTCATGAAAAAGAGTCGTAACGCCCGTCAATCAAATCCATGCCATCCAGAAAAGACCCTACAGTACAACGAGAAGAAGTCCCGTCTCTAAACAACGGTAGCAGGAGTTTCTCCCTCAGCCACAACGGCTGTCCCCAATCCTCGATCGGGCGATTGTAGAACGAGTTGCTCATGCCTCCTCGCCTTCAAGAAATTGGAGATACTCCTGATAAGAATAAACCACCCCACAATCATAAGAATATACGCAAACCAATCACTCGTGCTTATGCCTCCCGCCATTGCATCCGCAGCAGCCTGTTGTTGCGCTGCCGCATCGACAGTAACACTTTGTGTGGGATCAAAATCATGTGAGTTTGGATCCTGAGGCGCGCCGTTAAAATCGCCACTTCCGTCGGTAGGATTGTTTGTGAGACCAGATGATTTCATGGAAAACCCGAACTGGACGAGTGTCATTCCGAGACCGGCTAGAGAACCATTCTTTGCGGCGTGGGTGGTATGAAGAAGGTAGGTGAGGAGGAAACCGACGATTTGGAAGGACATGGAAATCATGGCGTTCCAGATGAAGGAGAAGACTGAACCGACTGGGAGGCCATCGACGTAGACTTCGTCAGAGACCATTCCAGGGGCGAGGATAGTTGTTTCCCAGTACGGGGGCGTTGCGTCTGCGGCGGCTTGTTCGTAGGTCTAGGCAAGCGTTAGATATGTAAGCAGTCAGGGGGTGGTGAAAGCCAACTTACAGGTGGTTTCTCGTCCACATCGTCGCCACGCTGGGGCTTTGCGCTTAGGTTTGCAAAGACACCATCGTTTTGACCTCCAGCGTTGTAAGTTTGGCCTCGGTTGAAGATTGGTAATTGCGTGACCATTCTCACGATTCTACTCGGCTGAGTAGGAAGATTTATCGTTTGTCCTGCTGGTGCAGACACTTGTGTGCTTGGGACGTCGACAGTAGGAGGCGCGCTACCGTGCATCAGTCGTTGGCGGTCATCCTGCCCTTCGTTGCCATCGTCTGAGCCCTCATCGTCGGAAGGGGAGTCGAATGTGTCGTGTAACTCGCGGTCGGCGTCAGTTGATAACGGATCATGTCGGAAGACGGGGGAGGACGCTCTTGAGCGGAAGGAGGGCGGAGGAGAATTTGGTATTTGCGAGTGGTCGTGATGGTAGCTGTGGCCTTCTACGTGGTCGTCGTCGTCGTGGGTCGCCACGGGTTCATAGGAGGGCGCCATGGTTGGGTGGGGAAGCCAGGGAGTGCCGGAGAGTCCGACTGTCTCGTGCGGCCAGAGGAGTAGTAGTGGGCGGTGGTGGTGGTGGTGGTCGTGATGGTCGTGGTGATGTGTAGAGATGTGGTGGTTGTGTTTCTCAGGGTATTGTTAGGGAGGCGGAGGCGCAGGATCGGGTTGTCCGTGTCAGTTACCTTAGTAGAATAGTTCTAGTCAGTAAGGTATCAGCCCGAGTACTCCTATGGTACTCCGTATGGAGAACTGGGGCTGAGTTTCAAAACGGGCTAACGGGAACGGGAACGGGATACGGTATTCTACTCCTACTAGTAGCTATGGAGTACCCTAGGTATCGTATTATATGTCTGACTCGTGCATTTGTCATGCATTTAGACAATTAATAACCATCCATCTCTCTCTGACCGACCACAAAGCGAACAATCATGTCGAGAGCCGTGGGTAAACTGCCACCTGCACATGTTTCTACTCTAACCATGACCACAGAACATCGCCAAGCACTACTCCCGCATTCTGTCACAATGGCCAAAAGATCTCATCCGCCCCGAAGTCCAGTTTCAAAGGGTTATCCAGGCACGCGCTGCCAATGCTGCCTCGATACATGAAGGGCAGGAGACAGCCGAGCTGAAGAATGTGAATGCTTTGTATTCCTTGCTGGATAACCGGTATACCAAGAAGGTGTGTAAGTGACGGATGATAGAAACAGAGCACTTCCGCTGATCAAAGATGTAGTATCCCGTTCCAAAACGGTTGCTAAGACCGACCTCGAGCCCTACATACTACGACGACCTGCTCTTCCAGCTGAACGAAGTGCCTACACAATCAAGATGGTCGAGTTTGATGACGAGGTTGAAGGGGCTGGTGAGGTTGACCTGATCTGGTGAGGCTGACCTGATCTGGTGAGGTTGACCTGATCTGGTGAGGCTGACCTGATCTGGTGAGGTTGACCTAATCTGGTGAGGTTGACCTGATGGGCAATGGAAGCTGTAGGAGATACTGGCATTTTCAAAGAGCTGACGTAATGTAACAACAATTATAAGACAAAACTTTCCAAGACTAAATACCAGGACATTGAAGCAATTGCTCGGGACGCTGTATGGAAGCACAATCCGGTCCTGAGGACTGGATTGTTGTGCAGTAGGCTTGTGGCCCGGTGGACGACGGAGCCTCAGCGTTTTCACCAAGCCTTGACTTCCAGGTTTTCAGTTTGGTGAGATCGCTACCTCCTAGAAAGAGATGGTGAAAGAGGCAATCAGACATTTAAAGGCAGTCCGCTGGCACCGTCATCTTTTGAGCTACAATTCATCACTGAAGATCCTATAGTAAACGCTTCGCCAGTGGAAATAGTTACACAACAGCCATATTTGCATCACATGTGGTCACAAACTACCCCTCCGTCTCGTAGTCCTGATTTCTCGCCAACCTCCGGTCGACCCAGTAGTAGTTTCGAACTTGATAATCCATCTTCCGATTACGGTCGAACCATGGCGCACACAAGTTCTGTTCTTGATCACTAATAGCGACATGATGGTGGACCGAACTGACTATCGGTAAGAAAGTCGTTCCACCTTCTGCCAGTTCTGCATGGACAATGTCTGGGGTCCTAATGGTTGGGCCAAATTTGGGATCACTGAGGCAGCCCTTGGCCTGCCAGATTTTGGGTATGCGACAGATGAGATCGGATTTCTGCGCCATGAATTCGAGAACAAGTACATCGTGGACCTAGTGCAGCTTCGTGTCTCCTCCATGCAAGACTGTTGGTGGTGTGAGCAACTCGTCAATACTCTTTCCAACAAAGACAGATGGCCATTTGAACCAGGGCATAGTAATGCCGTTACCCCCAATGCTTATAGCATCAATCTTTCGTTTCAAAGACACAGATTTTTCGACCAGCATGGCTCGGCCGATTGGACGTACAAATTTGGTCAATTGTGAGAGATGGTCTTGGTAAAACCCTGGAAACTCTCGAAGCATACTTGCGGTGTGGAGTCATTGTGCTGGACAGCTGACATGGCTCATATCAGCGAGTGTTGGAGCAAACTACTTTCTGCCGAAAATCTACAAGGAGCACAATTGTGGTTTCGACGCTGTCCACGCTCGTCGATGGCTCGGCATTTGCATGTCCTCTCACTCGATGCTCAGTCAATCCAGACCATGAGAAGCCTTTACTGCCTAGCCGTGTGGTCGACGTCGGTATATCCCACCACATCTTTCAACAATCCGCTTATATCAGAGCCAGCGTAATGAAAAAGCCAAGTACGTCTGTCTCTCGTATGCATGGGGTGGCCCGCAGCCGTTACTGCTCTCTAGGTCATCGCTAGAGAATTTCGCGACACTATTCCGACCGACAAGCTTCCGCCAGCTCTTGAAAACGACAGAGGTTGAAGTTATTTTTCTGAATACTAAAGGCGGATTTGGCCTGATTTTGGAATGATTATCTAATAATGTTTATGTTCGAGTTGGCTCATTTGTTTGCGAGGATCAATTCACTTCCGCCTTCTTTTCCATTGCTGAGTCGAAGAGAATAATAATCGGGTGATTGAAAGTCTTATCTATGCTTTACATAGTCTGGGAATATACAGTGGTTTCACTATTTACACTGGTTACATATCCCCCAGTCAAGAGTTCCAACTAATATCGTCATCGAATCATCCCGCCCTATTTTGCTATCCACAATAGACATGAGGCCTTTAAGTAAGCATATTTCTTCTGTCCGAGTTTGTCCTGCGAGGGAAATCAATGAATAACCTCTCTCAAAACACCACAACTACACAGTCAAGGAAAGAATCACGAGCATCTGGCAGCTATGACCCAAGCAATACAATATTCTTCTTCTCAACTTTTCAATTCCATGATTTTGTCCAACCCTCCCAAAGCCCATACTGACATCTCTACTCTCGTTGAAAAGAAGAATCAATCACCTACGAAAGCACACGCTACAAACATGAACAACCGAGGTCGTAGATACCGGGAAATTCTCGTTACATTTCTCAGTCCTTCTTACTAATGCCGGAAACTGTAACTCTCTCCATTTGTTTGGTGATTTGTGAATCAAGCCGATCTTTGTAGACTAAGCTAATGGAAGAATGGATGGAAGTTAGTTCATTTTCTAGTGGCTCTAATTAATGATCCCGTTTGAAGATGTTCGATGTAGATGTTGAAGTCTACATCCCCAAGGCACTTTGATATGTATCTTACTAGACCTAACTAGCCGAAAGTCTCACTCCAGATTATCCCAATCAAACTTGACGAACACATCACGGAGAATGATAAGACCACATAGCCGGACAGGGGCAGTGATAAAAGGCTGGACACTCTCATGCATAACTCTACATACTCCAAACATATGCCCAATGCCGAAATGCCGATAATAACGCTACGTAAACGCCTTCAATGCCTATTCTTTCATGCTAAGTTTTTGACCTATTCTTAGGACACCCCGTTCGTATAATGTACTACTGGCTTCTTTTTGTCCCCATCCATCATGTCATGTCAACTAATACAACGTTCCATACCCATTCGGTCGTTTCCACGTTCCCTCCTATGCCGAAACAACAGCGTTCAGCGCAGCATGAGCCTGCATCAGTCTCGCATGCGAGCCGTTGACCTTGATACTCGTCTCCAATAGCCGTCTAGCCTGATCTTGCTCCTCATGCTCCACCAAGCAGTCCACCAAATCGGCAACTCTCTCCGGATTGCCAATCTCTCTGACAAATGACCGCAGAGACGAGGAAAGCACTCGTTGAATATCGGTATCCAATTTTGGATCCAGGGCATACGGCAGAAGGACAGGAATAGTGCGTTCGGCGATTTGTACTTTGAGCAGCGGCAGGCGAGCCATCGATGAGCGAGCACAGCGGAGAGTGTCACCAATGGCGGCAGGGAAGGTGGGTTCGTCTGGGTCAATACCAATGAGAGCGGAGCGGAGATGGCAGGCAATAGTCTCGATGGCGTCAGGTTTCGATCTCAACATTGACGTGATGATGTGGTTGAGCATCGTGTTGAACGCACTCGTCTGCTGGAACTCAGCCACCATGTCGAAGAACTGTTCTCCCAATCGTGGATCGTCGTTGAATTTCTTGAAAGCAGCCGTGATGATAGCAATAGGTATGGCCCCCGTAATTGCCGGCGTATTCTCCAGTTTCTGAAGTGCGTCCTCATCGATGCCAGATTCCTGGAGCTCGGGGTTAATATCCTCCTCTGTGACTTGAGGTAACCTCATCATGTCCTCACTGTCCATCTCTTGCTGCATTGTCTCTTTGATCCCATCCACTCCCAAAATCCTTCTCCTCGTAGCAATCTTAGCAACGTAGATACATTCCAACCTTGCATACTCGACCCACAATCCCCGATTCATTTCGCAGAACCTTAAACCCCTCTGCATATAACCCCTCGCACCCGTCATATCCCCCTCCTCTTCGATAGCATACCTAGCAGCATAGACCCACAACTCGGCCTTTGTAGGATGCAACCTCAATAACCTAGTCAACACCTCCTTGATCTTCTTTGTTGCCTTCTCTTTCCTACAAAAGCCCAAATACTGCATCCATAATTTCAGATCGCCCGGAAATTTCCTCACGCCTCGATCCAGGATGAAGAAAATCTTGCGTTGGCCTGCATGTCCTGTTCCCTTTATTAGTAAGCGTGTGCATCGCTTCTTTCGAAGGGACTCGAGATTTTGTTCGTATTCGGCATAACGGGCGTAATCTGAGGGCGTGGAGCCTCGGGCATTGAGGATGTGTTCGAAGGAGGACCGTTTTTGAGCGATGGCTTTTACTTGGGGTTCCGTGAAGATCTTCTTCCGCAAGAACTCTTGGAGTTCTGGGACCTGTTGCTCGAGGTAAAAGCGGGCTTTGTCGCTGCTGGAAGACATGGTGGTGGAGGTGGAGGGTGGTTGATGTTGTTTGGATGGGATGCTTGATTCTCAGCTGGGCGGATTCTCGTCTCCGACTCTGGTGGAGCTCGTTGTGCTCTGGAGGGTTATATGCAAGTATCGAGTGTCCGAGTCAAGGAGGGGTAGTCGTGTTTGGACTGGGTGGTCGAGTCGTGGTAGACCAGTTTCGAAGGGGTAGGTAGTGTCCCAGAGGTTTTTTATTTTTGGCCTAGGAGTAACGAGTAGCGAGTACGAGTAGCAAAAACGCGAGACCGGGACCGGGACCGAGACCGAGGCCGAGGCCGAGGCCGGATCTTTGTCGGATCAGATTAGATCGTCACGCTTACTAAGGTACCTAGCGGAAGCCCGGGCAAGCCAATTCATTCCGGAGACTGAGACTCAGCTTCCTACAACACCAGACTCTCTTTTCTTCTCGCGATAGATCCCAAGCGAATGGGCCACACCTGACTGCCAACATGGCCCCCAAATTCAAGGACGGAGACATTGTTGCGTCGGTAGGTTACACACTGCCTTTTTCAACGCGTCGCGTCCAGCTAACACGTTGCAGTTCAATGGCAAATGGATTTCCTGGACGCATACCATCATCGCATACTGTATGCCTTCATACTCCTTTCCTCGAAACCCGGTGTTGATATCTCAACAGGCGCATTTCTGGGAGCTCTGATAGTGGGAAGGTCTGGCTTGCACATGTCAAATGCCTCCAAATAGAACTGATGGGAATCCAGCTATTTGCACTACCACAAGATTGTAGAAAATGAGCACTATGTACGCGGCATGTCGAGGGGAATCTTCCGATACTAACAACACCATAGGGATATCCTCAAGAATGGTTTCCGTCCGTATCCGCGACCATTGGCGACCGATACCCCGAACGATCTGTCTTCATGCTCTTCATAGCCTTGACTTCTGGTGCGATTTACACATGAATTACACATGAACTAGGGGAAAACATGGGAAACTGATGGCCAGTTATAGGACCCCGATTCGCCCTCGTCGCATTATGGTACGCCATGACGTCCCGTCAAAACAAACCCCTGGCCAAATTCGTCGTTGGAATGGGCATCTTCCGAACATTCACTTGCGGAGGCTGGACATATGTCACGTCTACAGACGACCACGATTGGCATGACATCTTTATGATTTCGTACTTGGTCGCAACTTTGCCATGGACATTGGGATGTCTCGCGCTCAGTTCACCTCACCCAAAAGCAATCAAGTACAGGAAGATTTTTGCGGGCACATTTTTTGGCACACTCATCCCATTGATATACTTTTTCATCCAACACAAGGTGCATAAGGTCGCTGGAGGTAAGTTTGACCCACTTCGCCGGCTTCACTTTCTGACCCTGGCTAACATATCGCGCTAGCCTACACCATTTATGCCTTTTTCGAATGGGCCCTTGTTCTCCTTGACGTCGGCTTCGACGCATGCACTGTCTTTGATTTTTCAAGCTTTGAGGTGGTCATCAGGGACGTCCGGGGCATCTCACGAGGGTATGTTCCCTGGCTCCCAAAGTAGTTAGCTCTTTCCAAATGCTATTACGATTATGAACCCTCTCTGAGTCGCAATTGTGTTTTAGGCAAACCGTGTCCGATGCTGTTCTTGAAAAAGAGTAGGTGATATGTGTTCCAATTACCCAATGTTTGTTAATGCTTTGGTAGGAAGAATAGGGAAATTGCTGAAGTCTTCGCGAAAGGATTTGAATGGAGAAAAGCTATGGATGCTGCCGCTGATGTTTACAATGGCGTGAGCAACGTCGAATCTGCGGTTGACGAATTGCTGACTTGCTATAGTTTGTCTTCTGGTCCATCCTCACATCTCTCGGTGTCTGTGTCTGGTGTAAGTCTGCCATTCATTTGTCACGTCCGTCAGCTAACACATCCAGACTTCCCGTTATGGCACATGGGAATCTCAGGCTGGGAAGTCATGGTCATGTCAACCGTCTCGCCTTTCCTTCTCGCATCATCAAGCATCCGCTCTTACGCCATGAAGAACGTCACGGTTCTCCATTTCATGTCTCTTACTGGTCTTGCGGCTTACTTAGTCACTCGACCAGAAGTTCGCCTCCTTCTAGTCGGCTTCGGTGTATGGATGCAATGTCTAGCCTGGACCGCCACTTTCTACGCCGAACGACCGCAACCTTATCGTCTTGAAGCCCGCATTTCCGCATTTAGCATCGGGTTGCTTGCTTCAAGCATCGCAAAATACGCCTTCTTCACCAACAATCCCATCTGGCCTATTATGCATGGACCAAATGGTGGTTGGAACAAAACCGGTCTCGCTCTCGCTATACTGGCTTATTTGAGGACTTCGCGATCTTCCAGTGGAGGCTACGTAGCAACACCTGGACCTCCCAAAGGCTCTCCTGTTCTAGCTGGATTTGGCATTGCTGGATTATTCTTCACAATGCACTCGCTCCTCTCCGATTCTAGCACCATGATTTTCTGGGGATGGGAAGGATGGCCGGCTCGTGGACCTCTTGCTGTCCCGCACGGATCTCTTGTACACTTCGCCATGGGAATTGGTCTCGCAATCGGTCTGTTCTTCCCTGCTTTTACTCGAAGCTGGGCTTTCTACGGAATCGGCTCCATCGGTGCTGCTATCTTGACTACAAAAAGCCACTGGCTTGGATTCTATGGCGCGCTTGCGTTGACAGTCTATACCATGGCCTCGGCACCGAATTTGATCTCATCTGCTGTTCGACACTCGCCGGCAAAAACATTCGGAATCGGATTCGTGGCTTACAATTTCCTCGTCCTTGCCCACGTCTGGGTCGTCGCATACGCTTTCGTCCCCGGTGGACCTCTCATGCGTGAGCACACTGACTGGGTTATGACGTGGACCATGCTGTTCATCGCTGCAGGTGTTTTCTCAGCTCAAGCCTCCGCCCTCTCACCCGCCAAGGGCAAAGCAGCCAAAACATCAGTTACAGCTAAGAGGTCACGCGCATACTACATGTACATCCTCATCGCCCTAGAAATACTCAGTGCCAGCGTTGCCTTCCTTCGTTTCCCGCAATACAACTACAAACCGCATCACCCCGAGACCAAATCTATTACCGCCGGTATTTGGACCATCCATTTCTCGCTCGACAACGACATGTGGTCTTCAGAACACCGCATGCGCGATGTCATCAAAGAATTGGAACTCGATGTTGTGGGATTGCTTGAATCTGATCTACAACGTATTATCATGGGCAATCGTGATACGACGCAGTTCCTTGCTGAAGATTTGGGCATGTATGTTGATTTCGGCCCCGGTCCGAATAAACATACTTGGGGCGCTGCACTCCTCTCCAAATTCCCCATCGTCAACTCTACGCATCATTTACTCCCGTCACCAGTCGGTGAGTTGGCACCAGCTATCCACGCGACGCTGGACTGCTATGGGGAATTGGTCGATATCTTCGTTTTCCATTCTGGACAGGAAGAAGACCCGGAGGATCGACGCTTACAATCTCTTTACCTTGCGGATTTGATGGGATCGGTTCCAGAGGGTCGACCGGCTATTTTACTGTCCTATCTTGTAACGAAACCGAAAGAGGGGAATTACAACACGTATGTTTCGGAACGATCAGGCATGCGCGATATCGATCCCAGTGATTGGGATAGATGGTGTGAGTACATCCTCTTCAAGAATCTACGTCGTGTGGGGTATGCCCGCGTCTCGAGGTCAACCATCACGGATACGGAAATTCAAGTCGGTAAGTTTGTTGTCGGCGGTGGAGGGGCCTTGGACGGTGGACCAAAACATGAAGGTCGTCTCGCCATCGAGGGCGGGGATCAACTTGTTTATGAGTCGAGCTACCCCGAAGGTCTCCGCTTCCCGCAGTTATTCAGAGGAGAGGGTGTGCGTGGACATAAATACCACGTATTTGAGGAGCCAAGGTAAGTAACTCATGACTGTAGATATGGAAACGAGAAGCTAATCTTAATGCAGGTATTTCATGTAAGTTCCGATGATCACAAGGAGGCGGAAAAAATACTTCTGAGCGTATTAATGTGGTCATTAAGATTGCGATTTCGTAGAGCGGAGGTCTGTGTGTAGATATGAATGAGTATAGTAATCCGGTATATACATTTCAGGATGAGAAGAGTGATGATCGGTGTCTTCAACTATTACGATGGAAATCACTGTGGCCCTGCAGATGTTGCCACGAATCCAATACCACCTACACGAGCTTCGTATTGTTGTTTTCGAGTGATGAAGGTCGTTTTTCAAACAATCCAGTGGAAAAGATGAGGAGTCAAGAGAGCGATCTGACGATCAAATGCTGCCAAGCTACTATATTTATAGTAATTACTATATACGCAGGTCACTCGATTCTTGCGTCTCTCGTCAAAAGGGTCCAGCGAGCTTACGAACTAGTATCTAGTGTTATAAAGCAACTATATTCGAGGTATCCTTAAATCTCGAGGCTTCTCTTTCTTAGGCTTCTCTTTCTAAGGCTTCTCTTTCTAAGGCTTCTCTTTCTTAGGCTTCTCTTTCTAAGGCTTCTCTTTCTTAGGCTTCTCTTTCTAAGGCTTCTCTTTCTAAGGCTTCTCTTTCTAAGGCTTCGAGGCTTTTCGGCTAAGGCTTCACCCACAAACACCCGAAGATTCGCGAACATCACCACTCTCACCGCAAACTCCCGGTTCTATGACCTGTCCAATGCGACAGACTCGACACAATCTCCGACCTCCGACCGCTATGTAAGAAACACTTCCACAGAGAAGTTCCCCACGTGGTGGTACTCGTTTCAGATAAGTAGGCAAGCGCGCAAGTACGTGTCGATGAAACCTAAACCGAGAAACGGAACATTTCGGGAGCGAGCCTCACCGTTTTAAGAGGCGAGGAGCGGATAACTTTAAACAAGGTTACCATCCATCCATGGCAGTATAATGTGATTGTCTCGAAGAAAGAACTCGTCCAACCGTGGAAGAGATGGCAGTGGTTTCTACTGATCGGGTGTGGGGGTGGGAACATGTTCTGGACATGTTGATTCGAACTGTGGACGCCATGTTCATGAAATGCCATAATTATGTCTATCTTTAATCTAATATTCAACTACAACCTTCTCGGTTCACCAAACAACCACGACGTCCAAGACGAGGATTTCGACTGGGCCGGTTGCAGTGGTGGCGTCGTTGCTGACTTGACAGGCTTCTTGACGTACATGACAGCTATTCCAAGTTAGAACGAGATCTGGTTGAACAAAGAAGGACTCGACTTACTCAATCCCATCACTTGGTCCCATGATCCATCTGGCTCCTTCATACCCGGCCACTTCTCGAAGTCGTAGTTTGCAGCCAACGTCAACTTCTGACCCTTCTTGATCTCCCTGACGTCCAATCCCTTGCTTTGACCGCAAGGTGTGATTTTGCTAATGTGTTTCATCGTCATACCAGCCATGTTCTCCATTCCAGGCATATCACCCATGCCTTTCGAAATATATCCCGGCGCACCGCCGTACATCGCTTCACTGTTGCAAGCGAGTTTTCCGTCGACGTGGATAGTTGACTCAAGACCACCATCGTGGATATGACCGAGGATTCCCATCACTTCTGCGTCAATTGTTGATACCCATGTTGTGTTGAGCGTGAATTTTGCTGTGGAGACAGGTTACTAACATGCTCATTTCACCTCGAATCATTCGAACTCACATTTGGCTTCAGGCGGGTTTACCTCACTGGTTCCGCAGTTCCTGATGTCGTGGTGAATGAGCTGGACGTCGTGTGGCAATGGATGACCATCAAGAATATCCCAGACCATCGTGAAGTAAACAGTCTCGTCTTTTCCGTTCTCATTCATCAGTTCTAGCAAAAGTGCAAGTTTGTCTTGATCGCGAATCTTGTATCCCGCATCGTTCACTCCCATGTCTGGGAAGACAGCATCGGTCCTCTCGTTTCCTGTAGAAAAGATCCGCTCTGATTGGAAGTGCGTCGTATTCGCTGTGATATGAGGAAGTGAGAATGGTTGATCCAAGCAAGTCGTATCTTCTCTTCCTTCGCCTACCGCCAAGATAACCGAGTGATGCAACCAAAGTCCGTTGTCAACATTCGCATCTCTACCATCTGGGTATTCCAGACCCTGCCTCATACCAATGATGGTACAATCGCCCGTGCAGGGCTTCTCAAAGTCAAGTTCTGGGTAATTCTCCAGCATACCGTAGCGCTGGTTATGCATCATGACTTTTGCGCTGGGAACCTTGTAAGGACCGTATCGGATCTTGACCGCTTTCGCACCAGGAACATTGGTCTCTGACTTGAGCTCCTGACGTCGAGGGATGGCGGCCGCTTCGGGAGGTGGGTCCGTCCTTCCATACGGTGTTCCCTTGAAAACTTCCATGTACCAGTCAGGAAAACCGCCAGCATGAGTTTTGTTGGCTCCCATCAATTCAACGAATCCTTGAAATGCAGGAACTATATGAAGTTCAGTATCAATTTTCATGGCTGACAATGTTGCACTTACGAGCCTCGGCAGTGCCAATGAAATGGCCTTCTTGCTTGTTATACTTTGCTTTTAGCAGAGGCAGAACAGTGGAAATGAGCGATGGTTTGGACATGAGGGTGCTCCATTGTATTCGTTTGTCGAATTCAACTCCAAAGAGTGTGAATTGTCTCTTTGAATTCGAGTGCGCAGACGGGTTCTCCTCTATCGGCGCCGCAATGGCAGTGGCAGCAAGTAGGGCTGCAAAGTATGAGCTTGATCTCATGATGAATAACGAGCGTATCGGTCAGCGGTCGTGATGAGTAGTCCACGCTTGTCGACCATAAAGAACAGCACCTGAATTGTTAGATATTTGATCGCTGAGGTCGGATGTGGGTAATATTGAGCGCATAAAGGTAATCCACGAGTGGCGTACTGTGGCTAACATAAACGAATGTGGACCTTGAAAGTGTACTGCTCTTGCTGGGGTTCTCTGCTTGGGGCACTATACATATTGTGTTAGTAGATCCGCTGCTATCTGAAAGATTATTGACGGTCCTGTGCGAACCAAGTTTGCCCAATCATGGAGAAAGGCAATTAATGTTCTAGACTAGAAAAGGAGAACGGGAAGCCGGAAGTGTTCCATCACACTACTTTGGGACTTTGACATGAATGAAAAACGTTACTACCTATATACCACCTGTGGGACGAGACATACTATGGTGGACTAGACTACTTTTACAAGCGTTCTGGTTTGAAGGTTTAGGGCCAGTAATCCTAGCAAGCCCTTCGTCAGATCCTGGTGAATTTAACGTCCCAATAGGGTAATTAGTGCGTTCCACAGCAGCGTTTCAGAATTAGAATCCTTGAAACCAGAACGCTTGCAAAAGTAGTCTACTGAATCGGGGTTCTCAAGCCTTGTACAGAAGGGGTGGCATTGATTGAGAGGGCGTTCTCCAGGAGAACGGGGGAGTCTGGGCCGGAAAGAAGAGGCTGAGTTCGTTATTCTTGCTAGTCAATGTACCCATGGTTATTATCCAAACGAGCCGAATTGCAACATCGGACAAATGAACAATGCCGTGGATAAGAGGCAGGGTGGTCCTGTCCATGGCGAGTATCTCGAGATTGGCACAACTCGAAGATTGTCGATAATTGACCAAACAGCCCCGTCGTGTAGGGCAAGTCAAGAGCCAGGCAAATTTCGTCATCGCTTGGCCACTTTATTGAACTCAAGTCAGTCATTAAGAAGACATGAATGTAGCAGTCCTAGCGGGCGTTTCTTGAGTTACAGCAATACGACATGATGAGAATTACATTGCAGTTCATACTCCGAAAGTCCCGTTGGTTGATGAACTTAAGTGTGAGCAAGGAAGCCTGGTAGAGATCGCCTGATAGGATTGCACAGTACAGAACGGTACCTGCGGAATATTTGTGCTAGTCAAGAAATGGATGTAACAGAGCCGCACTGAATCAGTACAAAACTCCGGCGTCGATCTCTGAAGATTAGACCAGGAGTTTCCGCACCGTGCACCTGTAAACACCAGAGATGAGAGACGAGAGGGCCATGCTGCCGTGGCGTCAGAGAAAGATTATTGAGCCTTTGGGCGCGGGTGCTACGTACTGCATAGTCTGTTATGTTCGACAGTCGGGAAGGCATAGTATACGATGCGCCTAATAGATTGATTAGCAGCGAATGATACAATCGATCTTCCTTTTGGAAGACATCTAGTCAGTTACCGACTCAGGTAATGAAGTATGGGGAAAGAGGGCCCGCAAGACCCAAAGTAATTACTGATCATGTTCGTTGATCGTTTAGGTGCAGTGTGTTACGATCTGTAGTGTCGAGAATATGAGTGGATTACATCAAAAGAGTTTGGTGATTTGGGAGTGAGAGGTCATTGACAGTAAAGAAAGGGCCGCACAAGGGCCGAAGGCTAAATATGAAACTTGCTCGTCGTCGGCACCCTGCCTCTGACTAACAACATCCAGATTATTGTGCGCGAACGCCAGAAAAAGCATTTTATATGATCGCCCGTGGGGACGTACTTGAGATTGTGATGAGTGTATGGTAGTATCAACGTTCACGAGAGGTCTTGATGCGCTCTGAGAGCGGATTCGTGTTGTCGTCTGCATTTTCCCTACGCCAGGTTATCATCTAGGAGGGCGCGCCGCCTAGGCTACCAGTCTGAACATCAGTCGTATCCACACCGATTCTGATATAGCCAATGACGCCGTTGGCAATGTTGACACCATCAGCAGCAACGATATCCATTACAGGGCCGTAGCCAGTTCCCTTCGCACTTTGCCCGTACGTAGAATCGATATCGTTCGTGGTGCGGTTGATCTGAATATGGGATACGTAGGGTTCCAAGGCCATCAACTGCTGGGAGACTGTCTCGTTGAGATATAGTTGACCGGTACTGACGCGGTTGCTAGATGTAATAGTTCCATTGCTGGTCACACTCCAGTCGATATGAACCTGCACATGGATGGGGATTGCACGATCGACGTAGAAACCGGGGACGACTGCATCAATCGTGTCAGCAAGCAGTGCCCTTTTCTCAACACACCGAAACTCACTAGTCTTCATTTCCATCACACCGTCTGAGTCTGTTGGCCACACCAAAGTTGGTAATATTCAATTGCTCCAAAAGTTTCTCAAATAGCGTGTTTGCTGACAGACCTGTGAAGCTGGAGTATGACCCACTAAAAAATATTAGTATTGTGCTTAGACAGCGAAGGATTCACGAATCTTACGTCGCATTGCAATGCCACAAGTCAACCAAAGCATTTGGCAATGGCTCACAGGTGTTGATATCGATCACACCGATATTGGGATCAAATGGTACACCTGCTTGACCTTCGGTCATGTCCTGTCGTAGTGTTTGCGATCGAGGCCAGACATAAGGACCCTGGGTGACTTCGGGCGTGAGTATGCATGTGTCATTCTGAATCACTTCGTAGAAGGGCGCCTCGGTGGTGATCTGATATGTGACATTGGACCGGGTTTCGAGTTCACGCTTGCGAAGTGCATTTCTTTGGCAGTTGCAACACCGTCCAAGATGATAGCAAGATTGAGGACCAAGCTCTTGTTCCACACTCTCCTTGATGGGACTGGCTCCTTGATGGGACTGGCTCCTTGATGGGACTGGCTCCTTGATGGGACTGGCTCCTTGATGGGACTGGCTCCTTGATGGGACTGGCTCCTTAATGGGACTGGCTCCTTGATGGGACTGGCTCCTTGATAGGACTGGCTCCTTGATGGGACTGGCTCCTTGATGGGACTGGCTCCTCGATGGGACTGGCTCCTTAATGGGACTGGCTACTCGATGGGACTGGCTCCTTGATGGAAAAAATGATGGAAATTGATGGTCTCGTTGTGTTTTCACCAGTGTGTGCTCTGTGAGGCTTCTTCCGTGGCACGCGTGGTTCCCGAGAGAATTGAAGCCTTAGGCAGAAGTAACGTGACGATCCGATCGGACTGCCTGGACACATCAGGCATCCTCAGTCTTGAGCCTCGAAGTTGAATTCGTACCACTCGAGCTACACAGTAAGCAAGGTGTTAACTCGACATGAGTCTAGGAAATAACATGAATGTCGTATTTCCAACTCATCATAACTTAGGTCGAGCAGAAGATTGCCTGAAGACCTGGGTCACATAGTTCGAATCAACAACACGGCAAACTCTCGCTCCGACTTGTCTTTCCGCAGCAGTATCCATCGGATCCCCAGAACTCCCGCTCCCGTCAACACCCAGTCATTTGTGTGATTACACTTGTGACTTGTCCACGCCGTATCTGTTGTTGGGTACAAGTCTAAGTCGTTCATGAACTTGACAAGCTCAGGTTCAATTCCATTGCCAGGAGCTTCATCCCAAAGTGGAACCCATCCCCAGTCGTCCAAATCTCGAGGGTCGCTGAATCAACTTGCGATCGGATCCCGTTGGCTCCACTTCTTTGATTTGGACACCCATTTTGCAGCCTCGTCTTTGTTCATCTTCATCATGCAGAGAAAATCGCTCCCACTTCGGACAGCAGTTTTCCAGGCTTGAGAGGGGTCAGCTCTAGGTTGCAGATCGTTGAATGCGCTGTCACTCGGTTCTTCGTCTTTGGATAACACGACTACTGTGGATTTTAGGAATCTAGTTGGACTCGGGGACTCTTCAAGTTCGTTCGAGAGGTCGCGAAGCAGTGCTTTGCGAGTAGCATAAAACGGACGATGGAGAATGAGAGAGACAAACAGAACCACGCAGCAAAGGACTGCTGTATTGAAGTATCTGCGCCCATCCATTGGAGGACTGGATCTCGAGGAAAGCCTAAACATGATTGTGATGACAGATCCAAAGGAGAATGGCGCAGAGCTGTACCATTTCATTCAAATGAACCCTGGATTGTACCGTCGCCTTTGTTGCTTGTTGTACTACAACCTGCTGCAATTTCTCTGCCCAGTGTTTGAGAAACTGAAAGAAGGGCTGTACATCAGGTAATGCAAGGGAGGGTCGTCTCAAAATGTGAAAAGAAAAAGAGTATGGCGCGGTACCACCGATTGCCTCAGACCACGCTAATCTAGATTGGTGCCATAGAGAAAAGACAAGTAGCCTGGACTTTCCGATACAGATCTAGCGGGATCATGTTGATCGCTGCCAGATATTATTGTAGCTTCCGAGATGATCAAAGTTAATGGTATCAGCAGATACATCAAGTAAATAGGCCATAGACCTAAGCAACAGGTCGAGGGGTGTGAAGACAAAGGTGTTACTCTAGTCTGTTACATGATATTGAGATACGAGACTTGCCGGCTAGCTAGAACAACCATTCGAGGAATTGCTAGGTCACCCTTTCTGCCTGGACAGGCATTGCTTGAGGATCTTGTACTGCCGTGATGCGCGAGTGAAGAGTTCAGGAGACCGTTCTGCCAATCTCTCGTGACCGCATAGACCGCAAGACGCTAACCAATCCTTGTCCACAGCCCTGTGGTCCTGAGGCTGAGCCAGATGGTTGGTCCTTTTAATTCTCAGATTTAATATGCTTATGTTAGATACTGCTCCACATCAGCAAGCTCTTCGCATCTGCGTTCCCACCTGTCCCATCTTCGAACCGGCTTGAAGCTTTTACTTGTCGGCCTCTAAGCCTCCATAACAAGGCAACCTCAACATCGTCGAACAGATCTCCCAAAACCTCTGCGGCTTCGTCCCCAGCTCCTTGATCTTCGCCCGGTCCCCGTCCGTCAACTTGCACTTCGCCCACGCCTCAAAATTCTCTTTTTGCCTATCCTTCCTCTGTGTTTTAGGATGTGGAATCACTCCTCGATCCATATTCCACTTCAGACTAACCTGTGCGGGAGTGCAACCTCGTGCCGCTGCGATTTCTTTGAGGACAGGATTGTGTAGCAATGGGGTGGCGCGACGGGCGCGGAGGGCGTATGAGGGGTTGGTGTTTCCGAGGGGCGCGTAGGCTGTTACTGTGATGTTTTTCGCTTTGTGGTAGTCTACGAAAGGTTGTTGTTGAAGGTAGGGGTGAAGCTCGAATTGGTGGACTTTTGGAATTATTGTTGCAGATGCGAGGAGATCGTCTACCTGGGTTTGATTGAAGTTTGAGATCCCAATGAAGCGTGTCAACTTTCCTTCACCAGTGTATTTCTCCATTTCTTTCCAGGTCTATACTAAGCGTTAACAAGTAACCTCGTCTGCTAGAAGACTTCCACTCACGGCAACGTAGTCATACGACGACTTTCCACCCACTTGACCAATCGGGAAATGCATCAAAGTCATATCAATGTAATCGAGTCCTTTGATAATCAGCGTCTGGTCTTCAAAAGATCAAAAAATGTATATACCCAATTCTTTGAGATTGGTCTCGACACCGCTTCTGACCTGATCTCCATGTCGATTACCCCAAATTTTGGACGTAATCCACAAATCGCTTCTCTTCAAACCAGTCCTTTCAAGTCCAAGTTTAATCCCCGGGCCAATATCTTTCTGGTTGTTGTAAGCTGTTGCGCAGTCGAAATGGCGATATCCAGCTTCGATTGCAGACGCTACAGCTTCCGTGGTGTTTCGCGAAAGATTCCATGTTCCAAAGCCCAATTTGGGAATCTCAATATAAGGACCATTTTTGGGTGAGATGTAGCTGGCATCCTGTGACAATACCAAAGCCGCAAAGGCAAGGAGTGATGCGGCGCGGAACATTTCTGCTTTTCAGGACGCGAGAAAAAAAAGGACTTGAAAAATACCATGGGCCTCTACTATTTCTGAACCTACTCATCTTCATCACAATTTCCCACCCTCAATGAAGAAAACATGTTTGAAATAGATGAGCTGTCCAGTGCCGTTACTTTTATCAGGTTGGATTAAACGAGGGCGAATCACATCAATTCTCGTCGTTTGATATCGACAGATATGGGCAGAGTTGAATAAGGATCTCGGCTCTTCCGCAAGAAACCCCGTTTGTGGTGTTGCTGTGTCTCCCGGGATAGATTGAGGTATATGAAAGATCGGCAGATGTGAGTGTGCGATTACCGGGTGGCATCACGATTGTCTCGCTCGGGCAAGAAGGTCTCGGGAAATTCATGCTGCCAATAATAACAAACAGCCAATCTGCGAATACTTCCAGTCGAGTGAGTTCACGTCTCAGCTAGCATTCCTGAGCGCGTAAGATTGCTTCATTCGCGTGTTGTTCATGGTCAGTTAGGGGACAATGTTAGGAGCTGTCAAATATTGCATCTGCTTAACAGGCTCTTATGCATCTGTTCGTGAGTCGCGAAATCGAGGCCCATTTACATTTATGGAGGAGACCGGTTCTTCTGGCAACGCAATTGTAGATTGGTAATTTTTGTATGCCTTTGAAATCCTCAGTTTGCCCTTGAGATCTGATCACAATCTTCATGGTTTTGTGCCTCTCGTGGCGGTCTAGATTCGAATCTTGAAGCGTTGGAAGTGCATTGCTCTTCATGACGGATGTCGGAGACTTTTCCTTGGTGAGCCTGATGATTGAAGCAACTTGTGTGGCCGCGGAAGAAGGGATATGGCCTGCGTGCTGTAACGGTCTTCGGAGGTGGTCGTCTTGTATGCTCTCGTTACTTGTCAGACGCCAGTGTTGATGTCCCTCTGTATCTCCTGCTCTTCCATCTCCTGCTCTTGAGTACTCCATCTGCATCTCCTGGTCCTGAATACCTCACTTGCGTACTCGAGTATGACTGCAATGCCTCTTGCATTGATCTGAAAGCGCGCAGAATAGGGCTGCCGACTCCTGTGCTACGGACAGCGATATGCTCCCTGCTTGAGGGCTATGATCCTTGCGTTCTTCAACTCTCTCGGAAGCGTCATCTACCTCATCAAGCAGCAAATCAGGTCCTTCGAGACACGAAGACGTGCTGCCGGACTGAGGGGAAAAAGTGATGCGGTTCGCGAGTGGTTGTGGTTGTAACTTGTGTACATTCGGTAGCTTGAGATCCAATCGAGGACTGGCAGAAGGGATACAATACTACTATAGAACTAGTCTGTTTTTAGATACAATACCGTCCCCTGACCTCTCACCACATCCGCCTCACCACTTTCCACATCCTACATGTCCTTTAGGTATACACTTTATACTGTATCCATTCTGAAGAGAGATATCTCGAAGGCACTGGGTTCAATACATGTACAAACTCAGACCAACATCCGTAGATCCTAAACCCTTCAGAATTCAAAGCGGCTGGAAAAGAATCCGTTTCAATCCCAACAAACACATCACAAATCTCAAGTAACTCCTTACCATCAAATCATCAAAACAAGTAAGAGAGGCATCGTTTGATACTGGACTTATCATACAGTACCAGTAGCCTATACCAGTAGCACTGTCTGTCATAGTAATCCATGCCCACAATAGTACGTTCATCCATAGTAGTACATTCGCACCAGTCATATTCTTCTACCAGAACTTGTGAGACGGCCCATACTCTTCGTCTTCCTTCTCCTCCTCCTCACCCTCCTCTCCTTCTTCTTCGACAGCAGTCTCTTGTCCAACACCAACAGCCGTCTCTTCTTGAGCATGCCCAGCCGTATCACAGCCCGAGGGCAACTCTGCATCTGAAGTCTCCTCCGGATCTGAAGTGTCCTCTGAAGCTGGAGTCGCATCTGGATCTGGAGGTATCTCACTGCCTGAAGCCACCTCTTCAATAGTAGGCATCAGCGGCTCTACAAACGAGTAATTCCCTTTCAAGCTTGGGTTCGGAAGGATCAACGCTATGCGCTTAAGGGAACCACATGTAAATCGTCTTGCCGTGCCTGGTACTGTCACAGAAGGTGCTGTCGTGACTGGTGGTGTGGTGGAAGAATCAGTACCGCGCTCAATTGGCTCTCTGAAGAGCATGTCGTCTGGAACTTCAGCTTCCTCACTGTCATCGTCGTCATCGTGTTGGCTGGAATCGCCTTGACTGGTTTGACCGTCAATTGAAGTCGGAAGATCCTCGTCCCACCAAACGTTTTTGAGGACTTTTGGCTCATCACTGGTAGCCACAGAGGCATTGTAGCCGTCCTCCGCCTCTACGTTTTTTTCGCCAGAAACAGAAGACAGTCCACGATCAGGTGATGGAGAGACCTCCGTCGCGGTAATCCCGACCCCAGAGTAGGTAGTTCGTCCGCGATCGTCGCTCGCGCCATCGGTCACAGTCGCAGAAACGCTGCCACCCGGCATAATGAAATCGGGATCAAGATCTGTTGTGGGCTCGTGAAAAGTAACTATCGATGCTTTGGCTACCTCGAGGGCCCGTTCCCTTGCCTGCGCTTCCTCTGCCTCTTTTTTGGTGACATCCTGAGCTTCGAGGTCTGCATTGTACAAGTCCATGGCAAGCTGGTGATCAACGTCTTCCTGTTCCTTCAGTGACTTGTAGCTTGCAATTTGCTGCCCTGCCATAGCCAGGGCTGTCGCAAGTTTTGCCACTGTCTTGGATGGCGATATCTCTGCTGAAAATCGCATGCATCAGCACATGTCAAAAACGCAGGATTTTACAAGAGTAAAAAATTGTCTCGGCCGTTAAGAACAATATGGTGATTGATGATTTTCTGGCAGTCAACCGTGATAAGACGTGGTGCAGTCCGCCATCACAAACTCACTCTTTGGCGGATCCTCCTCGGTGGCAGAGTCGTGCATGTCCTCGTCAGCCGCGGCCGGAGCGATGTTGATGGCTGCACAGGGTGGCGTGGGATCACCGGGCTCTCGTTTCTTGCGGTAGAGTGGTTGCGTCAGTTTGTCCTTCTCGCTGGTTTTGACATAAACAACCAGGTTAGGCCGCCCAGTACCTTGTTTCGTCGATCCATGAATCCATTCGTTCATATCTCCATTCTCGACTGTGACACTGCTGTCATTGTAGCAGCGCCAATATTGGTTCGCGAAATCGTGAAGGTAGATGTAGTAGTGTCCATGGCCTGGGTCGCCATTCATTGAACGGTGGACGAATACAGCGAAAAGTGTGTAATCAAACTCGCCGACTTTCTCCTCTGATGTGAACTTGATCATCTTTTGCTTGTCATTCAAGGCAGCCGACGCTTTCTGCAAGTCAGACCCAATCTGACGGATCTCTTTCTTCAATGTCTGGATGCTCGAGCGGCATTGACCAGATACTACCTGAAGCGCAGACGCTACATCATCCAGTTCGTCAAATTCTGAGCCGAGTTCTTCTTGGACCGACTTCAAAAATTGGGATGAAGCATTGAGAAGCTCAGATCCGTCAACATCGACCAGCTTGCCCGCGGCATCTCGCAGTGGTGCATGGAGTCTGGCAAGAGCATCCTCTCGTTCTCGCATCTGCCGATGAGTGTCCCAGTACTGCTTGCGCAAGTTGAGCAACTCTTTGGGCGGCTGATCCATGTAACGAGTCAAGTTAATTTGCTGTGGGACTTTAAAAGGATGAGTAATGATCCTCTCAACGTTGTCGATGACTTCTTGGTTCAGGAAAGAGATTTGGAGAATAGGCGCTGGTCGTGCAAAGGTCTGATACTCGGAGTTTACGTGATTCAGCTCAAATGCGGCCTCCAGAGCTTCAGGTATACCGTCTGGTCTGGCATACAAGTGAACAGTCACAGTGTGGTCGACGACGAGCTTCTTGGGGTTTCCCTTCAAGCTGTTAAGATGGAAGGAGGAGTAGAATAATCTAGTGATGTCGTCTCTCTCTGCACCGTTCCAGTCGCTTCCCGTCGGTTTCATCGCGCATACTGCTTTGTTGATAAGATTCGCGGCAATCTCGTGGACGTCCTGTTGCCGAGCCAGCTGTTCAGACGCTGCCTGTAGATTCCCGGACTTGACCTTGTCATGGAATTCCTTCATGCGTTTCAGGTCGTCTTCTGACATTCCCGCAAGCTTTTCGTCCTTGGCAACATCAATCATTGGTATGTCCGCATCGGATGTTGCAGTCGGAGCATCGCCAACAAGAGTAGTGTCGCTCACGCCGCCATCAGAATCGGGGGAGGAAGGGGATGGACCAGCAGCCATTGGGTCGACTAGCAGCCATTCTAACTTCACAAGGAAATCTTTGGCTAGCGCAGGGTTCGGTGTGGCAGCTGCGGAAGAAGTGTACATGCCATCGAACAATTTTGCAAGCTCTGCAAGGAAGCTTTGGGCCCACTTGACATATGGTCTGGTCACCTGCAATCCACCCACTTGTCCAAACTCCTCGCGGCCCGGATAATTTCGCAAAGGCAGCTTGTGATGGTCGAGGTTCGTAACAATTTCGCGGAAGGTTTTGACGGCGTAAAAATATTGAAGCACGCAGTTGAGGTAGCAGGTGTTGCCCAGGTTCTGAAGGCCAACGGGGCTATTGTGGTCTATCGGCGTGACAGCAGGTGCAGCAGAGAGTGTGGAACTCGAGGCCCTGATGATCTCGAAATATCGCTGAGAGTTTTCTTTGTCGGTAACGGAAGCGTCGGGATCTTGTAGTTTCATTGATAACATGGTCTGTAAAACATCCATGTCCACAATGCTGCTGCGATCTTGGATGTTGTAATGGCTGTAGGCGCGCGTCAACTCGTCATCTTTGAAGGCGCCAGAGGCATCGCCATCTCCGTATGCTGCGATCCAATGTCGGAGAGCATCACTGTTGCGGTCGTTGGCGATTAGTGTCATCGCTTCCAAGACCTTCTCTTGATTGTCCGCGTCGAGTTTTGCAAACGCAAGCGCTTGGATGATGTCGTCGGCAGCGGCGTCGGAATTATCAGCGCCATCAGATAGCCAGTTCAATGCCTCGGCGGCGTTTCGAAGCTTGTCTAGAGAGCCCATGTTAATATTCGCCTTGCGTTTATCGTGCAGATGTGCAGATGTTGTTGGTGAAGGTCTGTGGAATTGGAGGGAAAGCGTTGCAGTGTTGTATTGTCGGATGCTTATGAGGTAGTCGCGTTCTCAGAGCACAAACGCGTCGCGCAAACAGCAAACAGCAAACAGCAAACAGCCATGTTTGTTCTCACTGAGTTATTCTGAGATCGATTGTGATGTATTTCTGGCGAGTTCTTTGGTTTGGATCGCCAGGGAGTTTATCGCTGCTGATCCAGAGAAAGGGATGATGAGAACGTATGCACGCTCAGAATGCATCTTGGTCCCCTCCATGCGTATGAATCAAAAACAGCAAAGAAGAATCAGACATTGAAATGCAACTCACCATTGGCAGCACTCCCCTCCAACGACTTGCTCCCCCTCGACATCGCAATGATCCGCAACATCTGCCTCATTTCAGTCTCTTGCCACTGCTGCACTGAGCCCAGCCGAGCCTCGAAGGTATTTCGAATATATTCATCGGTATAGTTTGAGGCATTCCACGCGTCGAGAGAAAAGTACTTGTATGCTTTGGTAACATCCTCACGGCCAAAGTAGCCTTCCGATGCAAGCATCATCACCTTGATCTCCAAAGTTTCGCTTTTCCTCTTATCTGCTAACTTGGCCAAACAATCGTAGTAGTATGGCGTGCCGACAGGGTCGTGCTTAATTTGCTGTTCAAAGGCATATATCAACAACTCGTCAGTAAAGTCACCCAATGAGCCAAGTCCTGCATGCAGCAGCTCCTCGTCCACGGGAATGAACGTGGCCCGCTTCACATAGTGGGATTTGTCGTACTCGATGGTGGACAACAGAAGCTTGATGTCGCTGTCGAAGGGCGGGGGTCTCTCGTGGTAGGCCTTGAGTCGGTTCTGCTGACCACTCTCCATGTGTCGGCGCATTGTAGCCCACAGTTCCTCCTGAACATCCTGCAGATATTGTCGCAGATCTGCCGACCACGGGTCTTCTGGTGGAGGTTGAGGCAATTGCCAGCTTGCCTCCGTCTGAACAAACTGAAGCTTTCTCAGCAATGGCTCGCAGTCTTCGCCAAAGGATAGCAGAAACCGACGATTCAGGCGTGGAATCTCCCGATGTGTCTCTTTCGGTTGCAGCGAGTCACAAATGTAGGTCGCCAAAGCATCTAGAACCATCACCGGTTGTGTCACTTTAAGGTCGGGTCGATCTGGATCCTTCTCCCTTGCTATCCGCAGTCGTTCTTGTAGACGAGCAGTGTCCGTCAAGAGTGCAATGTCTTCTGTGGTCAATCGTGGCTCACGATACTCGATGTTCAGGACCGCTGCGCACATGGTACACCTTCCCTCATACCATTCCTCTAGCTCATCGAGCTTCGCAAACTCGGCGAAATGGTGCAGCGGTTCCCCTTCAGACGGACACGAGTTTTCGAAGAGAGTGATTGTGACGTCGACATGCCACCTGCATAGCTGACAGAAACACGATATCCGATATTTCGCGTCTTTCAAGCCCCTCTCTTGCCGAGGGAGTACGGATTGATCTGTTTGGGTGGTCCAAAAATGCTTGCAAGATCCAACTCTTTGATTCTTCCTATTCTCGTCCAAGAGCTCATTGTAGCCGCGCGGAGGATCCGTGAAGGGGTTTCGCTCGAGAGGATCTTTGAATCTTCGGTCTGCCTGTTTTATGTTGGCAACGACTCTGGGTGCCGTCTGGCCTGAGAAACAGAAATTAGCTGTGCGTGTTTCGGTCATTGGCAAGCTCAGATCTCACCTGGAATATCAGACTTATGTTCGGGGGAGTGCATATCGCTTGTAGGAGGCAGAGGAACGGGATGGTTCGCTGGCCAGAAGGCCATTTAATGGAGATGCGCCTGGCGCCTGGCGCCTGGGTTCTGGTGGATGGATGTTGGTGGAGACCAAGAGTTTCCGGACAGAAGGGAACGCTGGTCCAAGTCCAGGTCATCTGATAGTCGAACAAATCACCACGAGCAAATGTCGTCACGGCCTTGGATGCGTGGGAGAATGGAGGATTCGCGTCTGCTGCGTTTGGAGGAAGCCTGTCGGTGGCCAGTAAATCGTACAGGAAGTTGATTGCAAGGGATCAAGGGAAGGGCAGTCTGGTCGATGGTATCTCAAGGAATTATATTTCGAATTTATCATGAATGCCACATCTGTCCCTGTCCTGCTTTGGACATGAACTCTTAATGCAGTAACTCGTAGGTACAATGATGCGGCTCGCGCTAGTTGAGCTGGGATCGTCCCTTGTGTTCCACCTGCACCACCAGCAGAGTCGCCCGTCGCCGGTGCGTATCTTACAACCTCAATTGCATGACCACCCAACGAAACAAGCTGCCATAAACAGCCTCCCCGACCCTACTCGCCGACCATGGCCTCCGAATCGCACCAGGAACACGCTTTCCACCCGAAAGATGCCATCGCATACACCATGAAAGCGACCTTCCAAGTCGGAGGAGCTGGTGCTCTTGTCGCCGCCATTCAGAACACCCTCACGCGCCAGAATGTCGGAGCAATGGGTTTCTTTACGAGATTTGGAGGGACCACGGCCACTTTTGGTGCGTCAGATATGGTTGGCGGAGAAGTCGATAGAGGTGGTGCTAATATCCTCTGCAGCTGCCATGGGAGCATCTTACGCTTTTGCCTCGACTGTTAGTGCAAATCTTCGACAGAAGAACGATTCCTGGAATGTTGCCGTCGGAGGTTTTCTCGCTGGTTCCATGGTTGGCCTCACGCGTATGGCTCACTAGAACGAGGACTGGATTTGCCGGCATTGACAAATATTGTATAGGACGGACTATGCCAGCTGTGCTCGGTTACGGCAGTGGACTCGCAATCACCGCCTTCGCATTTGATTACACCCGGACTTCGCTCTCCGGACAAAAGAACGACCCAACGGTCGATGAGTTCGAGAGGAAGATGATGATGAGGAAGAACAGGCAGAGACCGATCGAGGAGACAATCGCAGAGCTGGGAGAGGGCAGAGGTATATCATTTGTCTACATGGCATCGGGGATACTGCTAACAACCATAGGTATCTACGGTCCCGGCTACGAGGAGCGAAGAAGACAGAGGATTAAGGAGAACTACGGGATTGAAATCACCAGACCACTTCCAGAGGAACGATGGGGAGAACACACAACAAAGTCGTGAAGATGGCTAGAGGAAGAGTTGAGGCACGAGACTACCAGCGGAGCCGGCCCTTTCAGCCTGTGGAGTTTATGACCTGTACATACGGACTTGATGGATTGTGGGAACATGAGGCCAAAAATGTTCCCGAATCGGGTATCTTAAGTTTCTTCCCCTTTTTGATCTAATCCAATTTTAGGCCATGGTTGGCAAGCAACGCTGATGGGAATAAGCCTAGATCACATAGCAAACTGGAAAATCTGCAATTGCTCTGGGGTTTCTCATTTCTCGTAGAATCATCAATGGTAGACTATTATCTGCACCATCAACAACTCGTCAGAACTGTGTTCACTGATGGTCGTTTTTCTCCCATCTGAAATTGGCCAACTGATGATTGGCGAATTTAGCGCGCTTGTGCCCCGCGCTTGGGGCATCTCTGCATTTCATCAACTTGAATCCATGCAAGCTTTTGAAAGTGAACAGACCAGACCACAACACCACCGAATTCGGATCTGAAATTCTAGCTGTCCAGGTCTCGATCACTGTTCGACAGTTGCAAGACGAATGCAGCCTCCACAGTATACGACAAATACCAAAAGAGCTGGGGATATCGATTACGATTGAACTTCACTGATGCCTCAGCCTTCCTACAAAGTAGATGAACAGCTTTGAGAGTCCAATCGGTTATGTCTTCTTCAGTCCCTGAAACTCCAGAAACCAGCTTCAAAGACCGGTTCTTCGATCACTTCAAACAAGAAACTTCTAGTAAGACTACTGTTCAATCAAATCATCCATTTCCGTTAACACGACCGCAGCACTCCAAGAACAGATAGATAATCTCTCGAAGATCTCATCGACAGGCACGGCCCGGCTCGATGCGGTGAATCAAAGTCTAGCAAGCATCACAAAGCTACAGCGGGAAGTTAGTGATGCGTCGAGCCAGCTTCCTGCCCATAATCAGAAGAGTTATTCTGATGTATGTCTCCCCCTCTACCTGTGAGAACTCAAGTGAACAATGTGTGCTAAAGGGTTCAGCAATTAAAACAATTGAGCGAAAACCTGCAAAAGTCACGAGGAGCCTTCGCTCCACGGCACAAATTCTCATTCAAGAATGTAAACAAAGTCCCCTCTGCAGCGCCGTCACCAGCTCCCACAGTATCAACATCTCAACCCCCAGCAGAAACGCCCGAAGAACCTCAAGACAAAGGCAAATATAATGCCACCTTACGCTCTTCCACGGACAAATTGATACGACGCCCCTCCTTCACCAACGCCACAAGCATCAACATCTTCTCGCATGAGGGCCTGCACATCACCATCCCTCCTTCTGCCAAAAACGCAATAACAACATCAACAATTCACAATATCACGAATTGTTTCATCGACATCTCTTTCCTCTTTTCTTCACCGTCCTCATCCTTCGCAACAATGAACATCACCGAAATCTCCGAATCCTTGCTCGTGGCGGGAAGAGTCAAAGGCGCTCTCCATGTCACTAATATGAGAAACAGCACCATTGTCGCGGCAACGGGACAGTTGAGGATGCACCAGTGCGAAAATGTCTCTGTATATCTACGCTGTTCGAGCGACCCGATTATCGAGCATTGTAAAAAGGTGAGATTTGCGCCGCTACCTCAACTGTTTCTGCAGGGCGGAGATAATGAAGTGGAAGGCTTGAATCGCTGGAATAAGGTTCAAGATTTCCAGTGGATCAAAGCAGAGCATTCGCCGAACTGGTGTGAGATATCGTTTGATGACAGGGTGGGCGATGAGGTGTGGAGGAATGTTGTTAGTGGTGATGAAGTTGGGGGTGCGGAAGAGACATTGCAGACTGTGAACGGTGGCAAGGCTTAGACACAAAGACGGTGACCGTTGCTGGAGACTAAAGACAAGACAGTACTACGAAAAAGTCATCCCATAGCGTGTATATCTTCTAGAGACCGTACAGATGTGTAATTTCCGATGTAACTACAGACGTCTACCAAGACGGATTTCCCCGCAGAACTGTACCCAAGTAGGCCTGAAATGTCTGATCGTTGGAATATTTAAACGATAAATTAGAACATGTTCAAAGTTTAAGTATAAACTAACAATGGGTATGTTCGACCACAGCAAGCTATACGCTAGAGTACCAGGGATCAATTACTCATCTTCGACATGTTCTCAGAATCAATTTCTTCACAAGCGCTTTCCATTGTTTCTTTTGATGTCATTTCAGCCCTTTGGCTCAATACAGCTAGCGCTTCGGCCTCGCGTCGCTCCACTTAAGCTCCCCCGAACGCCACCATTGATCACACCTTCAACAACTTCGCCCATTCTCATGAATCCAACTCTACAACGACAGAGCTATTAGACTGAAAGTCAAACCTACTCAATGCGACTCGCCCCCTCACTCCTCTTTCTGTCCGGAAGTGTCCGAACTATATCAGCAAACAACCACCACACCCCTCTCGACCCCTACGATGCCTCCATCAACTCAGCTCCGCCAGCAGCAGTCAAAAGAGTAGCAATCATAGGCGCTGGAGCCGGCGGCGCAAGCACAGCGTACCACCTTTCCCAATACGCAAAATCCTCCAACCTCTCCCTTGACTTGACCGTATACGAACGAAACCCTTACATAGGCGGCCGTAGTACGACCGTCCATGCCTACAATAACACCACGTTTGCCAAAAACACACCCGTAGAGCTGGGTGCGAGTATTTTCGTGAAGATAAATCATATTCTTTACGATGCCTCTGACGTGTTCAATTTGACGAGGGTACAGTTGGGGCAGGCGGGTGGTGATGATGAGGAGCCCAAGTCTGGACCTGTGCTAGGCGTGTTCGATGGAGACATCTTCGTCTTCACGCAAGAGGCTGGAACGAGTTGGTGGAAGGAATTGGCAAAATTATGGTGGCGGTATGGACTTGCGCCCTTGAAAGCGAGGAATTTGATGAAGGAGGTCACAGGGAATTTTCAGAAGATGTATGAGGCGCCTTATTTCCCATTCGCTTCGTTGACGGATACACTTTACAATCTTGGGCTTTTGGAGGTGACGAATATGACGGGCGCGCAATACTTGAAAGAGAAGGGTGTGGGTGAGCTCTTCTCAAGAGAGATTGTCCAGGCGAGCACGAGAGTGAATTATGCGCAGAACCTTGGTCTCATACACGGAGTCGAAGCAATGGTCTGTCTAGCAGCAGAAGGCGCAATGGCAATCCGTGGTGGAAATTGGAGGATCTTCGAATCCATGATCGACCACAGCGCCAAGTCCGTCCATCTCTCCACCGAAGTCACCGATATAATGAGACACGACGGCGGAACCTTCACTCTCACCACAAGAGACGCCCGGAACACACAGGCCGCAGGTCCAAGAAACACCGAGGAATTCGATACAATTATCCTAGCTGCACCATACCAATTCGCCTCCATCAACATCTCTCCAGAATCAAATCACATCCCCGAGAAAATCCCCTACGTGAATCTCCACGTTACCCTCTTCACCTCGCCCCACATTCTCTCTCCAGGAGCATTCAAATTGAAGGATACAGAGGTCGTCCCCTCCGTCGTCCTAACGACTCTCCTCGAAGGCGAAGACCCAGGCACAAAACCAATCGGCTACGCAGGAAAAGCGGGATTTTTCTCCATCTCAACCCTTCGACGTGTGACCAACCCTCAAACCGAGGAGAAAGAATATTTATACAAAATTTTCTCCCCACACGAGATTGATGGCGCTTTCCTCGCCAAAATCCTCGGCCTTCCCACCCTCAAATCCGAGGAAGAAAAGCCATCGGAAAAGGATGTCACATGGATCCACCGCAAACTATGGCAATCGTATCCCTATGAGCTTCCTCGCTCGTCGTTTGAAGAGGTCAGGTTGGATGAGAATCTGTGGTATACGAGTGGGATCGAGAGTTTTATTTCTACTATGGAGACGAGTAGCCTTATGGGCGCCAATGTGGCGAAATTGATTGTTGATGAATGGCTCGTCAAGGACGGGGACGACGTTGGAGCAGGGAGAGGAAGTGAGAGTGGTGGGATGACTGGGTTTAGAGAAGAGACACAGGTGCCGTTGGAGTTGAAGGCGAAGTTGTGAATGCGCGAGGACGGATGGTTGATTTGAATATACCCATATAGTCTGAATAAAGATCATTCGATTCTGTGTTCTAATAGCTCTTCATCCCAAGGAGGTTTGAGTCCCGATAAAGCCGGCTAGTTAAATTGATTAATCGATAGAGCAATAAAGGTCAACGGTACCGCACAAGGAGTTCCAAGTCCTATTGAGTAGAATGGGATCTTCTCAAATTCGATTAGTATGACTAATCCCCTTATCACCACGAGAGATCCGAGACCCTAGGGAAATGACATCCCCCAACCGCTCATGCTTTTAAGAACAAGAAGAAAATGAAGAAATCCACCCATAGTACACTACAAAATTACAGATCTGGCTTTTTCTTATTTCAATCCAACTGAGGCTCTCTTTCCATCCCCCATTCTTCAATTTCTTCATCTGTAAGCCTGGTACGGCGGCATCACCATTGCCGGCGGTGGGTATGGCGGATATCCCGAAGTAGGAGGGTAATATCCCTGTGACGGAGGTCCAGGTGGTGGGATGCCCATGGGTGGAGGTGGATAACTTGGCGTAGGTGGCTGTGCGATCCGCTGCGGCTGCAACAGTCCCGGTCCAGCAGCACGCAGATTAGCACCATGCCAATCTACGCTTTGCAGATTGATGGTGCGCATGACATGAATGAGTTGTTGTGGAATAATATTTGGTTGCATATTCTGGCTCAAATCTCGACGAGGAAGAACAGAGAGGAGGAAATTGATGTCTCGAGGAAGAGGGGCTGGGCCTGATGCTGCGGCAGCGTATTGCATCGGCGTGTCTCCAGCACCGCCACGACGACGGGCATTCTCCAGACGACGGCCCGCTGCGCCCTTGAGAGGTGATTCCCCCCGTGCGATCTTGCGAGGTGGATCGTAATCTTGGGCGTCTGCGATGTAATGGCGTTTCGGCGAGTTGTTGCCGCCCCAAGCCGGAGAGTTCAGACGTGGAGATGCCTTGAACGCGGGAGCGGGAGATCGTTCGATTGATGGGACCGACTCAGAAGGAGAACGCATCTGCGTTCCTGGGGAGATGATCGGTCGCTCGGTCGTAGGATCGAATGATTGGTCCAGAGCATTGGTGTATTGATACCGATGGGAAAACATTTTCAGACTTGGGTCCTCGGGGAAGTGTTTCCGCATGCGCTGCTCCAACTTTGTGATCTGTGCCAGCTCGCCATACTTTGACTCGAAATCGTGGAAGAAGAAGTATAGCGGCTTCGTCTTTGCAACATTTTCTGGCTTCTCTGCCAGCTTGCCAACAGCCTTTTCAAACACTGTGCGAGCGTTGAGAACATCGTTGACATTCACCAGGTGCTTGATATACTCTAGAGCAAAGTTCTCGTCCTCGGGGAAAAGATCTAGACCACGATCGAAGAGGCGTATAGCGGCTGGATCCTTGTAGCAGTGGTGTTCCATGAGAGCGCACCATATATAGATATCGGCAGTGAGCTGCCCCCGCTTGCGTGCCATCTGGAAGGTCCCTCTAGAGCCTGGGATGGGATCTCCTGGCTTGCCTTTGCCCTGAACACGGCGCATAGCACGAATGAGTCCCATCCAGGCGCCAGTCAGAGTTCGTCGCAACTGATTGGACTGTATCTGACTAGCGTCTTGCACAGCTTTGATCTGTTCCTCCTGACGCTCTGCAGTAGCCTTGACTTTGGAGGCCTCGTAGTCCGCGTCCTCGTCGTCGTCATCGCTTCGCTCCTGGCGGTCCTGTAGCTCTTGTTGAGCCTCTTGGGCAAATGTCTCCTGAATCTGAGCGATCTTCTTCTGGTCTCGTGCTTTAGCCTTTGCGATGAGATCATAGAGAGCGTCGAGAAGTTTATCGTATGGCTCTTTGACTGTTGCGCCTCGTACTTTGGCATCAGCAACACTGGCAGAACCAGCTTCAAGGCGATCTGCATGTTTGAAAGCGAGCAAGCAGCTCTCTGGGTTCGCTGCGATTCCATTGGCGAGAAAACCATCACCCTCCTTCTCCAGTTCGTTTTCGTAGCAAAATTCGTGAGCATCGTACCATAGCTGAGGCTCAAACCGGAACGCCATAAGTGCTTGCTTGTAAGTGTATACAACACGTTCCTTCCAGACCGCCGGCTCATCATCTTTCAGGACAAGGGGATCTTCTTTTTCCCAGTCAATCCAGTCTCTCCAGATCTTCAACTGGTCTTCGTATTCCTTGTGACCATCATAGCCTGGCGCTGGAGGCAGTCGCGGAAGAGTGGTGCGGATCAAGTTGCGTGTCTTGTTTTGAAGGGCGATGTGAGCTTGTTTGGCCTGCATGTATGCCGGCATCTTTTCCTGTAGGAACTTGCGACCCTAAATGATGTTAGCCTGTGAGTTGTACCATTATGTCGTTCAGATGCGCTAGAAACTTTTGACCTCAAGGTGGCAACGGCTTGTGTGTCAATCGAGATTGAAGGAACAGAATCGTGCCAATCCCGAGAGTAACGTTGCCGGCTAGTGTAGGACTTCGTAGTTTCACAAGTCAACCTGGTGGTCGTGATTGATTCCCAAGAGACTCAAGCACCCCATACACGCAGAGAGAGAAGACAAATCCATCACGCAGAAGCTCTTTACACTCTCCGTCAATCGCGATACCATGACCGCCAGTTCCATATCGCTTCAAGAACATGTCTAAGAAGTAAATTGGGCACGTACCGTCATCTTGTTGAGCGAAACCTCGAACTGCGTGTATTCTGCCCATATAGTCCCCGTGATTTGTGTCGGGATCACAAGTGTGCGTCGGTATGCCGTCCTCATAGCGTCCATTTTTTGCTGATCTTGCCAGCCACTGCCACCTGCGGTACCTGGACCCTCCTTAACAAACTTAATATAGTCTTGCCAAATTTTGCCAGAATCCTTGTCGACACCAATTTTCGTAAATGTGAAGTCGAAGGCTTGTTGGATGGTACTGCGGGCTGATCCAGTCGGATCAGACATTGTGTTGTGACGGCGGCGCACGAAAGCGAGGTAGCGATCCCATACTGCGATTCCAGTTTGGGTCATTAAAGTCTTGCCGAAGATGGTAGATATGCGATCGAGCTCATTCTGTTCAGTCTCCATATCTAGGTAGGAAGCCCATTGATCCGCCTACGAATATATTAGCATTACCAAACGTCACGATATGCGCCAATACTCACAGCGAATGGAAAGACGTGCAAAAAGCGGTCGTAGACAGCTCGCGCGTCATCAAACTTGCTTCGTCTCTGGTGTTCGTTAATAAGGCTCATCCATGCATCCACATCCCCACGAGGATCATCTGCTATTCTGTCTTCTAGTATTCCAACTTTATCTTGCGGTAAACGCGCCTTTGGAAGCGGCAGACTAGATGAGGTAGACTGAACTGGAGCTTTTGTAGCAGGACTAGGAACAGGGATAGAAGTCTGAACAGGTGTTTTAGTAGAAGGGACTTTTGCGGCACCATTTGATAAAGCGTGATGATCAAGAGGGACGGCGGCACCTGAATCGGAATGACCCTGATCTTGTGCAGCTTTATCTATTGAAGTATCTTGTGTGGGTAGTGTATTGTTGGGAGTAGCGTTCCCCGACTCTGCTTCATTCAACTGCTGTCCACTTGTGCCAGCCACAGGCATATCCTCGTCGTCTTCGTCGTCGTCATCAACGACGAAACCGCCCACCGTACGTTGCTTGGGAGGAGCCTGTGAGTGGACAGGTAAGTTTGTCGACTCGGTGGAGGATGGAGCGCTGGGCTCTGGCTCTGGCTCTGGCTCTGGCTCTGGCTCTGGGGAGGAGTCTTGCGCATCCATTTCCACGTCTTCGGCTTCGTCGTCGTCTTCACCAGCTTGCGGTTCTCGCTGCTCGGTGGAGTCTGCGCCGCTGTCTCCGAAATGGAGGTTTGACGGGTCGTAGTCATCTTCTTCTTCCTCTTCATCATGTTGGGCAATGTTAGCTGGGTCATACTCGTCCTGTTGGCCCAACGACTGGTAGTTGTAGCTGTCGTCGGCCATGTCGGCGCCGGTAGTTGGTGGATCGATGGGATGAAGTGAAGCGAATGGAAGGAGTGTATGAGATGGGCCGAGATGAGTTGGGAGATGGCGACCCCGAGTCAAGCTGTCGGTGGTGGTGCTGATGGGTGTTGATGCGGAGAGCGGAGAGTCAATGCAATATAATAATTACCTCCAGGTACAACCAAACCAGTCTTGCAGCGACAAGCGACGCTTCTCAGGTTGCCCGACACGCGAGTCAGTCGTCGGGGCGGCGCCTTTGTTCGCGCGTCCGGTTTGAGCCTCATTCCAACACGTTCAGTTGTCCCCAATTAATATATCTGTCACATTACACGAACCCAGGCCTCAGGCATCTCGTCTGTGAAGCTTAACGATACCACCACCATTTCCACCATCCTGTAAGATCCCACACGACGACCATTCAGCGCGCGACATCTTTGAAGGAAGCTTCACGGGAGAAAGAGCATTTGGACACGACCATACTCGCAACAGCAACGCGTCCCTCCAATCCTACCTTAGGCTCTTAGGAGCAGTGGACCTCCTCTAGAATACCTATACACTTACAAGACTCACCAACAACCACAACAATGAACCCACACATCTCCCTTCCCCGCCACAACTCCACCGAACGCTCCTCCTCCTTCGGTGCCGCTCCTCCCACACGTTCAAACCTACAGATGCCTCGGATCCTAAAGCGTGCCCTCAAATTCCCGAGCATGGACTTTGAAACCGCAGTCTGGGAAATGTCCTCCCTCCTTCTCCGCCCAACCGCCGTCTTCAAAAACATAAAACGAACCCAACACACGAAAAAGCGATACCACACAGCCGACCCCTCCTTCACCTATCTCCTCTCTTTCTTCCTGCTTCTAACATCAATAGCGTGGGGGTTGGCATACGCAGATGGGTTCGGGCGCGTTTTGAAGATCTCTCTGGTGTTTGTGTTTGGCCATTTTATTGGCTCGTCACTGGTGGTCAGTGTGATCGCATATTTCCTAGTGGGCAGGTTATTGGGGCCCGGTGTGAAGGGACTGCCAGGGAGGAGGAGACAGCAGGGGCTTTTCGTGCAGCCGGGGGAGGAGGAGCAGTTGGAGTTTGGATACTGCTTTGATGTGGCTATAAGGGCGTTTTTTCCCGTATGGGTATTCTTATATGTGCTGCAGTTTCTGTTGATGCCTGTGGTTGCGAAGGAGTATTGGCATGTCCACGCATTGTCCCCTTTCGGTTCGGTAAAGGCTAATAAGACGTCTAGGCTATCACTCCTCCTAGGAAACTCATTATATCTCCTCGCATTTGGTTACTACACCATCATAACGTTTCTAGGTTACAATGGTACGTCTATCTTTCTGCCCTGCTCTCATTCTTGTACAACACATCCAACCCTTCGCCCTATTCTATCCCATAAGCTAATAAACTCAGCCCTACCCTTCCTAGCACACACCGAACTCCTACTCTTCCCAACCGGTGTCTTCACCATCCTCTGGTTCGCAAGTCTCTTCGGCTTCAACATGTCACGACATCTAGCGCCTGTCCTCTGGGCTGGCGCAAATTTGCGGAAGGGTATATAAACCTTCCACCTGCGAATTCCGCACTCGTAATGGAGCGAATAATGATATCCAACTTCTCTCATCCCCGAGTTTTCGCACTGCTCTAAGATGAACCTCTCCGTCTATTCCGTCTGTGATGTGTTTGAGAATAGCACAAAAGGTTATGGTGTTGTCTGATCAAGAGATGTTCTTGTTTTGGTACAGCAACTGTACCGTAATCTTGTTGTCTATCTACTGAGACCATCGACCATAGATCCATACTTATACACCGCAACCTATACAAACTTCCACGCCTGTCATCATGGACGACAGGGGGTTCGCGGCACTACAAGAAGAGAATGACAGCCTCGGCCAACAAGTACGAGAATCGAATGACGAAAACGACCCAAACTGACCAGCAAAGACGGAGAATTAATCGCGATGATGGCAATCTCAACCGAGCATGTTGGCAACTAGACAGTCGAGGTTCGGCCGACGAAGAGCTCGAAATGAGGCAATCTTCCCTGTTGGAACTTGGCTTTGCAACTACCAATAGATTGCTGTTTCGGCTATCCTTTCAATCACCGCCCCTCCCTGATCGCCGCGAAGCTTTCTTGTTACTATGGACCTTTTTCTGCTTGAGTCTTACTTCGTTGTCTCGCCTTTGCCTGTCCAGACGTCAGTGAGACTCCAGTTCGCCTTTATGTATTGCCTGTTGCCGATCTCAATTCGAGGCTTTTCACTCTCACGCTATTACTCTCACGCTCAAACTTCAGGGATTGAAGACGACCCAACCGCCAGCACAGCAAAACCATGCAAGACCAAATCCACACGGTTTCAAGGCAATTCGAGACTCTCATCATACCTTTCCCCAGAGGCTCGTCCGAGGCCTTCAGATGGTCCGATACACAATATTGTGCGCGGCAGGATTTGACCGACGACAAAGGTAGGACACCGGCACTCGACCACCATGACAGGCTTCTGAGCAGGGCCGATATAGTCATGAGACGCCGTAGTCGTGCCCTTGTTTGTTTGTTCTCCGATCTTTGATCCCCGAAACCGGCAAAGAATCCCATGACGGCGAGTTGCTACTTGATAAAAATAAGAGACTCACAAGTTTTTTACTTTCGTTCTTTGATAATCACTCGTGATACCCGGGACTGCGATGCTGGCGACTTCTTTGAGCAATTGATAGAGACGTTGCCAGCACAGCTCTGCATTGTCGGCCTGCTTTCGACTGTCGTCCGCTTGAATTACCAGAGATTCTGACGCCTTTGCGTAGTAACGACATGCGTAAAGAGGTTCATGCATTAATAATGGCAGATCTTTCAAGAGATCTTTGACGGAGACACGAAGCGTTGCTTTGGAGGAGACTCTAAATTCTGTCAGTTTGTATAAATGGTGATCGCAGAGACATATTCGTAAGCGACAAACAATGACGAAACGAAGAACAGAGACGATGTCCAAATTCAGCTCGAATATACAAAGCTTCAATTCCGTCTACCGGGATACGCAAAGCGATGCTAGAATGACAACCTACTTATTCACATTCTGGCCACCTGGCCCGCTACTTCTGCTGTAGCTGAGTTTCCCAAGAGACCTCGGAAATGTCTTTGCGTCGAATTGGGATAACCAGTGACGACATTCCTCCACATCGTCTTGGTTAACGGCCGTTTCGTTGTTGCGTGCAACTCGCGACTTGTAGCGTTTGATAATCCAGACCGGCTCAGATCTTTGGGCAGGGAAGAAGAAAGTCCGTGACAGTGGACGAGTCGTGATGCTTCCAAACGAAATTGCCCTCAACTGGCGAGAGAGGATGTTCAACATTCTCGCCAGAAAGTGACTGAAGCGAGCGTCGTTGTTATCTCACAAAGATGAAAAGAATGAATCTCACTTTCTTATAAGCAACAATGGTGGAGGAAGATTGAGGACGGAGAAACTCTTACTCTCTATGGGTGATTCCAGTCAGGCGCGGGCCTGAGAGCGTCGGAGAGGAACTTGAGGCGTTGATAGAGGGCTCAGGTTACAGAGCAGTAGGAGAGATCGAAACACCCTTGTGGCTAGGCAATGATAGAGGCACAAGTTCAGATGCTTTGGTAATGTCTTGGGGTCGATGTTGTTGATAGATGTTATACTGAATTATACAATATCAGATTTCGGCCGATTCTTGGCGCAGAATGCCGGATATTCCTAAACAATGCAGGAACCGAGAAGTCTTGATATATTTAAATAATTCAATCATGACATGTTTCCCCATTTGCGGATTCACTCTCACGTGATACGATGATGCGGCTCCGCTTTGACAAGCCTGGCTGCCTGGGAGTAGTTCTTCAGCTTCACTCAATCGCAAACTCAACCTTCTCTCCAACTCCAACAACCCCCCCCATCGCGCTCGTAGCAGGACATAGCTGTCTCGGCAGATAATCATACAAACTCTTCCCTCCAAAACTTCCACTCTCAATCACCTCTTCTCTTATCACAGACGCAGCCTGGCCGGCGTCCAGTTCTTTGCCTGCCTCTGCAACTCTGCATCACCACGGCGCAAACTAGCTACCATCAACCAGGCGCTCTACTCTCCATCGCGAACCCATCGACAACCCAAATCGCGCGCCAGACTGATTAATTGAGGCACAGCTTGACTACCAAACTCTCCGCCCACCTTTGCGCCCGCAGTGTCCCACTCCTCTTTCCCACTCCATAATCCATGAGTGCCACTCCTCCACAAGAGGCAGTTGAATTTAGAGGCAATTCTCATACGCCTGTGTCTCCCAAGCCATCATATTTCCCTTCTCCTGCTAACATCCCCATTCTGGAAGCTCAAATGGACCCCACCTTCAATGAAACCATGATGCAAACAATGCACCCTGACACCTTCTCTTCTACCACCGCTCCGCCTGCCACACAACTCGACTTTGCGACAGCTCCTGGAAGTATGGCGGGACAAAGCGCGCAGTCGGCCTCAAACGCGCCAGGCATAGACAGTGCGCAAGAGGACGATGGTTCTGACGGGTTCGTTTCAATACAAGAAGCCGAAGAGCAATATCCTGACCACGAAGACAATTCAAACGTCAATGTATCGCAAGGTACTACTACTTCTCTTCTTCACGCTCCAGTCTCGTCAAGTGAAGCCGTTCAAGCAGTTGCTGCTTTTCAGTCCACTTCCGGTGTTGATCATGCTTCCCTTGACCCTCCCACTGCCACTGCAGATGACCCCATAGAACTAGAAGCCAATACCCAGACAGATCCAAATCAGAACCCTCAAGCGACCCAAACCACTGCCCCTCTCGACCTTGACGCCATTCTTGCAGGTCTCGAAAAGCAAGCCCAAGCCAGTGCTATCAAAACCCCGCCAGTCGATTCCACGACCACAGCAGTGCAACAGTCAAAATCAGAGCTATCCGCTCTCCCTCCCAACCCCAATCTCCCTCCAAAACCTCCAGCGCAAGATCTTACATCCCATCCAAACTTCACAACATCAAGCGATATCCGCTCATACCATCCACATAACCAGAAAGATGCGCCTTTTCGCGCAGCTGGTCTTTCCACTCTCAATACAAATGGCTTACCACAGCCACCGCATTCTTACCAGACACCACTGTCTTCTACATTTGTTAGCTCTACTCAAAGCCCAGCAGTGTCGAATTTGGGTCAGCGGGAGGGAAGCCTGAATTCTGATGACGAGGAAGTCCCTCTCGATCCCCACATCCAACGACTGTATGATCAATTCTTGACCTTCGAGAGGCAGAATGTTGCAGATGGACAATGGGACAAATTTGCAGTCGGATCGCGGCTCTTCATTGGTATGTTTTTGTGGGCTCGAGTATGCGCTGTCTTCTCTAACAAATGATAGGCAACCTTACGACCGAGAAAGTCTCCAAGAAGGACCTCTATCGACGATTTTACAAATACGGACAGCTGGCGCAGATATCGCTGAAACAGGCGTATGGCTTCGTACAATTCCTGGATGCTGAGACTTGCCACCGAGCATTGACAGCGGAACAAGGACAGAAGATGCGAGGCAGAGAGATGCGTGAGTACTCAGGTGCTAATCGATGATGAAGTTGTTGCTAACATCCGATTAGACCTCGAGATCTCCAAGCCACAAAAGAACACTCGCGCTCGTGACAGCATGGGCGATAACCGAGGAACTCGTCGTCGCTCTCGTTCGCCGGATTACAGCCGTGGAGGAAATCAGCCACCGCGCGGAATTGATCGCTATTCATCGGGCTCACAAAACTCCCCACGCGAGCGAGACTATCGTCGGGGGCCTCGAGATGACTACCGCCGTTCGATCTCCCCTCGCGGTGGTCGACGGAACAACATAGATCGATATGATGGTCGAAGACGAAGCAGGTCGCGCTCTCCACCACATGGCCGTGGCAGCAGACCGCCAATCCAAAACGGTGGAGGGGAGGATGACCTGCCACTTCCAAGACGCGGTCTACGAGATGTTCCAGATGTGCAGATCATCTTTGCTGATGATCTTGATCGTCAATTCGTCGAGTGGGCCGAGAAGTCGATTCAAGCACGCGGTCTGCGTGTCAACGTTCTGTATCTCGCACCGCACTTGTCGGAAGATGCTGTTATCAAGCGACAGATTTTGGAGGGTGTGCAGGCTGTCGTGCGACTGTTGAGGGTGCATCAATTGAAAGGCAAGATTCCATTGCAGGTTTTCGATCGACGGGGTGGCCACCACAATGTTCAATTCGAACAGTACGAAGATCTCGACCCAGCAACAGCAGCCGCACTCGTTCTTCGTGCGAAGCCAACCCATGGCGCACCAGTCCAGCAAGCTGCCTATGGTATGCCACCACAAGGGCAACCAGCAGGATATGGCATGCCTCCTCAGCAGCCACCGCCAACTTACGGATACGCACCTCCAGCTCACCATCACCCTCCGCCGAAATCGTATGCGAATCACTACGGTCCTCCTCCTGTTTCTTCAGCCCCACCACAGCAAGCACCTCACTATCCACCTCCCGGCCAGACCCAGCCTGGACCCGATCTAGTGAGAATCTTGGGACAACTAGGCAACCCACCACCTCAACAGCAGGCATCGCAAGGATATCCGCCAAGACCTCAACAACCGCCTTACGGTCAACCGCCACCGCAGTCGCCGTATGGACAACCTCCACAACAGCCTTACGTACTGCCGCAGCAGCAGTACTCAGCGTCACCGGCGCAACAATATTCTGCGCCACCATCACAGCCTCCGAGTGGGTTCAGTGGAACGCCAGCGCCCCCGCAGGATATTCAGGCTCTGTTAGCGAACTTGAGTGCTTATAAACCGCCTGCGTAATTTCATATCTGTTGATATGAAATTCTCATTTGTAACGAGCATGCGCATGACCTTTGGGGACTCGAAAATCCTTCACTTGTTTGTCGGATTGAAAAGAATGGGGGCGAGTGGGCGATTGGTCGATAAAATTTTCTCGAATTCGAATTCCGCATTTATCTAATGTCTTGAAAGTCTTTGTATTTGCACTTGCACTTGCACCTATGAGAGTTACATTGTGTACATAGTTTGTGGGGTCTGGCATGGTGTTCGCGCGCGAGATACTAGGTTTTGATATAGAAATGCAACGGATCTTGGTCAGGTCAAGCTTTGCCAAAGTGTATATACGTGCGGTGTCTGTTCGTACTATAGACGTCGAAACTCATTTGATTCCTTTTGGTGATCTAGAGTAAGTTAGGGTACTACTCTTTGGTAGGATAGGGCTTTGGCGGAGGTAGACGTATATACTACTTTACTTTCAATTGCTTATTAAAATATAATAGTATATCAATTCCTAGCGAAACTATATATTCTCTAACTATCTAGTCTCTACTTCCTTTATAGCCTTTTCAAGCTCTACTTCTAAGTACTTTTGAAGGTAATTCTTTAAGTTTATTATATAGATAATATATACTATTATACTATATACGATTCTACTATATACTACTATACTATATACTATTAAAATATATACTATTGTTTGAATTATAGTAATATATTTACTAGGGGATAGTATAATCCTTATTTAACTATACCCTATTAGGTTAGACTTTTTTATAGGATCTTATACCTATAACTAGACTTATAGATATAATTAAGTATTAATTATTATCTAAACTAATAGATATCTATTCGTATCTATTAATATAGGTCTACTAGGACTATTTTCCTTTAATATTAACTACCTACTATAGGCGAGATAAGCGTAGATAATATAGTATTAGATTACTATTAACTTCTACCGCTTAGCTACTATACGAAGGTAAGGTAATAGGATCTTTAGGTATTTCGTAAAGAGATAGATAAGGTAGTTTATAAAGAGATAGATAAAGTAGTTAGGAGTAAGAAAGAGAGAGTCTAGAGTTAAAGTAAGTAATAAGAAATAGATCGTATTATTATATTATCTTAGTTACTATTCTATTCCTATACGCGCGCTAGTAATCTAGTACCTATATTATTAATATATAGTATTCTATATATACCGTGCTCCTATTAGTATTATATATAGTTATTCTTATTATCCTAGTAAATTATAGTATTACGGTAATATTCTATATTATATTATACTATTTCTATAGTACTTACTATTATATTCTCTTATCGTAGTATTTTTTTATTAGTAGTATTCTCTTATTATCCTATTCTACTTTCTATTCCGGTTATATACCTTTATCCCCCTTATATCCTCTCCCTAGATAGATAATACGTCGACCCTTAACGTATTCTAAGATATATACTAAAACTATATAGGACTAATTAATAAATCTAGATACTAAGAAGAATCCTAATAGAGTTATAAAACCTCTCGTATTCTAAGATACTAAGAAAGAACTTAAAAGTAAGAAAGGACTCGAAAGATTTATAAAATATTAATACGCGTACTAAAGTATTTAAATATACTATAAAATCCTAAATATTTCTAAAGACTAAGAAAGAACTTAAAAGAGTTTATAAACTAAGAAAGAATTTAAAATACTCCTAAAATATTTAAATATATTAAAAGATCCTATATATTTCTAAAGTTACCCTATACGTCGTACGTTTTAATACTTAGTATAGGAAGCGGCTCCTCGGGAGGTATACTAGATAGTAATAGTAATTATTAGGTTATTACTCTAATAACCTAATCTATTACGATTATATTTAAGTAAAAGTTAGTTAACTAGAAGGACTTTTTAAGGTAATTAGTTAAAATTTTCCTTATAGTTTCTAGTTATAGTACTATTATACGTAATATTTATTCGTATTATTTAATTCTAGGTTATTCGTTTATTTTCCTTAATATAGCTTAACTTTAATACGGATTTCTAACTTAAAAGACTTCTCTCTCTCTTACTAAAAAATTCTACGTTATCCCTTAATATTCGCTTTTCTACTTTCTATACTCTTTACTTAGTTTTTAATATAAATAAAGACTAATATATAAACGGTTTCTATATAAAATAATCTAGAATAAGGTATAGTAGCTTAAATAAAATAAGGTAAACTTCCTAACTCCCTATATAAAAGGTAATTCTCCTAATCTTTTCGAATATATATATATATATAAAATACTAATAAAAAAGGAAAAGTAATAAATATCTACTATAAAGCTAGCTATCTAGGAATCGAACTATTATAACGTATATACTAGGGTAAAGTCCGCCTTATAAAGGTATCTAGAGATAAAGATATTATTATATTAAAATAAATACCCGAATATTAGATCTCTTAGAATCTAAGAAGGAAGGTATAAACTAATATAGTCCCTAAAATAGCTAAAGTTAAGTTTTATAAAAGTAATACCCGAGTAAGTCCGTTTAAGTATAAAGCTAGACTAGTATAATAGTAGAGGATACTATTAATTTAACTAAGGATAGTTAAGAGATAAAGTCTAAGTAGTAAAAAACTAAGTAGTATAAGTCCGAGTAGTAAATTAGGAGAATATAACTACTTTAACCTAGATAATTATTCTCCTAAAGACTATATAGATCTATTCTAATCTTAAAATATAAGAGTAGGGAGACTTAAATAAAGAATAGGACGTAAACTATTAGTACCGCTAGGAGAGCTATTAAAGAGTAAAAAGCTATTAAAGGGGCTAGAATAGACGAAATAGTAAATATATTCTCTTAAGTATAAACCCTAGGTTTCGTAAATATAAGCTTAAGGACTAAGTAGAATTAATAAGTAAGAGGGTCTAAATAGAAGAATCGATAAATATATCCCCTTAAGTATAAATCCTAGGTTTCGTAGATATAAGCTTAAGGACTAAGTAGGATTAATAAGTAAAAGAGTCCGAATAAAAGGATCGATAAATATATTCCCTTAAGTATAAATCCTAGGTTTCGTAGATCTAAGCTTAAAGACTAAGTAGGATTAATAAGTTAATATAATCTTATTAAAGCTTAAACCGAAGACTATTAAGGAACCTAAGGTAAACTATACGGGAGGACCTTTCGAGGGGTATAAATATCTCCTAAAGAACGAGTAGAACTAAACTAATATTAGACTTAACTAAGAATATAGACTTTAGTAGATATATACTATACTTAAGGTTTACTAGATTATAAGCTACTTATTAGATAGGTAACTACTTAATAGAGATAGATATATTTAATAGCTATAGAAGGTATTAAGTCGTAGTAATTCCTAATATACGGAGGAGAATTAAAAGGTACGAAGTAGAGGAGGATATTTAAGTCGTTTTAGAGTAGAGAAGAGTCGAAAATATATAAATAAAGTATATAGAGTAGAGGAGGATACTTAAGGCGTATAGTATAGAGAAGAATCGAAAGCGTATAAATTAGAAGAAGATTAATAAAGTATAGAGTAGAGGATAGTTAAAAGCGTATAAAATAAAGAACGAGGGGATTAAAAAGGCGTATAGAATCTTTAGAATTATATATAGAGTTCCTTTATACTAATATATAAATAAAGGATTTAATTAAGGTATAGTATATTAGCTTATTAGCTTAATACGTTATATTTATTTTCTAATTATTTTCTTTTCTATATTATAAGTATTTATAAGTTATTTATAAATCGAATACTTCTCTATAGTTTCTAGTAATCCTTATATTAACTAGAGTTAAATCCTTCTAGTCTAGGAATAATTACTTATAGTCTAGATCGACGAACTAATATATCTAGGTCCTTATTACTAGGTTACCTTTCCTATTCCTATTCTATATCCTTATCTAAGTAAGTATTATCTTATTCCTATTTATATTCTTATTCTATTCTATACTCCTAACTAGTATTAAGGAGGTTATTACCTATAGGCTTATCCTACTAGTAGAAGATTCTAATCCTATTTCCTTAGATTAATTTATATACTAAAACTCTATTTAGTTCCTTAAGTATATAGTTACTAATAGGTAATCTAGTTCTCTTATTCTTATATACTTCCGTAATACGGTATAGGCCGACCTATATAAATTCTAACTTAGATCCGAAATCCTTAATAATTTTCGTATTATATAAGAGGACGAGCTATCCTACGTCTAGGTTTTTAGTACGTATTCTAGTTTAATATTATAATTCCTAGTACTCGTTTACTTCCTATCTTATATATTTCTATCTTATAATAGCTTTCTAGAGGTCTTCTTCTCTCTAATCTAGTTACTTTACTTATAGAAAGAGAAGGTATTCTATTATCCTAACTATAGACTAAGGGAGGTTTTACTATATAACTATTTTTAGTTTAATTAGAAGGACGTATTCCTTACTAAGTATTATCCTAACTAGAGTTATAGTAGTTATTCTATTAACTATTATTCGTATAGCCTAAAGTATTACTAGTAATAAATCTTTCTAAGATTTCTAGTTCCCGTTTATTACTTATTAGAAAGCTTTCTATATTATTAAGTAAAACTATTCGATTCCTCCTTAACCTTAACTATTATATAGTAAAATCTTAATCTTTCTAATATTATATAGTTTTAGAAGTATATTAGTATATAACTTACTTTTAGGGCCTCTATTAACTTTAATCTTAGATATAATACCCTATCGATAGATTAGTTCCTTAAAGATAAAATCTACGATATTCTTAGACGTAGGTACTAAATAGAGTACTTTTACTTTAAGCTAACTACTTAATTCCTCTTTTACCTAAATAAGATAGCTATAACTATTTTATAAAGTAATTATTATATAATCGATAGACTATCTTATACTAAGAATCTTACTCTATATAATAGTCGTATTTAGGGGTTCTACTATATACGCTCGGCCGCTTATTTAATACTAAGGATATTTCTTAATCTATTTATAGATATCGTTATAGTATCTATTCTAGTAATATTAGTTCCTAATTAGAACTATAGTAGTTTCGCGTCCTTTATAACTATATTTATTATAGAGAGTAACGATAATTTCCTTTCGTTAGTCCTAGTTATTAATTACGTAATAGTAGGCTTATTTTTATTTATTTTACTTAAATAGTTATCGTCTAGCTATAAGGTAGCCTATTACCTTTCTTTTTATAGCTATAATCTATTTACCTTTAAGGTAGTCCGTAATCTTTAGTATTAAAAGCTAGTTAGTAATTACTTAATATTCCGTAGTATATTTACTATTTAATCCTTTTTAAGGTTCTAATAAACTAAATTCTCCGTATTCCTTATTCTAATCTATAGAACTTTCGCTACTAGTAGTATTATTATTTTCTAGGCTAGGTACGGTTATTAGGTAGAGCTAGATTAAATACTATAGGTTAGGCTTATAGACGTAGATACTAGAATAGTAAAGGGTACTAAGTCGTTAATCGATAAAATCCTTAATATCGAAGTTAGAAATAGTAGGGATATCCTTTTTAGGTATATTACTAAATTAGTAAAAGAGTCTATTAGTTACTATATTCTTTTTTCTAGGAATATATCGAATATTAAAATTCTATATCTAAATCTATATAAGCTATTATATAACTAGAAATCCTACTATATCTAAAGATATTCTATTAAGTTAATAGATTAAAGTCTAGGCGTCCGTTTTAACTATAAAATATATTCCCTAAAGATAAAGGCGGAATTCCTTAAGTACGTATAAAAGGGTATAGTATTCTAGTTTAATTATATCGTATTTCCTTTCTAATAGTTACTAGATTCTATTTTTATATTAGTACGGATATCTCTTACTTAGTTTATCTAGTTATTATAAAACCGTTCTCTATCCTTCTCCTAAAGTATCTACTATAAGAATAATCTCGCCTAAATCTAGTTTATATATTACTAGTTATAGTATAGGTATAGTTATAAGTATTTTCTAAAGAGATTTTATTATCTTATCTTATTCCTTTCCCTAATAGAATTCTAAGTCTTTCTTAAATAATACGAAGATAGGTTTCGAAATAATAGTAAAATTCTATATCTAAATTTAGTAATAGATATAGACTCTAATATAAGCTCTTATAGATTTAATAGATCTAGGAGTTAACTAGTTTAAAATAGTAGCTACTTTAGAAGTATTAGAGTATCTTCCTTCTTAATTATTATAGTATTTAACTATATTTACGCCTTCTTTATAAATATTAAACTTTTCTCCTAATATTATTACTCCTACGTATTTAATATCCGTAAGAACTATATCTAGCCTAACTATATATTTTAAGACTTCTTAATATACTTCTTTAAGTTCGGATTCCTTATTATTATTATATATTTTTAGTATTTTAGGAATTATATCGTCTATATAAATATCGCTATACTTAAACTAGTAAGAAATAATTATCTAAAATATATAATAAAATTAGGCTACTAAGTTTATTACTCCTTAAGGTAAAGTAGTTATTCGTAAAAGACTAAATAGGTATATAAACGAGGTAAAATTACGACTTTTTTTTAGCGAGTTTTAACTAATTATATCTAAAGAAAAGGTTAGTAAGTAATATCTATACGTATCTAGTAAACGAGTTAGAAAATTTATTAGCTATTAGTAGTATATTCGCGTCCCTAATAGTAATTATATTAATATTTATAGTACTATTAATTAGTTAATACTTACCGTTTTTCTTTAAGACTAAAAACTATAGATTATAGTATAAGACGTAACTAGGCTTAAGGCTTCCTATCTTAATTCTTTCGTAAAATATCTAATAAATTTCGCTTAATAGAGCCTTAGGGATATTAAAAGGTTTCGTTTACTAAAATTTATAGTCTACTACTTAGATAACTTATACTAGTACTATTTCTTTCCTAATTTTACTATATTCTTCGATACTCTATACGAGGGTAGGTTTTTATTATATAAGTATTTTCTTAACTAGTAATCGTTCGTTTAGGCTAAGAGACTAATTAATACCTATATTTTTAAACTAGAGTTCTATAAGCTAAGTCTAATAAGGGAAGCGGGCGTAGTATTTCTTAAGGAATCTATTAAGGTAATAGTAAAGTTCTATATTAAACTATTCTTTTAGTATTATATCTCTCTAATCTATATAGCCGCTAGGTATAGATCTATTAGTAAGTTAAATATTCTAAGGTTAAATCTTATCTACTTTCTTTTTATATATACTATTTAAGTATTTTATTCTATATTTAATCGGGGAGCTAATCGAAAATAAGGAAATCCTTAAGGAAAGTAAATTCTATTTATCTAAGTATTTAAAAGTTAGTAATCCGGTCTAAGACTTTATAGGTATACGGTAATAATAAGTAAATATTTAATACCTTATCCTTTATTCCTATAGAAGCTTATCCCTTTCTTTCTATAGCTTTATCTAGTTTACTATAGTAGCTATATTAAGTCTAGTCGTAGTATAAGTCTTATTATATAGAAGTCTTCTAAAGTCTAGTAGTAAGAGAAACTCGTTATAGATTAAGTTATTAAAAAGCTATTCGTATATTTTCTAGCCCGAGTTTAATACTAAAAGTTTTAGGTTTCTTATATATATAGTAGATATCCTTTTAAGATCTAGGACTCTACCTCCTTATTTTCTAAATCGTTCGAATTAGAATTATTTTCCTAGTCTAAATAAGTATAAGGGATTCGAAGACTAGACTTATACCTATTATATAGAAATTCTAAGATAACTACTTACTATATAATACTCTATTTACTATTTATAGAGAATACCTTATATAAAATACTACTATCCGCCTTAACTTATATAATAAGATAGCTCTATACTAAGAAAGGCTAATTAAGTATTATTTACTAAGAGTAGTTCCTAAGTATTATAAAGACTATATTTTCGTAATTAAAGTCTACTCTAGTAATCTATATATACGTACTAGTCTAGTTAACTAGAGGAACTCTTCTTCTATTAGTAACTTTAAGCTTATCTAAAACTAGCCTCTAGACGTCCTACTTAATACTATTAACTACTAATCTATAACTCTTTATAACTCCTTTAGATATAATATTTACGGTTTACTTTAGCTCTAATATTATATAAAGCCTTAATTTCTAGTTTTCTAATCTAAGCTATTAAGGTAGGGCTTCTTATAAAGACGTAAGAATAGTTATTATCCTTATTAATATAAAGAATTATTTCTAAAGTTAGTTTCTACTCTTCTAAGTATAGTACTATAATTCCTACTTTTTATTTTATTCTATCCGCTTTTTATCGTTCTTCTATTTTCTACTTTCTTTTAGTAGCTTTTTCCTATTTCCTTCGTTCTATTTCTTCTATTTCTAGATAGATATTATTAGCTAATTATTCTAGTAGGGACTTAAATAAGAAATCTCTAAATACTAGAATATAAATAATAGTATCCTAAAGACTAAGTTAAATTAATTACTAGAGGATATTCCCTACTATATATATTCTATTAGTAGCCTTATCTTTCTTCGTAATATACTATTTAAGTATTTAGATTATAGTAATATCTTTACTAGGGGATAGCTAAATTCTTAATTTAACTATACCCTATTAGGTTAGACTATATTTTATAGGATCTAGTACCTATAACTAGACTTATAGGTACGATTAAGTATTAATTATTATTTATACTAATAGATATCTATTTATATCCGTCGATACTAGTCTATTAGGATTATTTTCCTTTAACGTTAACTACCTACTTAACCCGTAGGTACTAATACTAATTAGTAGTTATTACTACGATTATAGATTAGTAAAGTATTTAAGTAACTCGAGTTATAATACCTAAATCTATTAGTTAAGCTACCCTTTTTCTAAAAAATATCTTAATATAGAGGAAACCTAGGGAGCTAAATAGAATCGAATAATAATAATTTAACTACTATACCTTTAATTATAGGTAGTATCGACTTAAGATCTAAGTTTATAACCCTACTAAATTAATCCTTTTCTACTAAAAGGAGGTTTTTAGTACCTAAAATTACTTTTATATAGGATATAACTAAAAAATAACTTAACGGTTTAGTCGCTAACTAATCCTATACCTACGTAATAGTATAGGATAATAAGACCCTATAAGAGTAGTTCCTTAATAATTTTAAGGATTAGAGTAAGGCCTACCTTAATATAGTCTTAAAAGATAGACTTTATATACTTAAAATAGTACTTCGTACCCTACTTCCTCTAGGGAGTATAGAACTAATTTAGAAGTAAATTCTCGATATAATTACGTACCTTAAGGAGGTCTATAGATACTATTCTAGACTAGAACCTATTACTCCTACGCCTTTCTATAAGCCTTAGTACCTATCTATACTAAAAGGATAAGGATAGTATAAGAAAAGAGATAGAAAGAAGTATAAGAATATATTAATACTAAAGATAATTATTAGGGGCTAAGGCCCTAAAAGCTAAAAGAAGAGAGGAATAGACTATAAAAAAGAGTAGAACTAAAGACTATATATAAGAGTATAGTCTCCTCCTTAGAGTATAAAAAGAGAGCTACTCCCCCTCTTTAGTTTATTAATTAACTTAGTTCTATCTACTACCTTACCCTTTAGTATATACTAGGGTCTTTTATAATATTAAATTAACTTTCTTTTTTCTCTCTCTCGACGCGCTCTAGAAGCTATAGAGACTATAATAAATCCTCTAAAGGGTAATAATAGTAATATTATACTATATAACTATAGTACTATTATCTAGTAGTTAATAGTATAGTAATAAACCTAGGCTATTTATTTAAAGGAGTAGAAGGCCTAGCTCTAGAGGGTATAAGCTAGTCTACTAGAGACGGATAAAGCCTATATAGAGTTAAAGGATAATAATATTTCTATCTAGAGCTTAGTCTCTACTATCTAGGACTATAGCTTAAGTAAACTAGATAATACTATAAACGATCTAGTTTATAGGCCTTAAGAATAGTAACTACTAGTATAGGATAGATCTACTACTATATTTAGGGATTTTTTTCTCCGTATATAGAGTTCCTATAGGATAAAAGCCGCGTAGAAACTAGTACTCCCTACCCCTTTTTATTAGGATACTATTAATAACTACTTAATATACGAGAAAAGGGCCTAGATAAAAGGATTTTAGGTAACTAGTAGCTTTAATAGTAAGAGAAACCCTAAAGACTTCCTTTTAGAAATTAAATATATTTTTATAGACTCTATAGAAAAAACGACGGCTCTAAAGAAATTAGTAAACTTTAAATATAATAATAATTAACTATAGTAGAATTACTAGCTAATCTTTAACGAACTTCTACTAGTATTAGATAGCTCCTAGTAGAACGACGAGGTTAAAATTTAATAATTATAAAAGACCCTTTATAACTAGGATAACTTACTTCTAGTAACTATATAAAGGGAGATAGGATATATCTAATTTACTATAAAGATTAGATATATTATATAGAATTATAAATATACTAGTTAGTTTACTACGCGATTTACGATCTAGTAGTCTAGGTAAAAGTATTTAAGTAGTAGCCTATATATTATAGCCGCTATAAGCCTAGCTACTTACGATAGTACTATAAATAATAATATAATTATAACCTTAGTATAGATTATAGACTAGGCTAGGACGGCTATATTCTACCCCCCTACGTAAAGGAGAAGTAGCGCTATACTAAGGGCTAAATAGATATTTAAAGTAGAGTTAAATAACTATAAAGAGAAAGATCTCTACTTCTAATATAAAAGGAGTAGATACTATATTAGTAACTATATATACTAACCTACTAAGTAACTTACCTAGAAGAGGGTAGGGATAAATACTCTAGTAATACTATTTATAATAGAAACTACTCTAGTTCTAGAGATTACTAAACTTAATCTACTAGGAAAAGAATAGCTTCTTTTCGAAAATAGAGGGTAGAAGTAAGTTATTTACTAATAAAAGACTAGGATACTTACTAAACGAATATAAATAGAAATAATATACTTATAAATATAGTAATTAATAGTATTTCCCCTATATCTACCCTAATAGACGAAAGCTATTAGTACTATACTATAATAGATAGGGATCTAGCTAAATAGCTTAGCCTCTTTAAAATAGAGAAGATAATAAAATAGATCTAAAGTATTATAGATAATATAATTAGATTTAGTATTTAGGAGGTAGTTATTTTAAAACTCGAGATAGCTAACTTCGAATAAATAGTTTATATATACTATATCCCTAAGCTAGCCTTTCTAGTTATTTTAGAGAATTCTTAAAAAGTATATAATTATATCTAGATAGTACTCGATAAAGGCTAATTATAGTATAGGTAAGTAGTAAGGTAAGTATTAAAATCTACTATAAATATAGTAGAAAGCGAAGATCTATATATAGTAGTCTATTAGCTAGTAAGCTTAGGCGAAGATATTATACTAGTAGAATAGATATAGCTAGAAATTAATAACTTTACTATTATACTAGCTACCTTCTATATTAAGAAAGTAAAGGATAGCTATATTATAAGGCGCGTCGGGTTAGGGTTAAGACTCGCTCGTTGTCCGTATATAGGGATATAGAGAAAATCAAAACTCCCGTACCTCCCTAATAGAAGAATATTATTAGTATTATTAATAAGCGATATCTTCAACGTTAGGACTATAATATTCGATAGTATCTTACCTAGGATCGATCTTATCTTTAGTATAATACGCGTATCTAGCTTGCCCGTAGTATTACGAAAAACCGTCTCCCTACGTATATATCCTCTAAAATCTATTACGAAAGTTATACCCGTTCTAAATAACAACGAACTCCTATATATTACTATACCTTATTTATAACTTCGTATTCTATTGCTAATTTATATAGTATATAATAAGTATTATTAAAATATACGTATCTAGTTTGCGCGTAGTATTAGGAAAAACTATCTTCCTACGTATATATCCTCTAAAATCTATTACGAAAGTTATACCCGTTCTAAACAATAACGAACTCCTATATATTACTATACCTTATTTATAACTTCGTATTCTATTGCTAATTTATATAGTATATAATAAGTATTATTAAAATATGCGTATCTAGTCTACCCGTAGTATTAGGAAAAACTATATCTCTACGTATATATCCTCTAAAATCTATTACGAAAGTTACCCCCGTCCTAAACAATAACTCCTATATACTACTATACTCTATTTATTACTACGCATTCAATTACTGATTTGTATAGTATATAATAAGTATTATTAAAATATACGTATCTAGTTTACCCGTAGTATTAGGAAAAACTATCTCCCTACGTATATATCCTCCAAAATCTATTACGAAAGTTATACCCGTTCTAAATAATAACGAACTCCTATATATTACTATACCTTATTTATAACTTCGTATTCTATTACCGATTTATATAGTATATAATAAGTATTATTGAAATATACGTATCTAGTCTACCCGTAGTATTAGGAAAAACCGTATCTCTACGTATATATCCTCTAAAATCTATTACGAAAGTTACCCCCGTCCTAAATAATAACTCCTATATACTACTATACTCTATTTGTTACTACGCATTCAATCGCTGATTCGAATAATATATAATAAGTATTATTAAAATATACGTATCTAGTTTGCCTATAGTATTGGGAAAAACCGTCTCCCTACGTATATATCCTCCAAAAACTATTACGAAAGTTATACCCGTCCTAAACTATAACTTCTATATATTACTATACTCTATTTGTTACTACGTATTCTATTACTAATTTATATAGTATATAATAAGTATTATTAAAATATACGTATCTAGTTTGCCCGTAGTATTAGGATAAACTATCTCCCTACGTATATGTCCTCCAAAATCTATTACGAAAGTTATACCCGTCCTAAATAACAACGAACTCCTATATATTACTATACTCTATTTATAACTACGTATTCTATTGCTAATCTAAATAAGTATTATTGAAATATACGTATCTAGTTTACCCGTAGTATTAGGAAAAACCGTCTCCCTACGTATATATCCTCCAAAATCTATTACGAAAGTTACCCCCGTCCTAAATAATAACGAACTCCTATATATTACTATACTCTAGCTCTAAAGAAATACTCGACGCTTTCACCTCGACTTCGCGATACGGTAGGAGCTATATTCGATTACTTTAAGAGAGGCGAGAATATATCTATTTAGTATTCTTCTCCTACTAGCTAGCGTATCGTCTATTATACCCTACGTATATACTATTTTAAGAGCGAAGTATTTTCTTCCAAGTTAAGTCGATCTACTCCTAATTCTCTCGTATACCGCTTTAATAACCTAAACGTCGACGATATATATACCTAGTTCCCCCCCTATACTTATATTATCGTCGGTTAAGGCCTCGATCTCTAGGTAAATATATATATACTAATTTTCAACGACCTACTAACTAACTCCTCTTAAGAATAGTAAGCCCTCGGCTATTATTTTCGCGTCGGACTATTTATACAATGTTTTCTATCTCCGCCTATTTATTAAAGATTCCTACGACGAATAGGTCCTTAACCGAACCGTTAACCTAGCCTACCTAGACTTATAGGTAAATCTAGTTCCCTCTAGTTTCTACCGTATCGTCGGTGCTAAGCCTCCTGCCCTAGACTATCCTTAGATAGGTTTATCCGTAGTATTATTAGTAGAGTTCCTTTAATATAATAGTCCCGAGCCCTATTTAGGGCTAATATATAACCTACTACTATCTAAAGTACTACTAACCTTAGACCGAAACCTACTTAGGACTAATATATAACTTACTACTATTTTAACTACTACTAACTCTAAACTTCCTTAATACCTCGACCTCTTATATATCTACTCTTCTTACGGTATTACCTACATTATAGTAAGAACTAGTCGCCTACTCGAAAACCTAGAAAACGGTCCCTAGTCTCCTAACTCCTAATAGCGTAAGTATCGGGTAAAGAATCGAGCGCTATCGCTCTCGCCTTTATCAAAACAAAGGATATAGATAGAAAAGGCGGAGGCTAAGAAATAAAGAAATACCCTCGTACGAGTAGTAAGTCGTCAACGTAAGAAAATCGTATAGGCGGTAATTAATTCTAGGTAATCCTCTTATAATTATCTATAGAGGGACGATACTATCGAATATCTATAGACGGATATTATTATCGTATATATACCGACGGACGACGAGTTATAGCCCTTAGGAGAAACGAATATTAATCGAGTCGGCGATACCTTAGTATCGGCTTTAGGTAGACTTAATCTTATATTACCTCTATTACCTCTACCCGATAATACTATAGTTTTTATAGAAGATTACGTACCGCGGCGTTTAGAATAGTCTAGCCGTTTAAGATCTACTTCTAAATCGGTCGAACCTATATATCCCGTTCCTCTTTTAGTATCTACCCGTATAACCCCGTAACGCGATAGCTAGTCTACTCTAGACCTATAAGCCCTTTAAACTTAGCCGTCCCCTAATAGTTAATCCCCGCCCCAAACGTAAGCCCGACGCGAATAGAGTATAACTAGTAGTAAACAAAATCTACTCTTTATCGAACTAAACGATAAGGGACTCGTTCCCTAGACCTTAACTAGAGCTTAGTAGAGTATAAGTAGTAGATAGTCTTTACTAGAAGACTAAATTAGTATCCTACCTAGGGGTTTACGACCGAATATACCAAATCTACCTACTAGCGATTAGTATAATACGGATATTATTCCCTAGACCCTAATATAAGGTACGTAGAGTATAGGTAGTAGGTAGTCTTAGCTCGATAACTAAACTAGTAACTTATCTAGAGTTTTACTACAATATATACCTACCCCTATACTATAATACGAGACCTAAACGAATACTACTTAGTCTCTCGAAGTAGATAAAGTACTAGATCTTAATAGACTACGAATCGAAGTAGATAATAGGGACAACCGGGTTAGAAGAGCGGCTTAGATAGAGGTAGAGGAGGATATAGTTAAAGTCGAAGTAATACTATAGCTAGAAACTACTACCCCCGAAGATCCTCGACTTACCCCTAGGCTCGAAGATATATTAATCTATAAGATATTCTACCTTATAGCTAGGTTTTATTACCGTAGTACGTAAATCCCCTACGCTATACTAGAGAGTCTCCTTCGTATCTTCCTAGGTTATCGTTACTAAGCGATCTAACCGTACTAGAGTATCCTCCGCGCCCGGTACCGGGTAATAAATTCTTTATAGATATTATCCTTCCGATCCGCTAAAATACGATACCTCCGGTTGTTAGGGGCTAGTACCCTAGTAGCTAAAAGGAAGGAAGAATAGACTACGAAAGGAGTAGAACTAGAGACCGTACGTTAGAGTACGGTCTCCTTATTAGAGTATAAGGAGAGAGCTCCTCCCCCTCTCTAGCTCGTTAGTTAACTTAGTTCTATCTACTACCTTACCTTTTAGTATATACTAGGGTCTCCTATAATATTAAGTTAACTCTTTTTATTTTTTCTCTCGACGCGCTCTAGAAGCTACGGAGACTACGATAGACCCTATAGAGGGTAATAGTAGTAATATTACGCCGTATAACTATAGTACTATTATCTAGTAGTTAATAGCGTAGTAGTAGGCTTAGGCTACCCGCTTAGAGGAGTAGGAGGCCTAGCTATAGAGGGCGTAGGCTAGTCTACTTAAGGCGGACAAGGCCTACGTAGAGCTAAAGGGTAACGACGTATCTATCTAGAGCCTAGTCTCGGCTATCTAGGACTACGGCCTAGGCGGATCGGACTCTACGACGGACAACCTAGCCTACGGACCTCGAGAATAGTAACCGCTATAATAGGATAGGTCTACGGCTACTTTTAGAGATTTTTTTCTCCGAATCTAGAGTTCCTATAGGACGAGGGCCGTATAGAAGCCGGTACTTCCCGCCCCTTTTTACTAGGATACTATTAACGACTACCTAACCTACGAGAAAAGGGCTTATATAAAGGGATTTTAGGTAGCTAGCGGCCCTAATAGTAAACGGAACCCCGAGGACTTTCTCTTAGAGATTAAGCGTATTTTTACGGACTCTATAGAAAAGACGACGGGCCTAGAAAAGCTAGTAAGTCTAAAATATAATAATAGCTAGCTATAGTAGGATTACTAGCTAATCTTTAACGAACTCCTACTAGTATCTAACGGCTCCTAGTAGAGCGACGAGGTTAAGATATAGTAGCTACGGAAGACCCTCTATAACTAGGATAATATACTTCTAGTAACTATATAGAGGGAGACGGGGTATACCTAATTTACCGCGGAGATTAGACGTATTATATAGAACTACGAATATACTAGCTAGTTCGCCGCGCGATTCTCGACCTAGCGGTCTAAGTAGAAGTAGTCGGGCGGCGACCCCTATACCGCGGCGGCTATAAGCTTAGCCTTATACGGTAGTACCGTAGACGGTAATACTATTATAACCCTAGTACGGGTCGTAGGCTAAGCTAAGGCGGCCGCGCCCCGCCCCCCTACGTAAGGGGGGAGTAGCGCTATACTAAGGGCGAAGTAGGTATCTAAGGCGGAGCTAGACGGCTATAAGGAGAAGGGTCTCTACTTCTAGTACGGAGGGAGTAGGTACCGTATAAGCGACTACGTATACCGCCCTGCTAAGCGACCCTCCCTAAAGGGGGTAGGGATAAATACCTTAACGGTCCCGGCCGTAATAGAGACTACCTTAGTCCTAGAGGTTACTAAGTCTAACCTACTAGGAAAAGGATAGCTCCCCTCCGAAGATAGAGGAAGGGAGTAGGTCGAGTACTAATAGAGGACTAGGACGCTTACCGGGTAAATATAGACGGGAATAATATACTTATAGACGTAGTAATTAATAGTATTTCCTACGTATCTACCCTAATAGACGAAGGCTATTAGTACTATACTATAATAGACGGAGACCTAGCTAAACGGCTCGGACTCCCTAAGGTAGGAAAAACGACGAGACGGATCTAGGGCGCTATAGGTAATATAGCCGGGTCTAGTATTTAGGGGGTAGTTACCCTAAAACTTAAGATAGCCGGCTTTAAGTAGGTAGTCTATATATACTACGTCCCTAAACTAGCCTTTCCGGTTATTTTAGGGAACCCCTAGAAGGTATATAACCGTATCCGGATAGCGCCCGACGAAGGCCGGCTATACTATAGGCGGGTAGTAAGGTAGGTAGCGGAATCCGCCCCTAAAGCGGTAGAAGATAGTAACCCTTATATAGTAGCCTATCAATCGGAGAGCTCTAGTAGGGATACTACGCTAACGCTAACGGAATAGGTATAGCCGGAGACCGATAACTTTATAATTACGCTAGCGACCTTCTATATTAAAAAGATAGAAGATAGTTATTTAGTAATAGTCGCTACTATAGTAATAGAGGACTTCGAGAAGGCTATAACGAAGAAAAGGCCTAATACGGAGGCGGAACTCCGCGCGTAACTCCCCCTAGAGGTTTACGATATAATCCTACTATTTTTAAGCCTAAAGGCGGAAAAACTCGCCCCCTACCAGCCGGGGGTAGACTATAGAATTAAGCTACGTACGAAGCCGGACGGGATAATAGAGTCCTTACTATAGGGGCCGCTCTACGGTATATCTAAGGAGGAGCTCCTAGTTCTACGGAAAACGTTAAACGAGCTACTAGCTAAGGGGTTTATTCGGCTATCGAGCTTAAACGGTAGGGCGCTAGTACTTTTTATCCGGAAACCCGCGGGGGGCCTAAGGTTCTACTATAACTATAGAGTACTTAATACGGTAACTAAGGAGGATAGATACCCGCTCCTACTTATTTCGGAGACCCTCTAGAACCTCGCGGGCTACACCTACTTATTAAAGGTAGACGTAGTAAGCGTATTTTAGAAGCTTAGGATAGCCTGGGGTTAGGGTTAGGGTTAGGGTTAGGGTTAGGGTTAGGGTTAGGGTTAGGGTTAGGGTTAGGGTTAGGGTTAGGGTTAGGGTTAGGGTTAGGGTTAGGGTTAGGGTTAGGGTTAGGGTTAGGGTTAGGGTTAGGGTTAGGGTTAGGGTTAGGGTTAGG